>JAVLUX010000015.1:40380000-40980000 GCA_032164185.1 Moxostoma hubbsi
TTGATACTCACCCACGTAAGTGATACGGAAGCCCTTTTTGTTGGTGCCGTGATCAGAAGACCAGCGTAAAAACAGCTGGTGGCCTGTTGTGGTGATATTGAAGGGTACGCTCAGATCTCCACTCAACACGGCCAGACTATGACTATATATATTAGGCCCTGTAAAAAATACATAAATAAAATAACTAGATTTACATTTGCAGATGGAATTACCAGTGCAAAGCAGCAATAAAATACTGTTATTTACAATGAGAGCATGGAAAGTTCAACTTTACAAATTTATAATCGCAAATTGAAAAGACGAATCACAAGTATAACAGTGACATCATCCCTGCTGGTTGGTTGGATTTTGAAATTGTAAGATGTTAAGTCAAAGGGAGCTCTTTAATTTTCCAAGTTAAACACCTTAAAGGGGTCATGTCAAGAGGAATCAAATGTTTCTTGATATTTTGACAAATAAGAGGTCTTTCTGTAAATTTCAGAACTCAAAACTGATCCCCAATGCAATAAAAGCATTTATTGAAAGCAAGCTGCCAAAATGCCTCCTCTACATCCATATAATAGTGATGTCACAAAGGGTACTCATAATTCATGAACGTCTCTACATCATCGCACCCTTGGCCCCGCCCACTGGGGGGGGGGGGGGGGGGGGGGCAGTTCGTAAAGAGAGAGTGAGAGAGCAGGATATAGGCCTACTGCTCTTCCTCCCGTTTTGTGCGTAAACTGCTCAACAAACTGTTATTTTGTGCATCTGTGCTATTTTTAAATGTTGGTGTCTGTAAGAGCACTAGATGGACATCTTAGATCATTTTGATGCATTTCTGGCGATATGCACCTCAGTGCAGGATGATACTGGAAACTGGATGTGTGTGTCTTCAGAGTGCTTTGGACTATGTATGTACATAATATGTCTTCAACGTATATTGCGTGTTTTGTCGACCGATATCAGTGTGCATTGCATGTGAACCAGTCATAAAATGATTCAAGCTTTGCCAAGGAATTTTCATTGAAGGATCTAGGACAGTTAAAAGCACTTGGACCCAATCAAAAAATGGAAGGTAACCGTTCCATTCATTAATATATGTCATGACTTTTTGATCGTTTATGGTGCTGACACCTTAAACCGTGTGTGTTCACTGATGAGACGCGACACAACAGCTTGAGACTGTTTACCCCGGGCGCGCTGACACAAACTTTCTAAACCGTTTATTTGTGTTTTGTAAGTAGTAGCACCCTGCAAAATGGAACGGGTCGCTGCAAAGGACGCTTCCATGGTAGACAGCATCATTGATTATAATGGGTTCTATTGCTTTTGACGCAACGCACCTCTCGCATCTGGTGTACACAGGGTGTGAGTGTTTATAGTTGTGATTGAGATGAACAGTTTAATATATTCAGAAACAATGTGTTGGATGTGCATCATGTGTAATCCCTGAAATGTAGTTTTATATTATTGTGGGGTTGTTCATTCTCTGCCAATTGAATTTCAAATATGGCTGTATTTGAGGGGCTGCATGATGTTAAAACAGAACTGTGGGCATCTGCATTGATGTTTAAAGGAGGCCAAAACCAAGCATTCAGATAGAGGGCCAGAAAGAGTGTGGAAAATTATAATATATTAAAAAAATTTGACTGTTTTGGTAAAAAAAAAAAAAAACTTCACTAACATTATCAGTGGACCTCAGGGAAGATTATAAAACTATATAAAAAAAAAAAAGAGCATTTCATGACCCCTTTAAAACATCTAAAGTTTATAAAACACAAAAATAGATAGCAAACCTAAAGGGGCATTAACACACATAGTGATGTACAGGGACAAATCAAACAAACATAATCATTACACTTATTAAATCATATAAAATTTATAAAAACAATTAAAAAAAAAACACATAAGAAACTTAAAGGAGTGTTTACACAAAGCAATTTGCAGTGAAAAAAATCAACCACACTTCAATGTTAAATGTATTGAAATGCATAAAGTTTATAAAAATAAATAAATAGCTAATGGGGCATTCACACGCTAAACAATTTGCAGTGACAAATTGACCAAAGTTTAAGATTAAACCACTAAAAACGTACACAGTTTATATTAAATAATTAATTAAATAAATAGCACACCTAAACGGCCGTTTAAACACGGAATAGTTCACCCAAACATTTTAATTCTCTCATCATTTACCCACATTCCATCCCATGTGTATCCCACTTTCTTCTGCTAAACACAAACAAATATTTTTAGAAGAATATCTCAGCTCTGTAGGTTCATAAAATGCAAGTGAATGGTAACCAAAACTTTAAAGCTACAAAACGGACACAAAGGCACCATAAAAGTAATCCATAGGACTCCATGGATAAATCCATGCATTCTGAAACACTAAACACTATGATAGGTGTGGGTGAAAAACAGATCAATATTTAAGTGCTTTTTACAATAAAATCTCCTTCCTGCCCAGTACGTGGAGAAATGCGTGAAGAATGCGAATCAGCAAAAACAAAAGAAGAATGTGGAAGTTAAAGTGCCCATTTATAGTAAAAAAGGACGTAAATATTGATCTGTTTATCACCCACACGTATCATATCACTTCTGAAGATATTGAATGGTATGGATTACTTTTATGCTGCCTTTATGTGCTTTTTGGAGCTTCAAAATGTTGGTCACTAGTCACTTGCATTGAATGGACTGCCAGAGCAGAGATATTCTTCTAATATCTTGGTTTGTTATCCAGTAGAAAGAAAGTTATACACATGGCATGAGGGTGAATAAATGATGAAAGCGTTTTAATATAACTATTCCTTTAAAATGTATTCAATTAGTAAAACAATAATAGATAGCACACCTAAAGGGGCATTTACATATACAGACATTTTTGTTCCATGAAAAGATAAAAGAAAATCATACAGGTTTGGAATTAAAGTGGGGGTGAATAATTTACTACAGAATTTTCAATTTTGGTTTTACTATCCCTTTAAGACACAGGGGACAGAGCTTCACTGTAAAAAATGAACAATAAGGCTTAACTGATAAAAGGAAACAGATACTGCTTCTCACTTTGTTCAATTGGACTTTTTCAAATGGCACGGCCATTAGCGTGTGCGTCCAATCAATGATGAGTAATAAAGTAATTTGCTGATTGCAAGCACTTAAGTCATTTGCAGCTAATAACACACTGAATGTATTTCAGATTGTTTCACTATAAAGAAATACTTGAATCTTGGAACTTTTTGGTGTTTGCTGGTCCCAAATTAGATTTTTAGCAAATATTTTCAGATTCTGAGGCTTCAAATTTCATTTAAAAATTGCAAGGAAATTGTCAGAGTTATGACAGGGGCAAAGAATAATGGCTGCAATATTCAGGGCCACAGATGCAGTTCTGTCAGTTGATGTCTGAAAATGAGGAACAATTCAAACCCACCATCAAAGATCTCCAGAATATCAAATTCTTTCTCCGTCTGGAAGAGTTCAAAGTGTAATGTGATGTTGTAGCCCTTCTCCACATTGATCATCCAGGAGCACATCTGAAGGTTGGGGTAACTGTCAGGGTAACCTGGACTTAGGATCACGCCTGTCGAATCGAACAGTACCTCGTTGTCGGGACATTGCACTGAAAAGAAACCAAAGCCAAGGTGGAATCTTTACCAACATTATAAGTAGACCTCAGGGGGAAAAAATGTTATGCTATGACCACTTTTAGCCCAATTTCACTATTGCACTGCAAACAAACAATCCAAATTTGGCTTCCTCTTAGTTCAAATGAGACTAACAACTGTCGGCAGAGCTAACAACATGAGGCGTAAGAGCATAAGACACAAATGAGACAGCATGCTAGATGAGCTGCATGAACTAACCTTGACAGACCGGTGGAGTGCCATCCATCTGCAGTCTCTCACCCAGCCGACAGGTCAGGATCTCACTCCCGAGCAGCGTGAAGCCCGGCAGGCAGCGGTACCTCACAATGTCTCCTGTTGAGTAATTACACACACAGATCTCTGCTTTTTTTCAGTTCTGCCAATATAACTAGCGCTTAACAACACATTAGCTAATTAAAATGAGACTGATAACACACATATGACAGTAATGATGACAAATGCCGACCATCAAGTGCGAATCAAGTGTGAATTACTTGACTTTCACTCCAATTATGCAATACACAATACATGTGCAACATAATACACAGAGACAGTTAGACATAAACAATTATTTACTTACGTGTGCATCCTGTGTGTATAGTGTAAATCTTGTAATATCTGTTATGTTAAATATTCTAGATATGTATAGTGATTGCAAAATCTATCTATCTATCTATCTATCTATCTATCTATCTACATTGATTTTTTATATGCCTGCCTGCCTGCCTGCCTGCCTGTCCATATTCATTAAACAAACAAAACTATCCAGCATTGTGAAGGTTGGCAACTTGAGAACGTCTCTTTAATGAGGTCTCATGATAAACCTATGCAAACAGATAATCATCAAATGTTTTTCATTCTTTTACCGATTTCAAATACATCATCTTCAGCCAGTATCTCTGCGTTGGCGACGGATGGGGGAGGTTGACAGACGCGAAGTTGGTAAGCTGCAGAGACAAAAAAATGGATAAAAGACAATTTTTAATGCCTTCTTAAGTGTTAACACTCTGAAAGCAACCCACGCAGTTCCACGTGAAATCATCACACAAGTCACTGGCGTTTTTCAAAACCTACAACAAAATGACCTGGCACCGCTGCAAAACAATCAATCATAATCTGGGTCATAGTTTACAACGTTTATTTCAAGTTTCTAAAATAGCATTACATACAGTGCATTAACAACCCTCTACAACTGTTATGCTATGACCATAGTCACAATTATTATGTAACAATTTGGAGTAATAGATAACTATAGTGAGTAGAGCATCTTGTAGTCTCACACTAAAACATCTACAATTGCATCCTTAAAGGAATAGTTCAACCCAAAATGAAACTTCTCATCATTATTCACCCTTACGCCTTTCCTCGTACCATCAACTTTCTTTCTTCTGCTCAACACAAATGAAGACTTTTAGAAGAATATTTCAGCTCCGTAGGTCCATACAATGCAAATGAATGGTGACCATAATTTTGAAGCTCCAAAAAGCATATAAAGGTAGCATAAAAATAACCAATGCAACTCCAGTGGTTTTATACATGTCTTCTTGAAGTAAGAACAGACCAAAAAGTCAATCTTAAATCTTGACATCTGTAGTCTCGTGCCGATCATGATTTCAAGCTCAATTACACTTCCTAGCGCCATCTACTGCTTTGTGAATGCGTCAAGAACTAGGAAGTGTAATTGAGCTTGAAATCATGATCGCCAGGAGACTGCAGATGTCAAAATTTACTTTTTGGTCTGTACTCACCCAAAACTGATTAGATCACTTCAGAAGACATGGTTTAAACGACTGGAGTCATACAGGTTATATTTATGCTGTCTTTGTTGTTTTATGGAGCTTCAAAGTTTTAGTCATTATTCACTTGCTATTTATTAACATAAAGAGCGGACATATTCTTCTAAAAATCTTATGTTTTTGTTCTGCAGAAGGAATGAAGTCATACACATCTGGGATGATGTGAGGGTGAGTAAATGATGAGAGAATTGTTATTACTGGTGCACTATTCCTTTAAGTAAGCTATGTTTATAATGGACATGTGCTGCATGTTATGACTTGACAAAATCTTTACTGTGGGAATATTTCTATACAAGGGACACTAATAGCCTTTTAATTCATTTACCCTGTTTTAGTTGTTCAAATAAAGGGAAAGTGCCTTGAATCATCCATCAATGTTCATAAAATTCTGAAAATGACAAAAAAATAATGCAAACTCTGTTGTTAGCCTGAGGAGGACTTCCCTAACGGAGTCTTGGTTCCTCCCAAGGTTTGTTCCACCTCTATATAACATCTAAGGGAGTTGTTCCTCGCCACTGTTGCCTTTAGCTTGCTCGCTGTGGGGTGTTTGTAAATTGTAATTTTTCTATTTTATTTAATGCTGCTTTGAATGAATGAATGAATGAACTTACGTTATATTTATATAGCAATTTTCTGACACTACACTCAAGTTGCTTTACACCTTTATAACAGGGGACTCTCCTCAACCACCACCAGTGTGCAGCATCCACCTGGATGATGTGATGGCAGCCATAGTGCACCAGTACACCTACCACACACCAGCTATTGGTGAAGGGAGAGAGTAGAGTTATAGAGCCAATTAATGGATGGGGATTATTAGGAGGCCATGATTGAGAAGGGCCAATGGGGGGACTTTGGCAATGGGGAATATTGCTTTGGAACAATGTGTATTGTAAAGAATGTATTGTAAAAATAAATAAATATATATATATATATATAATGCAATTGTCTCAAGATATGTTTTAACATTTTTAAGTTCTTTTTAACTTATAACTCATAACTAAAAAATCACGACGCTCCTGCTGAAAAGCAACAAAATGGTCAAACATCCACCAAGCGCATGTTTACTTTGAAAACCATCTGAAAAACTGCACAAACAAACGCAAAAACACCTTCAGTGTAAACAGCCCTTTAGAAGGCAGCTGCTTATGTAGGCAGCAAGGTAGACCACTAGCATTTGGAACAGATGTAAATCATCAGGCAATGACTTTTTCTTTTGGATATCTACACATGCTGGTTCAGAAATGGACGTTATGAATAATGATGGAAGTTTTCAAGCATTTTGTTTAACTATCAAACTGTGGCAGCTGTAATCAAAGTAATTTTTCCCCAAAAAACAAGCAATACAATTTCTAGCCGATGCCTTTAAAAGCACACACAAGCGTGCGCACACACACGCGCGCACACACACTAAAAAGCATTATATGCTAAAAAGGCATTTTAAATGAAAATGTTGTTAATATTTATTCATGACATTCCAAACCTGTGTGATATTTTCAGTGAAACACAAGGAAAAATTTTGAAGAAACTTTATGCTGCTTTTTTCCATATAAGACAGTTCATTGTAACATCTGTCAAGCTCCACAAAGCACAAAAACACATAAGTATCATAAAAGTGGTCCATATGACATGTGCACTAAGTTCAAAGTCTTCTGAAGCCATATTATAGCTTTGTTTAGGAAGCTAGTCGTTATTCACTGATAATCTTTCCCTCCAGTGAACTGTTAACTTGCAAGCAACTGCTACTAGAATTGATCAGTGCCATGTTTTAAACCATATCAACTGATTAAATCATCCATCCATCCATTCATCAATCTTCAACCGCTTATCCGAAGTCGGGTCGCGGGGGCAGCAGCTCCAGCAGGGGGCCCCAAACTTCCCTATCCCGAGCCACATTAACCAGCACTGACTGGGGGACCCCGAGGCATTCCCAGGCCAGTGTGATGTAATCTCTCCACATAGTCCTGGGTCTTCCCTGAGGCCTCCTCCCAGATTAAATAATTTAAACTTTAAAGAAGGATTTGTTCATGAATCAGGAATCGCTACTTCTCTCATAAGAACTAGGGTGGATGTGAAGATTTTCAGTGAATAATGACTTAAATCTCAATCTATTCCTCCCATAAAGCTATCTTACGAATTCAGATGACTTGAAATACAGTGCATGGACCATTTTAATGATGATTTTATGGTGCTTCTTTGCCCCATTTAAGTCCTTATTTATTGTAACTGCATGGAGAATGTGACCAGTATAGTCTTTTGTGTCCTTTTTATGTGCTTGGAACAACATGAGTGTGAGTTAATAATGACAGAAGTTTCATTTTTGGGTGAACTATCCTTTAAGGCAGACACTGGAATGTTTATAATGCAATTTCACAGCACAATTTTAGTTGAATGTATGGAAATGTACGAATTGTATCCGTGTACATACAGCATTAGTAATATGCCCCGTGGGCGTGAGGAAATAAACCAGGATAATTAACCTGATAATAAGCAGCACACAGGCTATAAACAAAACTAAGCCGCAGTGAATGAAGAACATCATATTGGGAACCTGCGGAAAAATGCTCACCATGGTAACGCAGAACAAAGAATCCGCTAGTGCTGAAGTCACTGTGGAACTTCAGCAGGATGTGATTGGATGTGCTGGAAACGCTCTCCTGGGGTGAACTGCCACTGAATTGACCGATCTGAGGAGATGTTTGATCGGGACCATCCCTAAGGAAGACAGTTAAATAATGGTTGTGATCTGCAACACCGATCTATCAATTTAAAGGTACAGTTCACCCACAAAATAATTTGCTCACCCTCATGTTACAAACTCATATGAATTCCATGGAAGACAAAATGAGATAGCAATGCAGAATGTAAGCCTCAGTCACCATTTATTTTTATTGTATGGACAAAAGATACTGAGGCTAACGTTAAGCCTAACAACTCCTTTGTGTTGTACAGAATAAAAGATGGTCATATGTGTTTGGAACAACATTGGTGGATGAATAAATTATGACAGAATTGATTTTTTTGGGTGAACTATCCCTTTAACGCAGAGGTCTTCATGTCTATTCCTGTTTAGATGATGGAGCTTCTGCTAATGAGCTGATGATTTCAATCAGGTGTGTTAAATAAGGGCGACATCCAAAATATGCAGTGCTGTGGGTCCCCAGGAATAGAGTTGAGTACCTCTGCTTTAACATGTTAATTAAATACCCTCTCACAAGTACAGAAATGTTGTAATGAGGATTTTAAACTTTTTAACTTAATCAACATATGATCAAATTCATTCTATTCACATTTCTAAGCATTTGTAAACAGCTCTATTTAAACCTTTTTGACTTTCAACCCAAGGGTTCTTTTGTTTACTGATGTGCAATACTCTTTGACTCTTGCTAAGTAGTTCTTTCCCATGTCTGGCAGTTGCATCTTGGGGATTTGGTAATGAATGTTTATAAAAGCAGGATAGAAAACGTGAGAATGAAGCCCGTCTGCAGCATTGCAATCAACAACCTGAATAAAGCAGCTGAAAAGTGAATTGCAAACCCGACGCAGAGCAATCAAACACCGACCTTGGTCCTTCACCACTGAAAAAATCTGGAATCGTTTTTTTTTTTAAATTTATTTTTTTATTAATAGGCACTTTTATATATCAAACAACTACTGCTTTTTACAGGAAGGAACATGAGTGAAAAAAGTGACGAAATATGTTGCAATGACAAAAAGCAAAAGCAATCCACATATAATTTATAATGGGTCGGCCGTGAAACGGGCTGCGATAAACTAATGAGCTGCCGCGTTATGCAAAACGGCGCCCCAATATGCAGAAAAGGACAACAAAATTTGTTTTCAATATCGGTTGATCTCAATCTAAAAGCCAACAATGTTTTCAAGCACCATGACGGAATGCTTGATGGATCACTACCATAGATCCAAAACTAAAGTTAGACTGATAATTGGTTTGCCAGTAATTTTGTACCTATATTCACACTTTAATATTAACACAACAGATAAAGAATTACTGTCAAAAATCTGAAATGACACAATAACTAAAATATATTTTCTGCATATCAGTAATCGGCCACTTACACATAAGAGCAATCGGTATTTGCTGCATAAATAAATAAATAAATAAATAAATAATGGATCAAATGCTGGATCATTAGTGTGATTCAAAACATTTAAAATTTTATCCAAAGCGACTTACAGTGTACTTATTACAGGGACAATCCCCCCTGGAGCAACCTGGAGTTAAGTGCCTTGCTCAAGGACACAATGGTGGTGGCTGTGGGGATCGAACCAGCAACCTTCTGCTTACCAGTTCAGCCCACTACACCACCACCACTCAAAACTAGAGATAATGGCCAGCAATCAGTTTGACCAGTATTTTAAACTGTTATTCACATATTTGTGAATACGTTTGCAAACAGTTATTTTGGTAAAGGGTCTGCACTTAAATAGCGCCTTTTTAACCTTAACGGTATTCAAAGCACTTTACACTGTGACACATTCACCCAGTCATACACACATTCATACACCAATGGCGGCAGAGCTGCCATGCAAGGTGCTAGCCTGCCATTGGGAGCAACTAGGGGCTGAAGGACACTTCGAACCACCAATCCTGCGATTAGTGGCCGACCCGCTCTACCAACTGATCCACAGCCGCCCCATTTTGTGAATAACTATCGGTTAACAGTTATGAGTCTTTAAAGAATAACTGCTCTCACCACTGTGTCTTTAAAACATTCATAATGTATATCACAGTATGTTTATATTGTTGTAGTCTAATGATAATTTTATTATTGCATGAAATAGCAGACATAAACCAATAATTGGTATACATGATAAAAATTATCAGTATAGATTGTAAAATAAAAATCACCACAATGTTTTAAATTAGAACCTTCATAATGCTCTTGCTCTTACATTCGTGATATTGTACGACACCCAACAGATGTTCGTCTTTAGGTGACGGTTTCTTATAAACGTTCACAGCAGTCTTACCAGATGGTGATGTAGTCGTAGATCGGTTCTGTGTTGAGCACAGTGAAGTTGATGTGGATGCCGTTGCCTGGAGGTACTCGGATGCTCCATATGCAGTCTTTCAGATTGGGGTAGTCAGCTGGGTGGCCCGGAGAGTAGATGGTCCCATTAAGGGCTGTGATATTACCACCACAAAGTGCTGATGGAAGACAAACAGCAATTCATGGTGAATTACAATGCATTTTACATGCAACTGCATCAGGCAATAAAGCGGTAACATAAAACTTGATATACAAGCAATGGTTTGTCCTACATTGCTTTTAAAGGAATAGTTCATCTGACAGTGAAATTCTGACATTATTTGCTCACCCTTTTGCGATTTAAAACCTGTTTGCTCTATTTTCCCCCCTTTGATACACTAAATGTTCATGCGTTATGCATCTTCTTTTTCATACAACAACAGTTCATTTTGACCATGCCAGTCAAACTTCAAAAAGGGACCATTAAAGTACCATAAAAACAGACCAAAGACATGAGTGTGAGTAAATAATGACATTATATTAATTTTAGGTGAACTATCCCTTTAATGCTTGCAGAAAAGGCACCATATACAGTATGGTCCATGTGTTTTCCCTAAAGCATTTTGTAGAGTTTAATTAAAAACATGACAGGTTTGAGTCTATTGAAACAGACAGAGGAGGAGGGGTCTGTTTGGGTACCTTCACAGCGAGGCACAGGATGGTTCCAGTTGCGACTGATTCCATGCAAGCACGTGAGGGACGCCTCACCCAGCAGCGTGTATCCCGGCAGACACTGGAAAGAGATGGTCATGCCCACTCCAAAATCATTGCCAATCACCGCACCATTCCGAAAGGGCCGTGGATCCGGACACCTCTGCAGTTCATATGCTGAATCGGTCAAACAAAATCAATCAAAGTCAGTTTTATATTTGCATGTACTGTACTTATTTAAATGGTTTTATTCAATAACAGAAACATAGTCAAAGAACATAAAATAAAGGTTCTTCATAGGTTTAGCAAAAGGTAATTTTTGACCTTTTTGTCACTTTCATGGAGCTTTGTCAGGGTTGATGAAATATTTAATTTGACATGAAAAAAATGTTACACATTCTTGATAATTACATTTTGTCACTTAAAAATATGAGACATTGGTAGGGCTTATTTCGAGAATACAGTTGCATTTTTTGGGCCCCAATGGCACTCAGATCTCCTCACCAACTAGTCACATATTTTGGGCTAGTTTTATCAGAATAGCAAGTTACCATGTTTTCTGAAGTTTTCTTGACATTCAATTTGAACACAGAATGTTCGTAGACTGGACTGACTTGCTTTAAAACGCCCTTTGACTGAACTTTTAACAAACCAAAGGGTTTTATTTTCTCTCCTGTTATTATCAGAAAGGATCCAATGGCGTGTGTCCGTATCGACAGGTAAAGTCAAGCCCTCGAGCAGGTCTAATCTGTCTTACCCTCGTAGGTGATGTGGAAACCAGCTTTGTTCTGGGAGTAGTCACTGTGAAACAGGAAGCTGGTTTCATGAGTCGTGCTGAAGAAAGATTCTGGTACAACAGGTCCACTGAATCGATCGATCACAGAGCCCGAGTCCAGCGTCCCGCTATGGACCTCAAGGTAATCGTGCACAGCCTCCGTGGAGAAGTTGAGGAATTGCAGATGAATTCCTTGAGCAAAAACAATACGAGGAGGAATATAGTACATTTTAAGAAGAAAATACCCGAGGGTATACTTTGAGGTTTCAAAATAAACTTCAAACAAGCCTTTCCATAAAGTGTGGTTAGTTTCTATGGAAGAAATATGTCTCTTATTTCTCATTGTTATTCCAGATTGTCCAAGGCTGCATTTTGCACATGCAAATAAAACTGCCACAGCAAGTCATGTGTACACTCAACGGAAAGCAGTAATGCTCTTTTATATCAGGAGACATAATCAGGCGATCTGGTTATGTTTAAGTATTAACTTTGTCTCAGATATTCCTCTTAAATTGTATTAGGATTCATAAAAATGCTATAAAATTAATATGGAAAGCATAGCTCAGATTTCATATTCGAATCTGTGGTTTTCAACTGCAGATCAGTATCTTGGCAAGTCTGAGTATAGTTTGAGACATTGTTAAGATCTCTTCTGAAACTCTGAACTGGAGGCGACACATGCACGATTACAGGGATCTTTCTTTATTCAGGACAAACATTAAGCAATAGACTCCATCTGTTCTCCATTTAATATTGCTGTCTAGAAGCAACAAATGAGATATTAGAGAGATCTCATTTGTGATTTTTCTTTCCGATATATAGTAACAATCTAAACAGGGATGGGATATGACAATTAAATAGATGATTTACTTGTAATTAGTGAAAGAAAGATGAAAGATACAACGCCAAAGTTACACGATACAGACCAAAGCCAACAGGAAGTTTAACTGTCCAGATGCAGTCGAGTCCACTGGGGTAATTTCCAGGAAAACCAGGGCTTAGAATGACTCCATTCAAATCAAATAGGAAGCCGCCACACTGAGCTTAAAAGACAAGAGTAACCATGCACACAGTCAGTGAACATCTACAGAATGCTGTATTACGTGTTACTCAATTTGTTATCAACCTGTGGTTCATGTACAGCCGTGGCCAAAAGTATTGGCAGTGACATCAATTTTGTGTTTTGCAAAGTTTGTTGCTTCAGTATTTGTAGATTATATTTCACATGTTTCTATGGTGTACTGGAAAACAAAGATAGGCTTTCATTGGCAAAAACATTCAATATATGCAAAGAGTCAATATTTACAGTGTTGACCCTTGTTCTTCATAACCTCTGCAATTCATTCTGGCATGTTGGATATCAGCGTCTGGGCCAAATCCTGACTGATGGCGATCCATACTTGCCTTATTAGTGCTCGGAGTTGATCACAATTTGTTGGCTTCTGTGTGTCCACTCGCCTTTTGAGGATTGACCACAAGTTCTCTATGGGATTAAGATCCGGGGATTTGCCTGGCCACGGATACAAAATTTCAATGTAATGATCTCCGAGCCACTTCATTATCACTCTTGCCTTGTGACATGGTGCTCCATCATGCTGGAAATGCACGGATCATCACCAAATTGCTCCTGGATCGTTGGGAGATGTTGCTCTTGCAGGACGTTTTGGCACCATTCGTTATTCATGGCAGTGTTTTGGGGCAGAATTTTGAGAGAGCCCACTCCCTTGGATGAAAAGCAGCCCCACACATGGATGGTCTCAGGATGCTTGACTGTTGGCACGACGCAGGATTCATGGTAGCGTTCACATTTTCTTCTCCGGACTATCGATTTTCCAGATGTCCCAAACAGTCAGAAGGGGGCTTCATCAGAGAAAATAACTTTGCATCAGTCTTCTGCTGTCCAATCCTTGTACTTCCTGCAGAATTTCAGTCTGTCTTTGATGTTTTTCTTGGAGAGAAGTGGCTTCTTGCTGCCCTTCTTACACCAGACCGTTGTCCAAATGACTTCGCCTCACTGTGCATGCAGATGCACTCACACCAACCTGCTGCCAATATTGAGCAAACTCTGCACTGGTGGTGACACGTTTCCATAGCTGATTCCTCGGGAGGAGACGGTCTTGGTGCTTACTGGACACTCTGGGACGTCCTGAAGCCTTCACTGCTGTTGAACCTCTCTCCTTGAAGTTCTTGATGATCCGGTAAATGGTTCTTTCAAGTGCAATATTCTTTGCAGCAATTTCCTTGCATGTGAGACCATTTTGATGCAAAGTGATGATGGTTGCACGTCTTTAGAGGTAACCATTGCAAACAAGAACACAATGATTGGAAGCACTTCTTCCCACCTTTTATAGCAAACAGTCTGCTCTTATAATCCAATCAGAACGATAGAGTGATTTCACCTGACTAGTACTCGTTCACACTTTCCCAGGTGCTGCTGATATGATTAGTGAAATGATGTTAGCTGGTCATTTTGTGCCTGGGCCAAAAAAGTGAAATTTGGGTTTTTGTGATAAGGTTAATTTTTTTGGCCAGTTAAGCTTTTTGCAATTATTTAAAATGCATCTGATCACTCTGCCCAATAATCTAGAAACAACGTGAATCAATACCACAACAACTGAAGCAGAAAACTTTGCGAAACACAAAATTGATGTCACTGCCAATACTTTTGGCCATGGCTGTACAGTATAACACATGCTAATAACTAAGCTTTAAAGGAAAGCTCAATCAACAGCATTTGTGGCATATTGGTGATTATCACAAAACAAAATTTTTAGCCATCCCTCCTTTTCTTTAAAAGAAATCAAGGTCAGAGTGAAGCATTTACAATAGAAGTGAAAGGACACAAGTTTTGGAGGGTTTAAAGACAGAAATCAAAGGGTCTGCTGAGAACGTAAAACCATCGTAATTCAAACTCCATTATAGAAATCTAGTGATATGAAAAATGAATTCATTTGCACTTACAGTACAATCTAGAAATCCTTGTGTTTCTTGAATATACAGTATGAATAACAATGCAATGATGTGCAATAATAAATATCAGCGCTTTAAAATGCTAAGGGGATAAATGTGCTGGATTCATTTGAAGGCCAGGTGAAAAATTATACTCAGGTTACATTTTCTCTTATTACTTCTTACATTAACACCACAAGAATTTGTGGATTGAAAGGCCGATATTGAAGCAACTACTACAAGTCTGATTGAAGTGTATACTTTGATTTTACTCATGAGTGTGTGTATCTCCCTGTGAGTTTTTCTGTCTTGCATTTATCTTATTGGCAATGGTGTAATGAATGGCCTCTCTGAGCGAGTGTGTCCATTTACAGTACTTTAGAACAGCAATTGAAATGTCAATAGAGAACATTGAATGCTCTGTTTACACAACAGGAGCTCAGATCAATTAAACATCAAGTGTTGCTCTTTAACCACAGCACTGCTGAACTTCACCCACACCAGGCTGATCTTGCACAATCAGCCTGCAAACACATACACACAGAGGGTGTGTTTGAACAGATACATACATAGATAAATAAACGAATAATTAATAATAATTGTATAATTATAACTGATCTATTGTCACACATTATACATACATTTCTGCATATATACAGTGAATATTTTTTTTTTTCACATATCCCAGCTAAGCTGGGGTCAGAGTGCAGGGTCAGCCATGATACGGCACCCCTGGAGCAGATAGGGTCAAGGGCCTTGCGCAAGGGTGGTTTCTCATATAGCGCCTTTTTAAGCTTAACAGTATTCAAAGCGCTTTACACTGTGACACATTAACCCATTCATACACCATGCAAGGCGCTAGCCTGCTATTGGAAGCAACTTGGGGTTCAGTATCTTACCCAAGGACACTTTGGCATGTGGAGTCGTGTGGGCCAGAATTCAAACCACTAATCTTGCGATTAGTGGCCGACCCGCTCTACCAACTGAGCCACAGCCGCCCCAACAGAAGACAATGAGACCCCCCCCCCTCCAAAAAATAAAGTAATGGAAATAAAATAAAATTACCTTAAGGTTTTAAAAAGGAATGATTTTATCCCATTAAATCTACACTATGTATGAATTTTTTTTTTTGTTAGAAATTAAAACAGTTTAATTAATGAGCGAGTACAAAAACAACCAGTCTTTCAATCCATGTTTTTGATTTACCCCGATTCAGTACGGAAAGTCTACAAAAAATATTTTTGATTTAGAGCTATCGGGACAGATTTGGCGTGAAATCACAGGCATATGTCATTCATCCTTGTATGTTTATGTCATGTCGTAAGCACAGAAAGAAGGTCCAGCTGTGACGCAACTCAGTGAGTGTAGGGGCAGCGGGAAGTGAGTGGAACAGCTGTTCAAAGACTGTTATTAGTGTGTGTGTATATATATATATATATATATATATATGTTTTTTTTTTTTTTTTTTCTTTTCCCCACAGACAAAGACATAATGGTCTAAATGTTGCAAGTAAGTGTGAGCCAATAAATCAGTGTCCAGACTCTAGCCAATTTTTTTCCCCTTAAACAGATACCAATGAATACTGTATGCTTAATTGCAGTAATGTATAGTATATTAATTTTAGAGTGTAACAAACTTTCTGTTGTAACTTCCAAATAAACACAAACATTCTTTTTGTTTTATAATTGTGATATTGCATATATCTGTGAATTATTTTCATGTTCAATAAAGTATTTCATCATTATTAAATCCTCATGTGGCACTTTTATATTACAGAGTTATTGTTTGCAGTGCATACAAATAAAAACAAATTTCAAATAAAAAAAAAAATTAAAATAAAAGATCAAAGTATTAAAATAGAATTACATTATCTTAATAAACAAATAGTGAAAATAATCATAAAAATGAGGAACACAAAACTCCATAAGATGGTTGTTTATTGAGAAAAATAAGCTCAGCTGAGGGATCCAGTCCCCCTCTGTTTAAAAATAAAATAAAAAGACCTAATGTATCTTATTTTATGGATGTTCAGAAGTTTTTTGAAAATTAGACAAAATACTTGCAAATATGACTTGATGAAAGGATAAAATATGTATGTAAAATACAATATAACCTGTGCACAATGGTGTTATAGCCGAGATAAATTATGAGTATATGTGAAAAAAGGGGGGTTTAAGGATAAAAGATTTGAATAAAAGAGGAAATAACAAAGCAAGAATGGACTGAATGGCACCTCAAAAGATCTAGCCAGAAGAAATATTTTTTTAAAGTCCATTTTATTAAATAGGACACACCACGACTGATCTTCTATGGTCGGTACATTGTAATGAAACAGCTGCGGCATTGAAATCTAATAAGATGAAATGGAAAAAAAAAAAATGCCCGAAGTAAGGTTGTTTCGACACATACTGCTTTGAAGAATTGAGATTACCGAGAAGTGAAGAAACGCTCTCACTGGAAAGGCCAGATAAGTAGAATTATGTAAAGGAAACGTACCCAGACAGAGAGGTGCCGGATAGTTCCATCTTCTCACAGGTCCAGGCATGCATGTTATATATGCACTTCCCTGCAATGAGAAGAAATGAAGATAGATATTGACACACATATTATAAAGAAGAATCCATCACTCAAAGAAAATCAGCGTGCTCTTGAGTACAAAGTGAAGACCAATAATATACTGTAACAAAGCCCTGTCACTGGGAAGGAATTTCATACAGAGCATAGAACAGAGAGTTAAATGAAGAACTTTAACCGAAAATTGTTTTGAGGTTTTTCAACAGACAACTGATTAATGTTACCAACTGATATTAACTACCAACAGTGTTGAGGAAACTACTTTAAATGGATAGTTCAGCTGAAAATATAGTTTCAGTCAGGGCTGGACTGGTAATCTGGCATTCCGTGCATTTTCCCTGGGGGCCGACGCTCTCTGGGGCAGATAAGGGGCGGACTTGCCATCGGGTGAACCGAGAGGCGCTAAAATGAGCCGGCGTGTTATGCAGAACAGACCACAAAACGGTGCCGCGATATGCAGAAAAGGACAGGCAACAACTTTTGGCTCAACACCCCCCCCCCAACAAGTTTTGGGCGAGTTGCCATGTAAATTCCCAGGCCGATTTCTATTCCCAGTCCAGCCCTGGTTTCAGTCACCATTCACTTCACTTGCATCTTTTGTCCATACAATGAAAGTAAATGCCTTACATCTCCTTTTGTCTTCCACCGAAGATAACATAGACAGCATTTAAAAGATTGGACCATCAAATTGTATTTTTTTGCAAATAGTGCGGTAGTTAAATTTAAGGCTGCAACGGTGCATGCATCCACGCCGAACCGAATTGATACAGGGCCTTTACACGTACGGTACACGCAGTAACAAAAATGATTACCTTAGTGTACGTGAATCCAATATTAAAAGAACATATAACGAACAGCACAAACCACGTAGAACTAAGATGAAAGAAGATTCCAGAGCAACATGGGACAGCACTGTAACGGGGCTGCCGCTGACGGGGATCAAACCCAGGTCTGTAGTGCTCGAGTGTAAGGTGTTTTACCACTGAGCTAACTCCCCAATGGTGGGGAAGAAACTAGGATTTCTTCCAAAAATATAATCTTAAATCGTAGATAAAGGTAAAGTACAAAATAACTGAGCTTCCACAAAACTGAGAAACAAAAGAGACACAAGGGTCAAAAGTACAAATAAACTGGGAGAGCCGAGCTTCCACAAAACTGAGAAACAAAAGAGACACAAGGGTGAAAAGATAGATCAAGGACGAGGCTTAACTTGAGACCCGGTCACAGGAGGAACACGGTACAAAGGCTCAAAACTGAACACATGGTTGAGAAACAAGCAGTCTTATATAGGGCTATGTACAGGTGCAGGGAATGAGGGTTAATGAGCAGATGGTTAAACCGGGATAGGGGCGTTGGTGCCCTCTACAGGTCTGGAGGGGAAAAGCACCCCAAAGAGGAGAACCCTTACAAGCACGGAATCAAAACTTAACAGAACAGAGTGCCAAACGCCACACTAGACACTGTGGATCAGATAAATGCATGTGAAGTTTATGCAGACAGTTCTTTCATCAACATGCGCACTGCCACGCCGGCTTTCACTTTCGCATGCTATTAAATCTTTAATATGGAACAGACTTTCTGTGCCTCCTCAAGCCTGGGCCTTGGAACAAAAGTCCAGTTGTCCCCCCTTATCAGCGGCTCTGCTCAGGAAGCACATCTAACATGATGACTCATTTGTTGTGACATTATCTACATGTGTCTCTTGAGCTTACGGGAGCAAAGCATAAACAGCTTGTGAAAGTTAGTCTCGCCACGGCGTTCAAGCAGCCTCTCGCTGCAAGCTCAGACAGGGTTAAAGTGATAACAAATGCCATAGGAGTATTTAGTGCTGCAGATATGTGACCATACTCAGTCGTTGAGAACACAGAATTTAAGCATCTGCTTGACGTGCTTGAGCCCCGTTACAAAGTTCCTACAAGAACACATTTCAGCCATTCTGTAGTGCCCGCTCTATTTAAACAAGCATGCTGTAATTGTCCATCAGGGGACATTGCCAATGCTAAGGGATCCGATCCGCCCTCTCCTCTAGATAATGTGGATATTCTGATTTTCCCCCCCAAAAAAAGATTTTTTTTTTTTTTTTTAAGAGTGATAAGTACAAGTGGTGAGCTCAGTAACAGCAATATATGACAATAGATTTCTGTCAAAAAGGTGTTATACACCAAACAGGTTTCTGAGCAGAAATTTAGTGAATTGTTCTTTTTAACCTGTTGTTCATTTAAATTATTTTTATGAATAAAAGACATAAATATTAATGAAATATTAAAGATGGTAAACATTTATACATTTTTAAATATATAAACATCTGATTTTTATTTTGCAAACAGAAAAGTAGCCCATGTATATTATAAACAAAATTATGAACAGATAAATTCATACAAAATATTATCAACAAAACTACAAAACGTCATTATTGAAATTACTAGGTTGAAAACATGTTTTACAAGGGAAAAACATAAAACACAACGTAAGCCTTTACGCTTAACTGTCTGAATAAAATAAATAAATATTGTGATACATTAAAAACAGAAAATATATTAATATATTTTTAAATATCTAACTATCAGATGGTATTTTTTTTGCAAATGCAAACAGAGCAGAATTATAGAATATATAGAATTGTAATAAATAAATGTAGAAAAAATACTATTAATAAAAGTACAAAATTTAATTATGTAAATAACTCAGTTATAAAATTATTATTTAAAAGCAGCATTTAATAATAGTTTTAGCAAAAAAAAATAAATAAAATAAACTAGAACAGTGTGAAAAATGCTAATAAAAACAAAAAGGAGGGATTTGTAACTTATATTCACCCCTTGCTTTATTTAAAGCGCTACAAATACACATTAAATGATGTTTTTCCTTGTGAATTTCCTTGTTTTTTTTATACATTTTGATATGTACAGTGATTTCAAATCAGATAATTGCAACAAACACCAAACAAGTTGGGACAGTCGAGTGTTTACCACTGTGAAACATCACCATTTCTTCTAATAACACTTATTAAGCATTTGGGCACTGAAGACACAAGTTTGTTAAGTTTAAAAAGTGGAATTTCCACCAGTCATCCATTATTCAGGTCTTTATCTGCAAAGTTTTACAGGGTCTTTGTTGCCGTATTTTGTGCGCTTCATAATGCTCCACACATTCTCAACTGGAGATGTTCAGGACTGCAGGCAGGCCAATCTAGCACACACACTCTCTGCTTTTTCAGCCAGTATGTGGTTTGAAGATATCCTGCTGAAAATACCAGGACGTCCCTGGAAAAAATGGTGCTGTATGGCAGTATATGCTGCTTTAAAATTTGTACATAACTTTCTGCATTAATGATGCCCTCACAGATGTGCGAGTTACCCATCCCATGGACGCTGACACATCCCTTGCCCCATACAGACACAGGCTTTTGGACCTGATGCTGATAACGGCTTGGATGGTCCTTTTCCTCTTTGGCCCAAACAACACGATGGTTGTGTTTTTCAAAAACTATTTTATATGTGGACTCTTCAGACCAAAAAAATACAGTTCTGAGCCAAGAGAATTCGGCAGTGCTTCTGGACAGTGTTGATGTAGGGCTTCTGCTTTGCATAGTAAAGTCTTAACTTGCATCTGTGGATGCAGCAGTGAATGGTGCTGACTAACAAAGGTTTACTAAAGTAATCCCAAGCTCATGTTCATGATATTCATTTTAGATGAATGACGTTTTTTAAGACAATGATGTCTGAGGGATCATTCAGAAATGGTCTTCGTCTTGCCCTTTACGCACCGAGATTTGACCAGATTCCTTGAATCTTTTAACTATATTGTGCACTGTAGAGGGTGAAATGCCCCAAATCCTTTCAATTTGTCTTTGTGGAAGCTTGTTCTCAAAGTGCAAGATTATTTGCTGAAGAATCTGTTGGCATACTGACAAATCTTGAATGATCCTTGCTCTTGAAGGTCTAGGCTGTTTGTGGAGGCTCCTTATTCAGTATACACTACCATGACACAATTGCCACTCCTGTTTAACATTTCCTGTTTCACATCGCCCTGTTAGTTTAACTGGTCAAATTGTTATTAGTCTTAAATTGCCTGTCTCAATTTTTTTGGAGCATGTTGCAATAATTTGATTTGAAATGACTGTACATTTTCAAACAACAATGAAATTCTCGAGGAAAAACATCATTTAATGAGTATTTGAGGTGCTTTCAATATTGCAAAGGGTGAATACAAATTACAAATCCCTCCTTTTTGATTTTATTAGCATTTTTCATACTGTCCCAACCTTTTTGGGATTGGGGTTGTAGTAAAGTAAGTAGTGTTGCTACTTTTTGTTTGTTAGTCCTTGGAACTTTCTGCTTGTTACAACATTGCATTGAAATGCTGAAATGAGCAGCCACAGGACATATTGGAACGAACGCAAATGTCTCCCAGTATTTGAATCTGAGAGCATTAAGCTATCATTGCAGCAGTGTATTATGTTATGAATTCGCCCACCTTTAAAGTATAGCCTTGTTCACAGTGAAACGAGACAACATCACCCACGAAGTAGCGGTCGCCCACTTTCATGCCATTGCTGGGGGCTTGAGGTTCCGGGCAGGAGTCCAAACCTATTGCTTAGAACACATGGAAACTCACTTCATTTGTCAGAATGCGAATGTTCCCCAACACAAATGGAAAATAATTCATATATCACATGGAAAAATGAAAAAGAGCCCCATGGGAGGAAAGAGTCACAATAAATATTGCGTAATGCATGCTGTGGTGTTTGTACAATCAGACATTTCAATTCATTCTTGAGTAGTGGAACAATACATGCTAGAGAAGTAAAAAACAAGTTTGCGTGTCATGGATTTATTTTATTTATATACTAATCTGTTAAACCCGTGTTTGTGTGCAACCTCCTACGTCTTCTATTTCCTCATAAGAACTAGTGTGTTTTCCATGCTGTAACTCATTACGGGCCAACATTGTCAGACACAAAAACAAAAAAGTGTCAAAGACGTACATCAAGTATTATATTACTAATCATAACTACTGACAAAGTATGCATCTACTTAAATTAATAAATTAATTCATAAAATAAAAGTTTCAAACTGATTTAAAGCTTCATAATTGGAACACCATATGAAACTTTCCATATTGACAAGATAAAAAAAAAATAAAAAAAATTTTTTTTTCTGGTACTAGCATCTGTTTGAACATACAGTAGTAATGTTCCTTTAATCCTCCTATTGTCTTAGGGTCTTTTTTTGACCCAGGACAGGAAAATAATTATTTATAAATACAGCATAGTTTTTGGTACTGGAATCAAAGTCAAGCAAAATATATATATATATATATATATATATTTGCAATTTTAGTATGTGCCTCTTTCACTAATTAATCAACATTTTTAATTTTTAAACAATTATATATATATATATACAGGTGCTGGTCATATAATTAGAATATCATCAAAAAGTTGTGCAAGTGAATAATGTATACATTCATTCCACACTGACTGATATATTTCAGGTGTTCATTCCTTTTAATTTTGATGATTATAACTGACAACTTATGAAAACCCCAAAATCAGTATCTCAGAAAATTAGAATATTGTGAAAAGGTTCAATATTGAAGACACCTTGTGCCACACTCTAATCAGCTAATTAACTCAAAACACCTGCAAAGGCCTTTAAATGGTCTCTCAGTCAAGTTCTGTAGGCTACACAATCATGGGGAAGACTGCTGACTTGACAGCTGTCCAAAAGACGACCATTGACATCTTGCACAAGGAGGGCAAGACACAAAAGGTCATTGCTAAAGAGGCTGGCTGTTCACAGAGTTCTGTGTCCAAGCACATTAATAGAGAGGCGAAAGGAAGAAAAAGATGTGGTAGAAAAAAGTGTACAAGCAATAGGGATAAACGCACCCTGGAGAGGATTGTGAAACAAAACCCATTCAAAAATGTGGGGGAGATTCACAAAGAGTGGACTGCAGCTGTCGCATTCCTTGTGTCAAGCCACTCTTGAACAAGACACAGAAGCGTCTCGCCTGGGCTAAAGACAAAAAGGACTGGACTGCTGCTGAGTGGCCCAAAGTTATGTTCTCTGATGAAAATAAATTTTGCATTTCCTTGAGAGAGGAGAGGCACAGAATCCACGTTGCTTGAAGTCCAGTGTAAAGTTTCCACAGTCAGTGATGGTTTGGGGTGCCATGTCATCTGCTGGTGTTGGTCCACTGTGTTTTCTGAGGTCCAAGGTCAACGCAGCCATCTACCAGAAAGTTTTAGAGCACTTCATGCACTTCACTTCACTTCACTGCTGCTGACCAATTTTATGGAGATGCAGATTTCATTTTCCAACAGGACTTGGCACCTGCACACAGTGCCAAAGCTACCAGTACCTGGTTTAAGGACCATGGTATCCCTGTTCTTAATTGGCCAGCAAACTCGCCTGACCTTAACCCTATAGAACATCTATGGGGTATTGTGAAGAGGAAGATGCGATACGCCAGACCCAACAATGCAGAAGAGCTGAAGGCCACTATCAGAGCAACCTGGGCTCTCATAACACCTGAGCAGTGCCACAGACTGATCGACTCCATTGCTGCAGTAATTCAGGCAAAAGGAGCCCCATCTAAGTATTGAGTGCTGTACATGCTCATACTTTTCATGTTCATACTTTTCAGTTGGCCAACATTTCTAAAAATCCTTTTTTTGTATTGGTCTTAAGTAATATACAAATTTTTGGAGATACTGAATTTGGGATTTTCATTGTTGTCAGTTTTAATCATCACAATTAAATTAAATAAACATTTGAAATATATCAGTCTGTGTGTAATGAATGAATATAATATCCAAGTTTCACTTTTTGAATGGAATTAGTGAAATAAATCAACTTTTTGATGATATTCTAATTATATGGCCAGTACCTGAAAAAAAAAAAAATATATATATATATAATGTTGATTAATTAGTGAAAGAAGCACATACTAAAATTGTACACTGTTGATTTTCTATAAGCAGAACAAATCAGAAATTGTTGGAATATAGTTGAGATATTCTAAAATGCGAAAAGTGACAGAAATAAATGTAAACCGAGACATCCTTTGCCAATGCTGGCCAAGGTTTTAACATTTATTTATTTATTTTAAATAAGTTACTCCATTATTATTCAAAATAAAGCATTTACCCCCCTATCGTTTGTGACAGGGCGGAGGGCGGGGCCGGGTCGTGATTTTACACACCCAGTCCCTTATCAGGCTAATCAAGCCTCCGAGAGGGATAAAGGCTGACTGCGGACGGTGGGGCAACAGAGAGAGAAAATGTTGATGGGCAGCTGTCCATCCTATGTGTGTGTTTGTGTCTTTTGGTTTCCGTTTTACATTAAACTATTATTTATATTGTCAAGCCAGTTTGGTATTTTTAATGGCGTTAATTACACTACTCAAGAATTTATGTATTTTTAATGATTTACAATTCTGGCCAAAAATAACCTGATGGACAAAAGGAGGGTTAAGTTCCTTGAGTAAATAGGAGGTTTAAAAATGGATTTTTATATTACTGTTTTTCTAAAGTTTAACTAACATTTTATTCTATATAAGGGCAAGGCAAGTTCCCATCCTAAAGTGTTGAGTTATTGTCTAAAGACAAGTGGTTTTATGGGTAGGGAGTGACAATGTTTTTATCACTTCATTTATTTTGTCATAGTTTTGATAAAATAAATAGAAAATTAAATACAATGGAACATCCACATCAACATTAGTGTAGTGGTGTATTTCAAAGTGCTATTTTAAAACTAATTGTAATACATATTTATTGTTAGGGATGGGAATCGTAAGGAATTCAACAATTCTGGCTTTGGTTTTTATTCCTCTAAAAAGGAATATTCTGGGTTCAATAAAGTTAAGATCAATTGACAGCATTTGTGGCATAATATTGATTACCGCCAAAAAATATTCTCGCCCCTCCTTTTCTTTAAAAATAGCAAAAATCGAGATTACAACGTGCCACTTTTTCACAATTCGTTTTTAGCACTTTTGAGGAAGAAAATTCCAAGCCTATTTATGTGTCATAATTTGTCCCACGTCTCAAGAATCAGTGGTTGGTAGTTTTACCTTTCTAGCATGCTCATTTGGACGGTAAAGGTGAACAGTCATCATACCTGTATATTCCAGGTGAAAGCCTGCTCCAGAAACACTCATATCGGTCTGAAAGGTAAGGTACAGATTGTTGGATGTTGTGTTCAGAAGCGATGGAATCGTGGTCCCTATAAAAATTAGAAGCATTAGCATTAGAAAACATTTTTTGATTTGCACGATGAAAATAAAACCAACACCTTACATCCGTGGTTATAAACTGGTGGGTCGAGACCAAAAATTCAGTTCAGATCAGTTTGGAAAGAATTTTTGACAGCAGGGAAAAACAATGCTAAATTCAACTAATAAAATGCAATCAAGTGTAATTAGGATATCAAAATAAAATAGGCTTATCAGTTTTTGAAAGGGAGAACATGCTTCCCATGTTGACATCAAAGGCTGTAAATCTAATGAAACTCCAAGGTGTTCCACGCAAATTCATCTGTCACTTGGTAATGAGTCTAATACTAAATAAATAGTGTTTTTTTTTAATTGTTAGGCTGGTAAAGCATTTGCTAGCCAATACGATATGATGTACAACAAAAATTCTGGTTCTATGAATGGTCGCCACTTAATATTTCAATGTGAAATCCAGAAGAAAAACCAATTGAGAAGCACTGCTCTACAGCTCAAAACAGTCATCTCTGAGGGTTTGTGACATTCTGTCATGAGGTTTTTCTACTAATGTCATTCAACTATGTCGTGGCTGTCACTGTTCTCATCAAGTTGGTAGGTCTATTGATGAAGTGCCATCGCAGTTAAAGTTGGGTCACACATTGCTGCCATCTGCCTAATCATACAGAAATGACAGTTGGGCACACGACAAGACCTATCAGACCTATTGCTGTTTTGTGAACCTGCAGTGACCTCCATCAAGTAGACTGATGCTCAGTAGCCACTCTGGAATAGCCATGATGGGCTATTTGTCGAGCAACGGCTGAGGTTTAGTGCTAAAGAGGTTGTGACGAATAGAGGCAGTTATTTCACTTGAGTCTCAGCCACACTGGGAGCTTGGAATGAGTAGGTCCCATTTATTCAGTTCAATTTTATTTAATTCATATAATTTGAATAGCACTTTTCAAAATGCATGTTGCTCCAAAGCAGCATTATAAATATAACTGCGCTTTGTGTTGTCACAATACAACATTTTTAATGTCGCAATAGAGAGCAACAGTCTGGTTCTATAATAATAATAATAATAATAATAATAATTCCTTACATTTATATAGCACTTTTCTAGGCACTCAAAGCACTCTACATAGTACAGGGGGAATCTCCTCAATCACCACCAGTGAACAGCGTCCACCTGGATGATGCAACAGCAGACATAGTGTGCCAGAACGCCCACCACACACTAGCTATTGGTGGAGAGGAGAGTAGAGTGATGGGGATTATTAGAAGGCCATGATAGATAAAAGCCACTGGGGGAATTTGGCCAGAACACTAGGGTTATACCCCTCCTCTTTATGAGAATTGCTCTGGGATTTATAATGACCACAGAGAGTCAGGACCACAGTTTAATGTCTCATTCAAAAGGCGGTGCTTTTTTTAATGGTATAGTGTCCTTGTCACTATACTGGGCCATTATGACCCACACAGATCACAGGGTGAGTACCCCCTGCTGGCCTCTCTAATACCACTTCCAGCAGCAATCTTAGTTTACCCCAGGAGGTCTCCCATCCAGGTACTGGACAGGCTCAACCCTGCTTAGCTTTAGCGGGCAACTAGGCGAGAGCTGCAGGGTGATATGTCTGCTGACTAGAAGTAAAAATTCCACAATGTTTTTTTCCTTAGGGGAAATATTTATTAGGAGATACGTATCTTCTTTTACAGACAGTATTACTGTGAGCTCTGAGGTTGTTAATTGGTGGTATATGCTTCTATTAAAGCCATCAGTCCACGTTATTAAAAAAATAAAAAAATAAATAATATATATATTATTTGGCTCAACAACCATAACGTATAAAAATGAATAGCTTCTACTCAGAAATGCACATACTGTATTTATAAGCTTAACTTCGTTTTCATCAATGTGTACAACACAAACTATACATTTTACAGTGATCTTGGAGTGTTAAAAATCCAACAAAGTGGATAAGGGACAAACAAGGCATGGAAATAGGAAATACTTTTCAAAATAAAAGACGTGAACACAAAACATGAACAAAAACACACCTAGACTTGACATATTCCCCCCTCTAGGTGTGGATCCGACGTCCCAAAACAAAAACACTGTGTTCAAGAGGGAGCTGGGAGATGGGGGTCATGGTGACTTGACATAGCAGGTGTGAACACTGGACCGTGGAGCAGATGCGGGCCTGGACTGTGGAGCAGAAGCTTGCTTGTGACATGGCATGGAGCTGTCTGGGGCTTGGCTGAGACATGGCATGGAGCTGACTCTGGCATGGCTGTGACATGGCCTGGCATGATGTGGAACTCAGCCTTGGCGGCCATGACGTGGAACTCTGGCTTGGCGGCCATAACATGAAACTCGGGCTTGGCGGCTATGACGTGTAACTCGGGCTTGGGGGCCATGACGTGGAACTCGGGCTTGGCGGCCATGACGTGGAACTCGGGCTTGGCGGCCATGACGTGGAACTCGGGCTTGGTGGCCATGACATGGATCTCTGGCTTGGCGGACATGACGTGGAACTCGAACTTGGCGGCCATTATGTGGATGACTGGGAATAGACCTCTCTGGGAATAGAGTCTCGGGAGCAACCTCTGTGGTTGTGGGCATGGACTGAGTCTTGGATACGACCTCTGGGGTCGTGGTCGTAGACAGAGACCCGGGAATTACCTCTGTGGTCGTGGGTATGGACTGAGTCTCAGATACGACCTCTGGGGTCATGGGCGTAGACTTGGAAATTACCTCCGTGGTCGTGCAGATGGGCAGACACTTGGAAACGACCTCCGTGGTCATGTACATGGGCTGAGACGCAGAGAATACCTCTGTGGTCGTGAACACTGGCAGACACTTGGAAACGACCTCCGTGGTTGTGTACATGGGTAGAGACTCGGAGACAACCTCTGTGGTCTTGAACATGGGTGGATAGGCACTGTTGTACTCAATAATTCAAGACAAGTAAACCGTAATAAAATAAAATACAGGAGCTCATATTAAGTCAACAGAACAAAGACACAAATAGAGTGAACAGTGCTTGATGTTTGGAGTATTGAGTTTGACTGTACAATTAAGCATTTGGAAATTGAAAACAGAAATCAAATGAAAAATCAGCAATCACGTCTTATGTCCCATATTATCTGAAAACTGCCCATAAATCCTGCCTGCCACACCAAATGAGCAGCATGAGCACTGTTTTTGGTCATAGCATATTTTGTCCACCATCATTCCGTCTTCTCCATGCACGAGGCATAGCATTCCTATAACTTGCATTAATCTTTCATTTAAAATTTGCAGATTAAATGTCAAACTGTCAACAATTGTTAATGCTTTCTCTGAAAATAATGGTGGCCGCTAAGGTCAGTGCATATTTATTTAGCTTTGTGTGGCTGATGCGACTCTCACTCCTGGTTGAAGGGATACTGAGGCAAATAATTAAAATCTGCCTTTCAATTCAGAGGGCTCTGCTGCTTTATTTCAGAAGACTGCAGAGTCATCGGCGCTACACTGATAGCATTCTGTCCACTACTTGGACTGAGATCCCCACCAGGGAGATTCTGAAACTCTGAGTTCACTCCCGTTGCTATAAAGCTGTTGATCCATGATATCCCATGACAGCTGAAATATTGATGTGCTTTGGATGATAAAACAAATCTCTAGATGAAAGCCAGAAGGCATAAGGTTTCAAAAAACAGTCTTATTTCACAAATATGATTTCACCATCCTTATCAGACTCTTGTTTTGACAAGACTCCGTTAAAAAAAAATAAAAAATTACACCAGGGATAACTACTGTGCTTATGCAGAGCAGAATTGATTAAAGTCAACTTTGTGTGTGTGTGTGTGTGTGTGTGTGTGTGTATGTGTGCATACATGTTTATTCTACCACAAGGATAGTAAAACCTGAGATCACCTACCTTGTGGGGCCCAGCCAGTGTGTGTGTGTGTTTGTGTGTGAAAAAAGTGGCAACTTTGGTTTGGAAACTTTGTTGACAAAAAACTTGTTGACAAAAAACATGAACACCACAGCTCAATGTGTTAGACCACATGTACTAGGCTAAGCAGTCTTATCATATATATATATATATATATATATATATATATATATATATATATATATATATATATATACATACATACACACACACACACACACACACACACACACACACACACACACACACACATACTGTATATATACTATATTACAAATTATCTAAAGCCTTTTTTGAAAAGATAAAGTAATTTTTAACAAATAAATGTAAAAAAATTATCAAGAAGAATTTAAATCTACAGACACAAATAAGATAAAATAATAATATTTGCAAATAATCTGAGAATTTTCATTTTTGGGTGAAATTTCCTTTAAAATATAATGTTTTCATGCTGTAAAGGGAACTCAATGGTTTCTATCTTACCAGAATAGCTCCCAAGTCTTGGAGCATTGCTGTCGACACCGTCATAAAAGTCTAGCGAGTCCCAGTTGTGTTCAGTGGAAAACGTCACCACTGTAATCTATAGAAATAAAATACAAATTATATAATTTGGACCAAATATATGAATATTAATGGATCCCTTTGGTGTATAATGAACTTATAAAAAATATGTATTAAATGTACTGTAAACATTTTAATTTATTTAAATGATAACTTAAAAATATTTCAGTTAATATTATACAATTATATAATACATTACTATTTACAAATTATATAAATTATTTAATTTATTTTTATATTGTTTACTTGTATACAATTATATTATATATTACAATAACATGATATATAAATACACATATGAGAAAAAAATATTATTAGGACAAAAATATGACAATTAATAGATTTTTATATACAGTATATATTTATTTAATATTTTAAATAAACAGAAATGTTTTACTCTCTCTCTCTCTCTCTCTCTCTCTCTCTCTCTCTCTCTCTATATATATATATATATATATATATATATATGTTATATATATATAGAGAGAGAAATATAATTTATTTGTAATTTTATATATATATATATAAACAATTTTAAAACATTTCTATTTACTTAAAATAATATAATATTAAAATCAAACAATATAATATTCTTTAAAATTATTGAAATATTTCTGTTAAAATTAAATAAAGATTTCCTGCATACAAAATTGTTCTTTAATCTGTTATTTTTATCAATGTATTATTTTTTTGCATCACTACAAAAGTATAGTACTAAGACTTTACTTTAAAGCAGAGAATCCCTTGATAACATTTCTATCCCCTGTCAAGCTTTATGCAATCAAACACTTTTCAACAAAAAAGTATTCCAAATATTTTTTAGAAGAAAAAAACAGGTCTCACTTGGATTCCAGTTCCCTCCGGCACAAAGACCTTCCAAATGCAATTCAGATGGTTGTCATAGGGATCAGGGTAACCCGGAGACAGGATGGTACCACGGCGCATAGTCAGAACTCCTCCACAGGGGACTGAAAGACAGATTTCCAAGAAAAAAAAAATGACAGACTGAATGCGACAGAGAGACCATGACAAAGTCGGGTAAACAAGCCCTTTTCGTGCCAAACGATACAAAAGCTTTCTCGATTACGAACATAACCATGATTCCCTGAGAGGAAACAAAATATTGTATAATGATGCAGTTGGGACTATGTCTGTGAGTCACGTGGTCTGAAGCCTATATACAATCACACTGATTCAATGGCTGATGGAACTTAATCAATGCCCATAGGGAGCCTTGTCATGGAACCCATATAGACAGCTGCTTTGGCACCATTTTGCCAGATTTTCTGCAACAAGCACAAGACTATAAAGCAACTAGAGAGTATGGCCATCTACATAGTGCCTTGTTCCCTATCAGGGAACAAAGGCTACGTTCACAACTGAGACGCTCCCTTTCAAGGAAACATCGATGTTGAGTAATGATGCAATTGGGATTAGATACATCACACCATGTGAACAGTAGCTGCCAATTCTCCAAAACCATGTGGCAAGCTTACAGCGGTGAACAAGTGAGCTAAAGAAATAGAAATCTCAAAATGTACTCCTGATCCAACAAAGAGAAGCAGGAGACAAACTCTTGTCCAAATGATCAAATCAAACAAAAGTATGCAGAGGACCATCCTGCTTCCATACAAATGTCTTCCAAGGATGCACCTCTAACCAATGCCTGTGAGGATGCCATTCTCATCGCAGAATGGTCTCGAATACCCAGAGGCAAAGGCAAACCATGCGACTCTTAAGCACTCGAGATTGCATCCACAATCCAATGAGAGTCTCTGCTTGGACACCGAAACACCCCTGTTGCGGCCACCAAAGCACCCAAATAACTGCTCTGACTTATTCCATTGGCTAATATGGTAGCAGAAGCCTGCAGAACCCACACTGGGCATAACATACAGAATATGTAGCCTTTTATGCTCTTCCGACTCAAAAAATACAGCACTGAACCAACTGGGCAGTGGACTGGATCCTCACTCCACGCTGTGCACCAAGCGGTGAAAATATAACATTTACTCATATATAACCTTCTTGTTTATGGAACTCTAGCATTTAAGATGATATCAACCATCACATGGGATCAACCATCATTCACAAGGTGGGCCTGTTGAGGAGCCAAACCCACAATTTCCATATCTCGGGCCGAAACTGTGAAATGCTGCTGCGTGCCTGAGACAACATGTCCATTCTGACAGGAATCTCCCAAGGCATTCTCTCCAGGAGAGAGACCAGAATAGAAAACCATATTAAAGGAGGAGTTGCGTGGCACCATGTGAGACACCCTGTTCCATAACTGTTCTATGAAGACAATATGTCAAAGAATTCAAAATCCTCGGGCTCGGGAGACATTAAAAGTAACTTACGTGCTCAAGCTAATACCCCTCACAGGGCCGCAGACCGGGGACCGGAGAGATTAAGCGCCAACTGTCGAGCAAGTCGGCAAAGCTGGTGAAGGTCATTACTGACTTGGAGACGTAATTCTCCGAGTTGGTTACAAGAGTGGGGGAGGTTGAGAAATGTATTCTTTTTTTCTATTTGTTTTTTTTTTCGTTCAGGGTTTGTTTGTTGCTCTAATGTTGTAATGTGGTCTTTGCTGTTTTATTTTTGACACACAATCTATTTTTTCTAATATGTCAAAATGCCAAATGTTAGTATGAGTGGATTGTCTCCCTCTACTTGGAATGTGAATGGGTTGGGGCACCCCGTAAAAAGCAGGAAGGTTATTTCTTTTCTTAAATGTAAGAAATATGATGTAATGTTTCTTCAAGAAACGCATCTTTCCCCGCCCAAAGCTGAAAAATTTTGGACGATATGGGATGAACATTTTTTTCTTTATTGCTGGCTCAAGTAAGAGCAGAGGAGTCATTATATTGATAAGTAAGCATCTACAATTCAAAGATTAAAGATAAATTAGGAAGAGACATTATTGTTTTAGCAGAAATTCAGGGGCAAAGGTTGATTTTGGCTGATATTTACAAATGTAAATATTGCAAATAATGATCAGGGCTTTTTTATAGATCTTGAAGGGGTGTTGCAAGCCACTGGAACCCCTCAAGATATAATATAATACTCAATCCTTGATGATAGTGAAGCAAAAATGTGTAAGCCCCCTAGAGCAACAGTGATGCTTCACAGAATATGTAAAAATCTTACAGATGTTTGGAGACTTTTGAACCCATCAGGTAGGGACTATACATTTTTTTCATCAGTCCATAAGATTCATTCTAGAATAGATTTTTTTTTTATATATACAAGTTTTTGATTGAACGGACCACAGATTATATTTTATTATTCGTCTCTGACTAGATCAATGCCTTGCCTCCACAGAATTATTAATTCCAGTTCTCAGGATACAGAGTTAATTGGTCTAAATCCGAAGCTTTGGCTCTGACAGTGTACTGTCCGATAAAGGCTTTTCAGCTGGGTGCCTTTCAGTGGCCCAAACAGGGCATGAAGTATTTGGGTATTTTATTCCCAACAAATTTGTGTGGTTTAGTTAGAGTTAATATTGACCCTTTAATAAAAAGCTTTTCGAGAGATGTGGGCAGGTGGGCTTCATTACATTTACCGATGATTGGGAAGGTTAATGTTATTAAAATGAATTGTATTCCAAAATTCAACTACCTGCTACAATCTCTCCCTGTAGATGTCCCCCTCTCTTATTTCAAGCAATTGATAGCATAGCGAAGTCCTTAATTTGGAATGGGAAACGTCCCGGATTACATTTCATTAAGCTGCATAGGCTGATTGTGGGCTTGGCCTACCAAAGATTATGCTGTTATTCTCTTAAATTCCTAGGTTTGAGAACCAATCATGCGGAAGCTTGCCTGCCACGCAACAGCGCTCCAAACATGGGAGAGAAAGAAAGAGAGGCCCGGGGCAGCTCGCCGTGCCTCATTATGTTGCTATGTACTCTCTAGGGTGACAAAATAGAAGACATTAGGTATCTTTAAACAAGTGCCAACCTTTTCAATCATTCCCATGATGAAACAGCATTTCTTTGATGGATACAGCCTACTTGACGCGTAACGGTGACGAAGTGAGAACTGTGTCTCGATGGCGAGAACTGTGCATCTGTCTGGAGGAAGAGAGAAACACAAGGGAAAGTCCGGTGCCTGTCCACAGTCCTTCTTCTTATGACAAGAGCCGGCGCCTCAAGGGTCAAATGGCTCCTATCATTGACCAAATGATTTGGCAGAGCCTCGATGAAACACCATCAGGTGTTTAACAATGATTTAACAATCAGGTGTTTAATCCGAACACAAACTACTCATTTCCAATGATGTCCTCACGTGTTGTCACTCAAAAGGGAGAACATAGTCCTCGCTTCTGCATGAGTCGCTAGTAACCAACAAGGTTTAGACAAATTTGCGCACTGAAGTAAGAAAATCTGGCGAAATGGCACCAAAGCAGCTGCCTAACGTGATGCGGCTCCCTCTGAGCATATTTTAAGTGCCATCAGCCAATTAATTGGCATGATTGTACACAGGCTTCAGACCACGTGACTTACTGACATAGTCCCAATTGTGTCATTACGCAACGTCGATGTTTCATTGAAAGGGGACAGAAATAAATACAGAAAGGAAGGGAAACAATAAACAAAGTTCAAAGACGAAGATCAAACAGTATACTTTATAGATTGAAAAGAGTACACCTAGAGATATGAATAGTACTTTTTCAGAAGTGCTTACAATGATGTACACTCACACGAGATAAAGACTTGTGTGTGCAGAATACATTGAAATAATTCAATCATGGGTGACACTGTTGGAGAGCAACTAACAAAAAGTATCAAAGGTAGTAAATTAATAAGATTGTTCAAAAAGCCTTCAAACAGTACAAGCTACTTTTTCCAAACAGTAGCAGTGTAGCCTGACAAAGCTCATCTCTGTTTTGTTTTGTTTTTTTGTCCTGTTGATTTGCTCAGTTTCACAACTGAGCAAATAGAGGCAGATAATTAAATGACTTCTCCAAGAAAGTTCCATTCTCATATATACAGTATATAACATATCATTTTATATTATACCGTATAACCTAATAATAATCTAAAAGATACAATCTCTTGAAAGAGCTGCAATGTAGTTGGCTTTGTCGCTTTAGTCAGTAAAAGAAAAAGCAATAAATGACTTTGAGCACCTTTAAATGTCAGATAAACTAAATTTAAGAGATCTTTCAACATCAAAAAGAATCTATAAGTACATTAGAGAACAGCTGTAATGTTTTCCATTCTAAACACAGCATTATGCGAAAGCGCTATGTATGAACATATTTCTTTTAAAGTCAACATGAAATCAAAATTGAGCCCATTTACTTTTATTATGCACAGTAATAATTCATCATTTACTTTCTTAGTGCACATAATTCCAAATAAAATCATGTTTCACAATCTTTAAATGTTGGTCTGTTCTAAGCACTGTGTAATGGCTATAGAAGACTTGGAATAAAGCATCATATATTCAAAACTACGTGCTCCACCCAGACAACAACTTTTCTTCTTGGCTGACATCACTAATCGCTCTTTCTTTTCAACCCCTCCCTTCCAAAACCCTGACACCATTTCTGTATGTAACGTCCATTTTTCACGATCCAATCAATTCACAAAGGATAAAATCAAGTCCCGTCCTACATTTGTCTTGCTGTATATCCTGTTTCTCTAAAAAAAAATGCATCCAATTACAAAAGTAAATTGGGTTGTGAACAGTGTTTCACGCCGACTTTAATGAACACTTCCAAAACCAGGTTCATCTTTCACCAGCCAAGGATCAACAAGGCCAATCCATCTTTTTCCAACTACATAGGGATGTCTTTACCAGAATCAGGTGCAGTTTTCAAGAGCCAAACATTAATGTTAATATGCATTGCTGCAGAGCTTTTAATCTAGCATGGACATAAAGTGTCCGTATTCCTTATTTATTACTTTCTGGGAATTGTGTTCATTTTCTGGGAATTTTAATGGCTTGTAGATCTACTGTCCTGTAGCGTGTGGCTGAGGCCACAGCACCTCGAGACTGTCATCTTTAATATAGGCTTCGTCTTGCGCTGGTTAAAATGCATTATGCATTCATAATGTTTAATTATTCAACCTAATACTCCTACTCTAGAATCTTCTGTAGAGCTGTCGACATTAAGTGCGACCTTGCATGTACTTTTTTGGTCACAAATGGTGAGATAATATATAAAAATTTGTAAAAATGGACCACTTTTAGTGTAATATACAAAATTAGCGGATGGATGGATGGATACTGTAGATACAGACAGACAGACAGACAGACAGATAGATAGATAGATACTGTAGATATAGACAGACAGACAGATAGATACTGTAGATACAGACAGACAGATAGACAGACAGACAGACAGATACTGTAGATATAGACAGACAGACAGACAGACAGACAGACAGACAGACAGACAGATAGATAGATAGATAGATAGATAGATAGATAGATAGATAGATAGATAGATAGATAGATAGATAGATAGATAGATAGATAGATACTGTAGATATAGACAGACAGACAGACAGACAGACAGATAGATAGATAGATAGATAGATAGATAGATAGATAGATAGATAGATAGGTACTGTAGATATAGATAGATAGATAGATAGATAGATAGATAGATAGATAGATAGATAGATAGATAGATAGATAGATAGACAGATAGATAGACAGATAGACAGATAGATAGATAGATAGATCTTCTAGAATTGGCAGATACATCTGCTGGACTGCCTGTGTATTTGACAAATTACTGCTGCTCATAGATGCAATTTCTGTATTATGAATTGTAATAGCCCACAAAGGCAAGACCACTGCTTGCATACAACATATGCTTCACGTCATTTAGAATTACTTAAATTTTCCATTTTCATTAGCGCTTTTCAAAACACTCAAAGCACACAAACATCAGCAAAGAACAAAAGCTGGGGAAAAACACTCAGGTAAATTGAATGAAGGCGAGTATTGAACTCTCCGAGACATTCCGTCACCTTTGGAGAGCTCAGTCAAGCAATCCTTATTTGTTTGTTGAGGCTGCGCCAGACATTGTACTCAGCACCTTTTGTGTAGCTATCAATAAGAATGAATCCTCTCTAGATGTTAAGTACTGCAAGGGCGTTCTGTCTTCACAGGCAGTATTTGTCAAAGACATCTCAGCGATTCTAGGGGCCAAAGTCAATCACATTATTTTCAAAAGTGCCACATTGCTGCTTTGTAGCCAAGAAAAAGAAAAAAAACATACATGTTTGTGCTTTTCCCATTTGTTTCTTTTTTTCCCCTCTGCTGCCTGGATGGAGAATGTTTAACGTGGTTAAATCGACCAAGTTGACTTCCATTTCAAGCACATCTATATTCCACAGGTGATGTTGCATGCGCTCGCACGCCCCCGCGATAATCAAAAAAGGTTTCCAGCTACGTTAATGTCATCATTAGTAGCCGGCGCTCAAGGAGAGAATAAGCGTATTGCTGAGGGCTGACTGTGATTTCATGTTAATCAATAGAACGTGAAGATTTGCTGCCATAAATAGAGAAACATTCATGCTGGTAAATGCTGATGTTAACCCGTGATCATGGATGCTATCAGAGTGCTGTTTGGTTAGCTACGGTGCTGCAACATTTATTGGAGAAAGACAGGAGCCTAGTCATGTAAAGTCAGACTTTTGACTATCGGCATGTGGTCTGGTCCACACTGCAGCTTATTCTTTCTAAGAACCGTGCACAGACATGAAAAAACTGTCTGATCAACATGAAAAGCGGCCTATCACAGTTTGTTTTGCTATTACATGTCATTTAGGGGTGGATTTATCTGAAGTAATACAGCTAAATAGTAGTTTGGTTTGGACAACAATGGAATTCAAATAATGGCATGCCAGTTTCTGTCAATGGTTGTACAGAAAATGACACACACACACAAAAAGCGGGAAATTGGTATGGAGTTTGTGATTGCAATTTCTGTTCATTCAAAAGTAACACGCTGTTAAAAAAGTTCTGCTTGTGGATATCTAGTTAACCTGCTACATAGTGCCTCAAAAACAATTCATATCTGAATATCTTTCCTAGATTTGATGTACTAACCTGGGTGGGTTTGCATCAGCCGTTCGGATGCCGTTAAGATAACACTGAGATATAAAGTTCACACTGGGGACTTAGCAACTACTAGTTAGTTAGTTCTTTGTTGTGCCATTTGCATAGTCGTGTAATTTGACATTTACTTTTATTAATCAAAAAATCTACTTTTAAACCCAACTGTTGATAATCCATGAATTTCAGTGTTCTCTTGTTACGGTTGATTTTCCAAACTTATTTTGTTTAATGTAAAACAGTGCCTATTGAAATACGATACATATATAATCATGAAAATAAATGCGTGAAATGAATGAAGACTAATATGACACACTGGAGAGTTTGACATTTTCTTTTTCTTTTGTTAAAAAAACAAAATTTCCTAGTGTTACCGGGCGAATTGTGCACTTTTTTTAGAATGGTTCTGTCCTAAAGCAGGAGTAGGCAACCTTTTTGACAAGGAGTGCCATTTTTTATATCCCTGGTCAATGAGTTGAGTACTATTCTGATGCTAGTGAAACTTTGTAGTAAGGCACTTTTTGTACCAATGTCTCCTTAAGATGATTTGCTTATGTGTTAAGTTGCTTTGGATATAAGCATCTGCCAAATGAATAAATGTAAATGTAAATGTATTTTATTACCGATCACGAAATTGTGTGGAATCTTAAATATTTCATATATTATGTCATACATTTTTCAAAATCACACAGAGCATGCAAGCAATCAATAGCGAGAGAGGAGCCGGCTAGTTTATTTATATGTTTTCCGCACCTGCATTCCAGTCTACATCTTGATATAATCCTTCCTCATGATCACACAGTGTGTTTTCATGAGCTGAATGGGAGACTAAACACTTTTAAAGTGTGACTAGGCTCACGCTGTGTGTGCAAGTCATTCGCGCATCACAAGCAGTTAAACCATTTAGCCCTTTTCTGTCAATTGCACCTGCAAAATCCTAAAACTTTATTTCTAGGGTTCATTTATATTTTGAGGAGACGATGTGGGTTTATGTTTTCTCTTTTAATCGTTTAATGTAATTTTGAGTGTGACCATGGTTAAAGGGGGTGTACATGTATGTTGGGTTGGAAATCTCAAGATTAATAGTGGTGTTTTTCTTACTGCATTACGTGTTGTTCTGAGAACAAATAGAAACAAATGAAACAAAGCGGGCGCATTTACTTATGCAATTAACCAAACGTGAAGCGCTGCTGGCTCGTGATGCGCGAATGGCTTGCACGCACAACGCGAGTCTCATCACACATTTATAGTGTTTAAGCACCCATTCAGCTGATGAAATTAGGCATTACATCAAGGAAGGATTACTTCAAGATGTATATCGGAATGCTGGTACGGAATTTAAATGAATAAAATAGTCTACACCTCTCTCGCTGTTGCTGGAGTGCCAGTGATTACCCCTCCATGTGCCATAGGTAGCCAAACCCTGTCCTAAAGAGTCGCTAAGTAAGTTAAGATATTGTTTTCTCTTGTAAATGTCAACATCATTATATACTGTATTCCTGAAGGAGTTTTTAGATGAAAAATGTATAGATTATAGCGACTTACAGTGCACTTATTACAGGGACAATCCCCCCGGAGCAACCTGGAGTTAAGTGTCTTGCTCAAGGACAATGGTGGTGGCAGTGGGAATCGAACCAGCAACCTTCTGATTACCAGTTATGCGCTTTAGCCCACTACGCCACCACCAACCAGGCAAAGTTGTAAATTACGAACAGCTGGTGCAACCTCTGGTAAACTTTGGCAAAAAGTTTTCTAGTGTATACTGGTACTGTATCAACCTAGTATCCATTTTTTTTTTCTATACATACTGATAAAAATACAACAACAAACATTTTAGAGTGCCTTTTCTCCCAGAAGTCATGTATAGCCAGCAATCATATTAGAGCTTTCCAGATAAATAAAGTGCTTACCATGTTTGGGTGCAATATGCATCAGAAGCATGTGCACTTAAAACAAGGCCACAACATTAGTTGTATTTTACAGATGTGACTCATTCTACGTCTTCCTAAACTACGCATCATGATCTCTAGACCGTGACGTTCAAGATGTTTTTTTAATTGGAGAAAGGACACAAAAAGTGACAAAGGTGAAAGTACTAATGTATGCTTGCTGCACTTGTGCAAAGAATGCTATAAAGAACAGAATTACGTGGACAAGTTGTCAATGGCAACCCTGCCTGCTTTGCGCACACATTGTGAAAATGAAAATAATAGTCCTGATGATTCATTGAGGCCATTTTCTTCAGCGGAAATAATTAACGAAAACAGGTATCATGGAATTTGATGTACACATGACTGTATATTTACCTATTTCTAGCAGGAATGTACAAATGCAAATATGATATATTTCATTGGCTGTAGGTTATAAATAAATGCTTTAATATTGGCTATTAAAGCAATAATCCACTCTAGGCTATGTGTTACAACATTGTTAATACGCCAAAGGGTGCTCTTAAGAATAACCCAAAAAGTGCACTAGATAACATTAAACATAGTTAAAACACTGAAAAGCGAGCCTCGAGAGACGTATTGCGTAAAAAGGTGGAAAAGGAAAATGATGAATATTGTATCAAATAAATAGCTGTATTAATTAAAATAAATAATATGAAATAAACAATTCCATATTCAAGTAATATAGGTCTTTAGTCTAACTGTAAGCTGTTTATGGTTGCCAAGAAAGTAAGAATCTTGGTGCCGTAATGTAAAATGTGCAGTCACAGATGCCATAAAAAGGAATACAAAATACAGAAACTTCCTCCACAGTAAATGAACACCATCTATTGAAACTAAAATGCACAAACGGCTCATTCTGCAATCCTTGAATTTCTGATGTCAGAAACCCGCTAACAATGACACCTCTTTAGGGTTGTTAACACATAACACGTTCTTGAGCTAAAAAAGCTAGACACAGAACATGTAATTGGATGATTAGTTATGGGTCAATCTGACCCGTTTGACCTTTTAACACTGATTTACATCAGCTTAACTTCAACTTTTCTGCCTGAAATTTCATGAAAACTATAATATCCCAGAAAACACCAGAGCCTAGAACAGTTTTAAAAAATATATAAACCAATATCCGTAATGCAATATATCCACTATGACAGGAACAAACGTTTGTGACTGTTAAACTGTGATTTGAAAAAAGCATAATTTTACTTGATTGCCAACTTGTTTTTTTACTGTTAATATTTGGTCTTTTCTAAAAAGCTTTCATAAACGCTAATAACCTTTATGTTTGTAAGTTACCAGCCTTTATAGTGTTATTTTATTGATGAAAAGTCATAAATGATTCAAACTGAATGACATGCTTTGACATGTCGACTGTTAGAGGCTGTTCACACCAAAGACGTCCATGCGTCTAAAAGATTTAGATGCTGTGCATTCTGTGGAACCCACAGTGTCTCAAGACACATTTTTTAACATTTTAAGTACTTTTCAACTTGACATGTGACTAAAAAACAAGATGTTCCTGCGTGAGCCAAAAAAAAAAAAAGTGCGAGACCTGGCGCATCTGTCTAGAGCATGTTTACATGCAGTAACAGTGCGGACAGAGGCAAAATCATGTTCAGTGTGAATGGCCCCTAGGTGTTCAGAAACTTAGACCACCCTGTGAGAAATTAGGATAGATACTATTACTCCAAATCATCAGAAAAAGATGCTATAACTTATTTGTTTTTGACAAAGTAACATCTGTGCTTGTGTGCTTATCAAAACCAACGGTGACTATATTTTGCTTAGTTTTGGTAAACAAGCACCACAACTGTCTTGGTATCCATTACATCAGTTGAAAAGAGTCACCCTTTTTAATCTGACATCTTCTCAATTTCCGTGCCACTATGGAATAGTAAAGTGTCCAGTGTGTGCACACTTTAGCTTTTTGCTTACTCTTATGAATGCTGCCCCAAATGCAGGCTTTGTAAGTAGGCTGTTATCGAAGGATGGGACAGTTATAAACTATATTGGACCCAACAGCAAAGCACTGACACTCATTTCACATGCAAAAAAGGCACTGATTTATTAGTCTTTAAGGCACAACAGCAAAGCTCAGGCCATTTATTTTCCATCAGAGATGGTGAAAAATGGTCATGAAAAAAATAATTATGGCTGTTTTTGGTGCAAGAAACCTTGGCTAACAGGTATACCTCAGGGGAAAAAAATTTGATATGAGGCCTTTATTACAAAATCATGACTATTTGTGCTCCATGCTCAGAAAATGATACCATATTGATTGTTGGTGAGACTGTGAGGACCGTCAGCTCTGCTTGTAGTGCCTGTTGATTCTCTCATAGGAGCATTTCTATTAAACTGCATGAGGACACAGCTAGGAGGAAAGTATTCTGTCAGGTTGCATCAAGAGATTTGCCCAAGATTCACATTTGCTCGAAATTGCATTTAGTAGGCCCTTCCATACTGTGGGAATGCTCCTGTCGCCATTTGCTTCCATTAGCTTTCCATATCGATTTTTAATCCAAATCAAATCTCTCCAGCTCAGTTTCAAATCATAGTAAGCTGCCTTGCTGTGTACTGCCTACATAGGCAGTAGACATAGGCATGCCTACATGCCTCTACATACAGTAAGCAGCAACTCTGTGTGTCAAACAAGCGCTACATGTGATAAAACCTTTTTGATTTTGGCCAAAATGAGGGATCTTAAAACGCAACATAATCTTTCTGCCTACCAGCCTTTGTTTCACACTTGTTTGTCTTACCATTTTGTAAGCAGCTCAATAGGTGTTGGAAAAGAGAATCCATTTCTGCTTGGTTGCCTTCCATATTTTATGTCCATGCCAGAGGTTCTCCCCAACAGTAGGGGGCAATAATGAGTAGAAAGATGGATGGGGGTGTACGTACCGACACATGTTGGCACAGTGCCGTTCCACTGGGCGAGAGAGTTGGGCACAGCCTCACACCTGATGGCACTGGCACCATGCAGAGTGTAACCTGGGTTACACTCGAATAGCACAGCCGTGCCCAATCCAAAGTCATTTCCAATGCGCTTCCCATAGCGAGGCTCAGGAACCGAACTACACTGAGAAGCACTGGTTCTTGGAACAGCTGCAGAAATGAGAGAAGGAATTGTCAGGTTGGTATTTAAAAAAATAAATAAACATTCGTAATTGAATACAATTGTAATGTTTACCACAGTACTTACTGTGCAGCATGTACTGTATGCTGCTTACAGTATGTGGTAAGCAGAATGCAACATGTCAAAATAAATGTTTCAAACAGTAGAGTCACAGTGACTGGTATATTTCTTACGGCATACAGCATGGTATATACTCCTATATATTTTTTAAAAAAGATGTAAAACTTGCAATCTATAAAATAAATATTTTAAACAGTAGTGATATATGTTTGTAACAACACTAGCATAATGCTAACTACAAACTTTGCAGTATGTACTTATAAAAAACATATATGCCAACTTATAAAATAAGTTAAATATGCAATACTTAATCAATTTACATTTTAAAAAGCAGAGTCATATGTATGTAATGGAATTATATTATAGAGTATAAAAAAAAATATAAAATAAAATAGTGTTGCATATCCGGAATAGAATACTAGCGTAATGCTTACTGCAGACTGCCCCATATATACTGTACTGTATACTGCCTACTATTTATTGTATATACTGTACTGTATACTGCCTACTGTTTATTTAAAAGTAGAATGTAAAACAGTTTGCTATATGTCAAATTAAATGTTTCAAACATCACTGAAAGATGTTCAGAATAGAATACCATTGCTTACAGCATACTACACAGTTTTTACAGTATACTGCCTGCTATTTAAAAATAGTATGTAAAATAGTGTGCAATAATTAAAATCAAGTGTTTCAAACACTAGTGTGTTACATTGTTGCCTAATGAACTCCCCGTTACATTTACTACACTTAATTAAGTGAGAATTCATACATATAATTATAATAATTCTATTTATAGCACATGCATTAGCATGGTTTAGGTAATTTTAATCTGACCACTGCCACTTTTTTGTGTAAATGAGGAATTGTCTGATCAATTAGAAATGGAGTGCCGCAGGGCTCAGGATTATGTCCTCTGCTTTTTTCCTGGTGTATGCTTCCCCTGGGTGACATTATCATGAATCTTTGAAGTTTTCACTGTTATGCCAACGATATTCAGCTTTATATTTCCTCGAGACCTGACGAAATTTCCCAATTCTCCAAGTTAGCAGAGTGAATCAATGATATCAAAGACTGGATGGCTAAAAATGTCCTTCTACTCAATTCATCATCATTTAATGGACCAAAAACCTCTGAAAATAAGATGCTGCAATATAATTTGTCTCCCGATGGATGTACAGTTGCATCACCTTCTACAGTTAAGAACTTGGTTGTTATGTTTGATAGCAATCCATCCTTTAAAATACACATTTCCACTGTTTGTAGAACAGCATTCTTCCACCTCAGAAATATTGCTAAGTTAGGACACATGCTCTCTGTTTCTGATGCCGAAAAGCTAATTCATGTGTTCATGATCTCAAGACTAGATTATTGTAATGCATTAATGTGAGAATGTCTTGAAGGTTCAATAAATACGCTTCAGTTGGTTCAAAATGCAGCGGCTAGAGTGCTGACTAGAACCATGATATATGATCATATAAACCCAATATGCATAGGCACCTACACCTAATTTATCCAACAACCTGCAGGTCTACACTTCTCATATTCTACATAACTTTTCTTTAATATTAAGTGAATGGCATCTATGCTGATATTATTTCAAATAAAATAAATCCCCAGGTTACCAGAGCCTGACAGATCCATCTCCGTTAAGCCCAATGTCCCACTCCCACCTCTACATTATTTGTCAATGACAGATGACTACTAACTGCAACCTGTACCGACCAGACAGCAAGGAGTGCTTCAATGATCACTGTCTGCATCACTTCAAACTACTACAATGGACTTCACTGAGAATGAACTGCTGCCAACTCTGCTGTACAAAAAGGGATACCTTACTGGCCACTGCCTGCCCCTCGTTCTTAGGATGGACTTTACTGAAAATGAACTACCACAAGCTCCTGACCTCAAACTGCATCATATTGGTCTTAGAATGGACTACACAGTGAATAAACTGCTATCAGCAGCAATACAATTAAACGATGAGCAACACTTCTCTGACCATTGCTTGCATCACGTCTCTTGAAATAGAATACATAGACAATAAATTACTGCAAACCAATCCAACCCACCCCCCCAATTGAGTCTGATCTATCCCAAGGTTTTTTTTCTCCATTAACTAATATCTTAAGGAGTTTTGGTTCATTTGGCTTGCTCTAGGGGCATAATTTTCACATTTCACATTCACATTTTTCCAATAAAAATTATACAATGCAGATTTAAGACATTACAGACATTACAGCATAATTTTCTGTAAAGCTGCTTTGAATGATGAGTGTTGTGAAAAGTTTGATACGAATAAAAATGACATGACTTCCAGATTCATCTTGGACAATCAGTTATTTTTTCTATTTGAATCCAATTCTGTGTAAAAATGTCTTAAAATAAAGCAGTCTTATCAAACAATAAGTCGAGGAGGACAGAATAACAATTGATATCACTTCTGTGTTATTCCTCACAATGCAAATGAAAGGTCATTTTGGGAAAAGTATTCTGTATTCTGTGCAGTGTGCTCTGTACTACTCATAGTCAAATCTAGTAGGTCTTCTGGGTATTCCATGCATAGAGAAAATGGTAACACTGTGCACAGTGTACATACTGCAAAAATAGTATGCACAGTAAAGTGGTATGGTATTTCAAACATACTGTTGAATTTATTTTACTTGAGATTAGTTGAAAAGTGCATACCTTGATAGACAAAATGAAAGCCTTTAGCCGTGTTTGGCCCCTCGGTTTTAAACTTGATGGTGATTTCATTGGCAGAGCTCAGCGGCAACGGTTCTCCTTAGAGAACAGAAATTTGGAGAGGAGAGAAAAGTAAAAGTGTTTTGTAATCCGTCTGCAGTTACAGAAGCGACATAAATGAATGATCAATATTTCAAATAAAATAGTTTTAATAAAACATATAAATAATGTGAAAAAAAAATAGACTCTAAGACTTTAGGACCCCACTGCTGTCTCCTCAGAATCACATCAACAACAAAACACAGCAGTCACCGCAGCGGAACAGCTGTTAGAAATGAAAACTGATTGCTGCAGTCCATGAAGTTTAAAGTTGCCTCGTCTCAGCAGACTGGCCTTCAGTTGCTCTCACATAGCAGTAGTAAACAAAGCCTTTTACCTGAGTGAGAGCCATAGATCGAGGTGAGGAGGGGAGAATCTGTAGAGAGTCCGTCAAAGATCTCCAACACATCATTAGGGGTCGTCTGGAAGAACATAAACTGGCCGAAGAGAACTGTGGCGAGATAGACAAAAAAATCAAGTGAAAGCTTACAAATACAAAATCTTTGGAATAGGTCTGTCATGATTATTAAATAACTGTCTGATCACGCTTATTTATTTGTACCGCTTAACCAATTATTGGACATTCAAATTCCAATCAAAATTGGATGCCCAAATAAGGGAATTTTAAGTGAATACACTGTATAAATACCATCAACGGCATGGTCTGTGTGTCATTCAGAGTGTCAACTCTGAGTCTGAGCATCACTGAACCGAACCACAGATGTCAACCAGCTCCTGTCCTGAAGAGCGTGTGTGAAGCGCTCTCATGCATGCTGTCAGTAGAGACTCCCAATAACAAACGCCCGATAAACTTTGATAGTGAATGTAAAGTGCTCCTGTTTCACATTAAACGATGGTGATAATGGCAAATGTTACTGGTTCATACACGCAGTGTGAATGACATGCAGTGACACAGGGGAGGAGACGCATACTTTTCTGTGGAGTGATAAAATGATGAAACAAAATCTCAAAGGTTTTACTTCATGCCAAATAAGGACTTGTGGGTTTAATCAGAGCATTAAAATAATGTGTGAAAGTGAAGAAATTAGAAATGAAATGTTTTACCATTGCATAATATAATTATATATATATATATATATACTATAAATATAATAATATACAGTGGCATACAAATGTTTGGGCACCCCTGATCAGCTAAGCGAGCAAAAGATGGCCTGATTTCCAAAAGGCATAAAGTTAAAGATGATATATTTCTTTGAAATTTTAAGCAATTTTACTTTTTTTATTTCTATCTTTCACAGTTAAAAAAAAAAAAAAAAAAAAAGGAAAAGGGCCTGAAGTAAAAGTTTGGGCACCCTGCATGGTCAGTATTTATTAACACCCCCTTTGGCAAGTATCACAGCTTGTAGATACTTTTTGTGGCCAGCTAAGAGTTTTTCTGATTCTTGTTTGGGGGATTTTCGTTTGAATTTAATCCATTCTTCCCTCTACCAGTGAAATGTTCCCATGCCACTAGCTACAACACAAGCCCAAAGCATGATCGATCCACCCCAGCTCTTAACAGTTGGAGAGGTGTTCTTTTCGTGAAATTCTGCACCCTTTTTTCTCAAAGCATACCTTTGCTCATTGTGGCCAAAAGTTAGATTTTAACTGCATCAGTCCACAGGACTTGTTTCCAAAATGCATCATGCTTGTTTAGATGTTCATTTGCAAACTTCTGACACTGAGTTTTGTGGTGAGGATGCAGGAAAGGTTTTCTTCTCATGACTCTTCCATGAAGGTCATATTTGTGCAATGTCACTGCAGAGTAGAACAGTGCACCACTACTCCAGAGTCTGCTACATCTTCCTTAAGGTCTTTTGCAATCAAACAGGGGTTTTGATTTGCCTTTCTATCAATCTTATGAGCAGTTCTCTCTGAAAGTTTTCTTGGTCTTCCAGACCTCAACTTGACCTCAACTGAACCATCGTTCCTGTTAACTACTATTTCTTAATTACATTACGAACTGAGGAAACGGCTGACAGAAAACGCTTTGCTATCTGCTTCTAGCCTTCACCTGCTTTGTGGGCATCAATTATTTTAATTTGAGTGCTAGGCAGCTGCTTAGAGGAGCACATGGCTGCTGATTGTTGGGATAAGGTTTGAGGAGTCAGAGTATTTGTAAAGCTTTGAAATTCACATCACCTGGCCTTTCCAAACGATGATTGTGATCAAGCCATAGCCCTAACAAGCTAATTAAGGTCTGAGACCTTGGTTATCTGAGAGCTTAAATTTCTTGGGGTGCAAAAATGTTTGCATGGTGCTCCTTTCATTTTTTCACTCTAAAATTGTGCAAAACAAAAATAATACACTTATCTTGCTTAAAATGTTTAAAAAAAATGTTTCATCTTTAACTTCATGCCTATTGGAGATCAATTCTATGGCGTTAAATGTTGGACAAAACAGCGCAAGCGCATAAACACAGCGCGCAAGTGAATTACAACAGTGTGAGCACCATGACACAGCTCGCACGTAAAATGTAAACCTGCAGAACTTGCAAATCACAAACGCGAGCACAAAAATTATGATTGTGCACACAAATTAACAAATTGTGAGCAGAAATAACAAAACCGTGAGTCATGATAGGTCTCACACACGCACGCAGATCTAAACACATGCGCGCTCAGATCTGTACACACGCGTAGCTGAAATCTTCACGTCAGTTTTGACACTCAGGGGCGGGGCCAAATCCTTTCTCTTAACAAATGCTATTGGCTGCTGACCAAACCCTGTATTGATTGGCTACATCTCTTCGAATCTCTCATGATTGGCTGTTGTTGGACGAGGACAGACAGAAAGCGCAAACTTTTTTTTTTTTTGATAAGAAAAAATATACAAAACTCTCTTCGGAGAGAAATAAGAAATAAACATCAATAGGAACAATACAAGTATTGTCAGTGTAAATGAAAGAAAAGCGTCCCCTACACAATACTGAACAACAAAAGCAAACAGCAAGGGGGTATTAGTTAAAAAAAAAAAGTCTCGAGAGCAAAAGGCTAGAGAAAAAAATTAAATATTAAAGAAACAAATTAAATAAAAGCATCCTTTAGACATAGCATACAAGTGGATATTCATTAATATATCCAACAATTGTCTGGATATATCACTACACATCTTTCTTGCAATTTTACCAGACATTACTTTTTCAGTGAGGAAAATGCAAATTATAATCGTTCATAAACCATGAAAAAGAAGGCTTCGAATATCTCCACTTACTACAATGAATATGATATTTACCCATGAGATCAATCACATTAACCAAATCAGATAGGGATGAATCTACATTATCCATATAAAAGAGAATTTGTGATAAGTCAAACGTCGGGATGTCATCAATCTTAAATGACAGCCAATTATGTAAATCAGACCAGAAGCTTTTACCCATAAGACATAAAAAGAACAAGTGTTCCAGAGTCTCATCAGCTGCCTCACAAAATTCACAGGGATCTACTTCACATTTAAACCTCTTCTTTCTAAGAAAGTCAGCAACTGGACATATTTTATAAATGATTTTAAAGTGAGTCTCTTTGACTTTAGGGGAAATGGGCCATTTGATGAATTTGAAATGTGGGTTATCTACGGACAAGGCATTCATATTTGGAGCTTGTACACACAGTCTTCTATTATAATCCAAAAACATTCTAGATTTAAAAAAATCATTAAAACATTTGTTATTACTTTTACTGTCATGTAAATTACATTCATTAATTACTAGATTTGGTAAGGTTGATGAAAGTCTTATTCTCACATACTGTACATCAATGTGTTTTGGATTAACTGTAATAATGGTAACGGTATCGATTTACACATTTTATTATATTCTCTATAAGTGCGGTTATGATTATACTTGAGCAAAAAGGCAATATGTTCCAAGAAGTTACCATTATCATCTAATATATCATTCACAAACACAATACCCGTCTCATACCAATCACTTTTAAACAATGATTTCCTATTGTAATGACCTTGTTATTCCATAGGGTGGATCCATGGGGAGAAAAGTTGTTGGTAAATATAATTTTACAGTATTGGAGAAGTTGTTTTTGGAAGTTTGATAATTTAATAGGAATCTTAGTTACCTCAAAATCACATTTTAAAAGAAATTCAAGCCCACCTATTTTATCAAATAGAGATCTAGGTATGTGTAACCACATAGAGTAAGGTTGTAATAAGTATGATTTCAACCATTTACTCTTAAATGCCCCAAACATTGATTCAAAGTCCAAGGCGTTGATGCCACCCTTATCATACTCTTTCACTAACTGTGATTTCCTAATATAATGGGTTTTATTTTTCCAAAGGAGGGAACTGGGAAGATTGGGAATCGGATGATGGCAGACAGTAAAGAGGTTATGGTTTCTTTCTAAATTTCTCCTTCATTTCTTGTAGTTCTAAGATGTTTTGTGCATTTATATATATATATATATATATATATATATATATATATATGTATATATATATATATATATGTATATATATATATATATATATATATATATATATATATATATATATATATATATATATATACTGAAAATAGGTGGAAATACAGAACACAGCAATGCGTTTAGTGAAACTGTTGAGAGGTACCCTGAAGCAGGTCCATCTAACGTTAATGTTGAAGGGAACATTAGTGTTTCACAAAATGGTAAGTGTAGATAGCTAGATGACAGATAGTTCCCAGCTTGTTAGTGTGGTACTGCAAGGGCCATCCACTACTCATCAGCCTCTATATGAATTCATTATGTAGATGAAATGCAGGCTCAGAGAGGAAGTCAGTCAGGCCCTGGGTTCCTTGGGGCTAGGAAAGCACAGCAGGTGCAGCAGAATATGGCCAGGTTAGGAAATCAAGAGTACATTAACATTCTTATTACACGGCTCTCTGCAATGTTTGATTCTGATTTGTCATTCGCAACATTACATGACCGATAATGAGGTCGTCAGTAGCAAGGCTTTATAATGACCGTTCACCCGGCCCTTCTTTCATGTCTCTTATCACACTTCGGATGGATGTGCTCTCGTTTATTCAAACGCAGCTAGTGTCATCTTGCGTCTCATATATATATATATATATATATATATATATATACACACACATACACACACGCGCGAGCACAAAACATCTTACAGCTACAAGAAATTGAGGAATTTAGAAAGAAACCAAACCTTTTTACTGTCTGCCAAAATCATGCTTCCCAATCGTCCCGCTTTCTGTCTGTCCAACAACAGCCAATCACGAGAGATTCGAAGAGATGCAGCCAATCAATACAGGATTTGGTCAGCAGCCAATAGCATTTGTTAAGAGAAAGGATTGGGCCCCGCCCAGTTCTGCAGGTTTACATTTTTCATGCGAGCTGTGTCTTGGTGCTCACACTGTTGTAATTCACTTGCGCGCTGTGTTTATGCGCTTGCGCTGTTTTGTCCAACATTTAACGCCATAGAATTCACCTTCTACTCACTTAACTACTCACAGCAACAGACATTTTGGCCAGAGGTGCCCAAACTTTTGCATGCCACTGTATACAGTATTAATACAGTATATGTTATATATATATATATATATATATATATATATATATAATAAAAAATAAATAACACACCTTAAAAAAATGACAATTTATGTGATAAATATTCATGAAAGCACTTAAAGTGTCAATTAATCATCATAATTGCAATTATTGTTTGACAATTAATCGCCAGCCAAATTTCATAATCGTGACAGTCCTACTTTGGAATAATGTGTCGTGCCCCAATGAATCACAAATGCAATATGAAAGTAAAAAGGGTCAGTTCAATTTCATGTTGATTTTCATGTAAAGAGAGCTAATTTATGATTTTTCATTTCCTATGGGTTGAACCCATGATAGAGTTCTCCCTTAGCTGTTTTCAAAGGTACCCTGAGTGAAAGAACAAGTCCTTGATTTAACAAAACCTCCTGTATGGGCCGTCTGACATCTTCAACAATTTACCACAATAATTCACTCCAGTTCTTTCAAAATGACTCCCAATACAATAATTACTTATTGAATTTAGGAGGAGTAAGCAACTCTACCAACGTCACTACACAAAAAAACTCTAACAAGAAACTCAAACTTCTGCAGAGGACTGCAATAAATTCATATTGCTACTGTAAGTAAAGCAATAAAAGTGTAGAGAAGTCAATACTCAAACTATAAAAGAAAGTAACTCAACTCAAGGGTCGCCCAAGGCCCACAAAACAGAGTATGCCTTCAGGCAAGCAGTGTACATTAGACAGATGATAAAGAACCATACAACGCCGGAGCTCAAGGTGAGAAAAACAGTGCCATATGTTTGTCACCGCATATGAATAATTCAAAATCAAACCTGTTCTTTCTTTGCACTTTCAGGCATTTCAAAGAATTATATTTCCTGTAATTGAAAGAGGCACGGTAGTTGTATATTTATTTCACTTGAAATGAACAGCACATATTTAGTGAATTTCAGCATATGACATTTAGAAGGAGGCACGGCAAAGTGTGTACAATAAAACACAGTCGACTCACACAACAGACTCAAACTCCCCCCAAATTTTTTGTTTAGGTCTACGCTGAATGGGTTTTCAATTTTAGTCCTATATGTCTTTATACCTCAATTTGAGGTCCATGCCCATGCTTAACCCACCACCAGAGGGCCAGGGCATTGCTAGATGGTTGCTTGGGTGTTCTGGGTGGTTACTTACTGGCCCAATTCAAAAAAGCCTGCCACAAAGTCTTTATGATATTCTTGTCTCTAGATATGGCTCAGCAGGTCTGGACTGGTAATTTGGCATACCGGGCATTATCCCGGTGGGCCAACGCAATTTGGGGCCGATCAGGGGCGGATTGGCCATCGGGAGAACCGAGCGGCCAGTGGGTCGGCCGCGAAACTGGCCTAATGGACCGCATTATGCAGAACGGACCACAAACCGGTGCCGCAATACGCAGAAAAGGACAGCAAACTTCAACCCCCCACCCCCCAACATTCCCAACGGGAATCAGTCTAAACTAGTCGCGCAGTTCATTCAAAAGAACTGGCTCATAAGAGTCATTGTTTTACGAAAACAGACTACACTGGTTGCGCTATATAATCCGATACTGTATATTCAAAAGAACAGGCTCATACGAGTAATTTGTATGGGAATCAGACTACACTGGTTGCACTATATGTTTTGCTATGTACATTCAAATGGAATGAACAGCAGCAATACATTGGCCAAGCATTCGCGTATTCAAAGTAAGCAATAAAAACAATTAATCCTGCATTAACAAACACCACTAATTACCATTTATAAAGTGGCTTCAATTTGCTTGCACCTCAGCAAACCACCTCAGTTATAAACAGTCAATAACAAAGGCTCCTTGGGAGCGCATGACTCCTGGAATTAATATTTTCAGAATGATATGCCAAAGAACCCTTCTGCAATTTATTTGGCAAGCTTTCAAACACCACTAATTACCATTTATAAAGTGGCTTCAATTTGCTTGCACCTCAGCAAACCACCTCAGTTATAAACAGTCAATAACAAAGGCTCCTTGGGAGCGCATGACTCCTGGAATTAATATTTTCAGAATGATATGCCAAAGAACCCTTCTGCAATTTATTTGGCAAGCTTTCAAAATCTTATTATAGTTCAGGTACAGGATTATTCAATAAGTCAAAATCATGCATTCATTACATAACTAATTCTGACAGGCACAAAGGATGCTACCTAATTGGGTCTTGTGTTTCCTTTCATACAATCATAGTGGTGTGTGATCTTTGCACAATGTCAAGTCAAATAAATAATTTTCCGTGTGCACAGTACAGGGGTCACACATACTGTCTGCTTTGACATTATTCTCTCCTAGGGCCTGCCAATTTAAACAAGTTTCATGCCTGGCCAGTCAAAAATAATCTGAACTCTTTCACCAAAAGCACTATTAACACACAGGGCATAAGGCTCATGGATATCAGAGTCTTGTCAACATTTAATGGCTTATTAAATCAAGGAAATGGCACCGGTTGTTGGGTAGTTAAACTCTTTCTTTGTCATCAAGGAAAATAAGAACAAATCTTGTAGAAAGCATGACGGTAAAAAATGTTATTTTTGTACTTTCTAATCTAACTGCAACTTCAGGTTTTTGTGGTGCTGTGTGCACAACCTGGTCTCATATACTCTGTTGCCACCTGATATTGCCATGCATCAAATACATCTTCTGTGACCGCTTGTTTTCGGATTTAGAGGAGAGGGTCTCTGATTTCATGACAACATAGGCCTATACACCGATCAGCCACAACATTAAAACCACCTGCCTAATAATGTGTAGGTCCCCCTCGTGCTGCAAAATCAGCACTGACCCACATCTCTGAAAAGCATATTCTTCTCTCCACAGTTGTACAGAGTGGTTATCTGTTGTATGTGAATATCCCAGGAGATCAGCAGTTACAGAAATACTCAAACCAGCCCATCTGGCACCAACAATCATCCATGCAATCATCTAATCAGCCAATCGTGTGGCAGCAGTGCAGTGCATAAAATCATGCAGATACGTTCAGGAGTTGCAATTAATGTTCACATCAACCATCAGAATGGGGAAAAAAAATTAGACTCTGGCATGATTGTTGGTGCCAGACGGGCTGGTTAGAGTATTTCTTTAACTGCTGATCTCCTGGGATATTCACACACAACAGTATCTAGAATTTACTCCAAATGGTGCCAAAACATCTGTTGAGTTGCAGTTCAATGGATGGAAATGCCTTGTTGATGAGAGAGGTGAGAGAGAATGGCCAGACCGGTTCAAACTGATAAAGTCTACAGTAACTCAGATAACCACTCTGTAAAATTGTGGTGAGAAGAATATAATCTCAGAATGCTATTCTAAGATGCGGGTTGGTGCTGTTTTGGCAGCACAAGGGGGATCTGCACAATATTAGGTAGGTGGTTTTAATGTTCTGGCTGATTGGTGTATATCAGTCACTATGTCAGTGTGTTATTGCATGACAATAAATTGTAATAATATCATAAGACAAAGAAAGCAGCAAAAATAAATAAATAAATAAATAAAATACAATTCTCACAGATGCAGCTGAACGTCTAAGCATAGACACAACATTTCTAGCAGAACTCTTTGTTATTTTAGTATTACCTGAGTTTCAGATGTGTGTGCTTGTTAACTGTGTCGCTGCATGTTTATATCAGACACACAGAAGACGGTCTGTAAAGTTCTCATTCTTGTATTTGTATTCACTTTTTCAAATTTCCTTTTAAAGCTGCACACAGCAGGGCTGGTTATTGATACAGATGTCCTGATTAAATTAGATTCTTATTCACAAGCTCTCAGTTCTAATTTTGATCAAATTCAAATTTTCTATATCGATTAATATGGGTATTTCAGTTATAATATCCCTTTTGCTTAAATTCTGTTCATTATACAGGAGACCTTTTAACTGGGTTCATTATGAAACAACCCGGTATCACGCCGAGGCGTGAAATAGACACGCCGGTCCACTCGCGGATGCGTGTCTATTTCACGCTTTGCCTCCTCTAGGCGTGTACATGACACGCGCGCGTCTACGTAGAATACCGGCAGGGGGCGATCGTTTCCTCAACGCCAACAACTGTCCGCGCACCAAAGAGGAAACGATATATCGCGTTCTCCAGTTCCGGTTAGCAGGATATATATTTTTGTACATAAATACACTTTTAAAATAAATATATATATATATATATATATATATATATATATTTATTTATTTATTTACATCAGCACAAGATACTCGACAGCCCACACACACACACACACACACACACATATAACAACGTTAGGCTACAGCAACGTTAGGATTTCTTCATGAAAGCAGCACTATATATAATGAACCTTTATTTGTCACATATGGTCACAAGTGAAAGTAACCGGCGAAATTGGCCGGCATCCCGCCCGCACGAACGTGCAACGCGACGACAACGGTATCGCTTCCTCTTTGGTGCGCGGAGAGTTGTTGGCGTTGAGGAAACGATCGCCCCCTGCCGGTATTCTACGTAGACGCGCGCGTGTCATGTACACGCCTGGAGGAGGCAAAGCGTGACACCGACACGCATCCGCGAGTGGACCGGCGTGTCTATTTCACGCCTCGGCGTGATATCGGCTTGTATGAAAATATACATTTTACAAATTACATTTTCTTTTAGTTTTTTTATTATTCTGGTCACATTTTGGCTTTTTTAAAAATTGCTACATGTTGATTTATAGAACGCATGCTTAAACTGATACTGTCTCTAAACAAAACCGGCATTTCTGTAAAGAATGAGCGCATATAAACGAGACAGGACTCAAATGGCTTTATCTGATCTGTGCTATGCATGATTACAATATAATGTTTATTTTTTATTGTTTTTGATAAACAACTGACTGTAAAGAACAAAAAGGGTATTAAAAGAGACATTATTTAATGACAAATGGGTCATGTGAATCTCGTCTTTGGATACACATTATACGGAAAAACTTTTACTCTCAACACACAGTGAAAGGCTCTATCTGCTGAATACTCCACCACTATACTATTCAATCTCTGGTGAGTGAAATCTAAACATTTACCAGCGAGTTTCCTATATATACATTTTAGTCCCATAACACTACATACTACATTTGGTTGCAAATGTGAGAGATTTCCTCTCATTGTAGAGGAGGGTTGCGCATAGAGTAAAAGGTCAATATTGGGATTTAAGCTTACTGTTCTTCTGATGTACTACTGAGAAAAAAGCTACTGAGGAATGATCTCTGGATAGAAGACTGTGCTATCCAGATGAATGTTATATTTAAATTTTTCCAAAGGCATTCTAAAAGAAATATCTGAGACAAAGTTTATAATTTAAGTGTGAAATTTCTACACCACTAGCATCACCAAACAAAATTGCAAAAATATATTTCAAACAGGTTTCAAATCCCAAACACTCCAGACCTTCCACTGGTCAGCCAAACAATTGGTCTTGCCTCAAACTCACATCATTGTGCCAATTGAGCTGTGTTGGGCGGATATTTTGATGTTTGATAGTGCAACCGTGTTAACCATTTTCAGGGTAATCAACCTATGAATGGCTTACTTATACTTGTCTCTGCATATTAAGCTGGGAGAGGAGAAAATGTATTAATATAAACTTTAAATTAAGCATAACTGAAAACTTCATTATGTCTCCTGAGCTCTGGAAGAGCAATCTCGAAGCAATAAAATTTCTCCCTGGGTGCATCACGTAAGAATTACGACTTATGTAAGTCTGCCATTAAAGTGCACATTCAGCATTTACTGAGCTTAACATGCTGCAAAACAAGCACAAAAACACCTTAAATCATTCTATTTCCTGTTTAGCGAGGAGAACAAACAGTGCCAGAAGAAAATGACGAAAATAAGGTTAAGGCCCCCACCGTAGGCTCCTTCAGCAACAGAGTATCAGAGGGAAACTGCAACCCAATCGTAGGGAGGCCCGGTGCTACGGCTCAATGTTAGCACACCACCACACAACTTAAAACACTTAAAGACAACATGGAAAATAACCACCCAAAGGCAATGTATCATACTAGAATGACAATACATTTGGGCTAGCAAAGCGGCAGAGAGCTGAAAGTCATTTGTATGTAGCATCTAGCGGCAATCAAAATGCATTGACTTATCTCCCTGGAGATCGCTTCTTCTCAGCATGTTCCTGCTGCTAACCCACCAGGTATGCTGCAGGCAAAATTCACATACCTCAGTGCCTTGTGTTCCGATGACAATGCAGCAAAAGAAAACAAAAGAGTTTCAAACTATTGCCTTTAAGTTCTCCATTGAAGTTTTAACTTACAAGCATGGCATTTGTAATTATGATGCACTGCCTTACCAAAAAAAATAAAAAATTCACTTACTGACAAACACTACTAAGCTAGTGCTAAAAATAAAAATAAAAAACAAAGGATGTATATTAAAGATAAAGTGTGTAATTTCTGCACCACTAGTGCCATCAAATGTAATCACAAAAAATTGTTTAATGACATCTTTATGAGTACGCCTCTCGTCTTCTGGTGATGGAACAAACAGATAGCCCCACCCTAACGTACGCCATTGGTCGAGTCAATGTTGTTGTGTTGGGCTGGATGGACCACTCAAACATACAGAGGAATTTTTATAGTGCCACAGAGACACAGTGTTTACAACTTTCTAGAAAATTGACTTACGAATGGATGTACTTATAGATATTAAACCTCTGGGGTCGACGGACGGGCCGACGTGTCCTGCTGGATTTTTTCGTCATTACAGCGGAAAAAACATAAAATTCTCCATCATTTTTGGGCATACAGATAACTGTAAGACATCATTAGAGACTATAAAGGATCTACTTTTATTTGTGTACACTCACAATAATAACAAAACCTTGTGCTTTTGTAAAATAAAGAAAATAAAAAGGGTGAGCTCCGCGAATACTTATCATACAAACATGAAACATATGTCTAAAGAAAGCTTAAAATGTCTACTTTTAAATAAAACAATTCACATTTTAAACAAATATTCTCCTGCAATGTAATCTGTATGAAAAAAAGCGATGTACAGTTTTCCTGGCTCAGCTAAATTATCTCTAATGTGATCACACCCATGGGCGATCAAATCAAATGGTAAACGCCCCTGACTTTGTCTTAAAAACAACAAGTTCGTTCATTTTTCTGCGCGTTTGAAAGACAGCACGATACACACATGAGAAAACTTCTGGATAGTGACGAAGGGTTACATTTTTCCTCAGAAGAAGAGCGGGAATACGATGCACATTTGCATTTTGAAGAGAGACTTGATCCAGCCGAGGATACAATTTCGGATGAGTAAGTCATTTAGTTTTGATTAGTTGACATGCTATTTTATATAAACATGTACATATTTTACTAGTGGGACTGTTTCCAGACTTGCCAGCCAGGATTCAGAGTATTGAAATTTGAATGTCCTAATAAGCAAGTTTTAGTTACATGTAAATGTATTTAAATAGGTTTTTAAATTGTATGCTGTATGATATAAATATGATATGTAATATGATATAAAAATAATATGAATATTTAGATTATATTTTAACTAGTGTTTATGCTGCCTCATTATTATCAACAAAGCTTGTGCTTGCAAATATGTGTTCAGGTTAAATGAGTAAATGCACTTTAGATATGCCCATATTAGAAAATCACCATATTATAAAGATTTCTGAAGGATCATGAGACACTGAAGACTGCAGTAATGATGCTGAAAATTCAGCTTTGATCACAAATTGCATTTTACAATATATTCAAATAGAAAACTGTTCTTTTAAATTGTAAAAATAGTTAAAAATATCACTGTGTATTTTGGATCAAATAAATGCAGTCTTGGTGAGCAGAAGAGACTTCTTTTAAATGGTAACTTTTTAAATTAAAACTTGATTTTGACCATTAAGTCTCCTCATATTCATTCTCTTTCTGTCACATTCCTCATTGATAGGCCCAGGGGAGGGGCCTTTTGTCTCCTCAGGTGTGAATTACAATCCATATTCATGATAGTTCACGCCTCCTTGCATATGACCTTTCTAACACTAAAAGTGTCTTACAAAAGTTAAATTACTATATTGTTTTGTATGAATGATTGATCAGGATGGTTTTCACATTATTTTGTAGCAAAAACTCTAGGCTACAAGATCCAGTTCTCAAAAGGCTTGTGGACAAATGTTTAGTATGTGTTATATGGCCTTATTTCAATGACTTAAAAATGTATTTTTTTCAAAAATATTCATAAATGTTATTTTCTCAAAAATACAAACATGTACATGCATGTTGCTCACATATTATTGTAGCCCAGTTTGTGCTTTAGCCATTAATGTGTTTTTAAGCAACTGAAAAAAGCACAAATGTCAAGGCATGCCAAAACTTCTCCAAGGCCCAAAACACCCTCAGACCCCAGAGGGTTAAGCTAGGATTGGAGAAATTATGTTAACACAGAAAGAGTGACACACTTCAGCTTTAAGTGTGTAATTGATGCTTGTATTGTTTTATTCTCCTGCTGCCGCAGAGAATAATGGAAAATGAAGTTTTGTTTCACAAGAATGACGTCATTAGCTGTATTCTGATTCGCAGGATTCCTACCCAGGTTTTCCTTGCTCCCTAAACACTGAGCAGGGGATATATATTGCGGTCCACTTCACTTAGCAAACTTAGTTTATTTGGAATCCCCTACAGTGTCATCAAATATCTTTGAGTCTCATATACTTGATTCACGTCGATTACAAAATTCAGCATTCATGTGCATTCATCTCGTAAATACGATCATTCCAACTCAGGTGAAATGGTATAGCACTAGTGCTAATGCTTATCCATCTCTTCTGTCTATTTCTCAACTACTAGCCAAAATCATTTTACTATGAAGCAGATATTTCATGCTGCAGAGTTTAGGTTTTCAATTGTGGATTTCATGTTAATTGTGTCCATTTGCAGTTTAGTTCAAGCCAGATTGGGTAAGGTGGTGCAACCGCTCATGGCCGATGTCTCCCCATGTGAGTCGTTCCCCACACACAGACTTAAAAAACACGTCTGGGTGATCGAGTGCAGAATTGCTTTGTTGAATCTACAGTGAGATGCGTGGGTGGCTGCAGTCATTCATTGCTGTTTGATGCAACACAGGCTCGCAGGCACGTCCTTCCACAGTACCAGGATACACCACGTGTCTGGGTGGGATTTGAACCGCTCATTCTCTGGAACATCTTCCACCAGTTTAAGGGGGTGGGAATTTATAATATGGAGTGTTGACAGGGAGCAGATAGGGGATTTGCATTTAGACAGTGGGTCTATTCACTAAACATGCGTATCACAAGCTTTTTGTGTGAAAATACTATGAGGGATTTTTTTTTTGTTTGTAGAAAGTTTGCATTTTAATTTATATATATATATATATATATATATATGTAATTCTTCATCTGGAGGCACTTTTAACAGGGTGAATTTCCAGATAGTAGTTTCGTTAAGACATTTAACATTGTTTTTTATTATTATTTTTTTAAAGTCATGAAAATTCACACCACATTGTCATTTCTTCCACATCTGAAAGTCCGTATTGTGTTTCATATAATTCTGTGGTGGAAATTACAGTGAGGGAATTACATTTTATTTATTTTTTTAAGCAATCAATCTAAAATTATAATTATCCTGAATACATACAGTACAATTAAATAATATTTTCACACATTTTGCATAATTGTGAAAATGACATTACACAATAACAGCTTGATTGGAAATGATGCCTAATAAAAAATATTCTGCTCATAAGGGATATTTACCTTGATTTCCTGTTTTCTTAAATATGCTCTTCACTCACACTTTTGAACTTAGAATTAACAGTAAGTTATATAATAATAATAATAATAATAATAATAATAATAATAATAATAAATGGGTGTATTGAAAATTATTCCACAGCTGTGGGACACATAACTTTTCTTTTAACTGATAGAAATCATTTTCACCCAAAACATATTGAAATAGTTTGTTTGTTTCATTATTTTTTTTATGAAAATAGTTTTAAACATATAATAATGTGTATTTTTTAATGATTATAAGGTGAAAACAGTCAAATCTGGAATGAAAATATATCAGTTTTAATGTGACTAATGTGAATATATAAATGTGTGTGTGTGTGTGTGTGTGTGTGAGAGAGAGAGAGAGTTCGGGCATAGGTTCATAGGAATCTAGAAAAGACATTAATGTGAAAACCTTGTCTGTGCATATACAGTAAGTACACAATTTGTACACATTAGTGAATGATACCCATTGTGTTTGGCTTAAAAAGATGCACTGCTGTAAAAAAGCTCTGCTTGAAACATGGGACATTCTCATGCTGTTTGTATATTTTCTAATAAAGTCCCTAATGTAAAACACTCACAATAGCACCAAGATATCTTATAGACTAAAATTACTGAGAGACCCCGGTGCAACAGATTTTCTGTTGAATTGCCCAGATGCTAAATGTGCACTTGGTCGACAACTTTCTCTAAACACAAACGCTGGAGTCTAATATGTACAATTCATGCCTAAGGCATTCATTTGGCAGCTGTGAATAATTCAGTTTTTCCTCTCAAAGACAGGTGCTATTTAAATTTTTTTTCCCAGATTTATTAATTGTGACAGAATAATTAAACATTAAAGACTTGTCAGAATTTACTTATTATTATGTTCAAAATGTACTGTATAATTGACCAGCTTAAACAGAAAATAAAGTCTGTCTGCCATTTAATTTGGAGGCTAAAATATCCCTCATTTGGCACACCAACCTTTTATTAATCTTAAATCGGACACATTTCTTACAAAAAGCTTTAATGGAGGTTTTAGTGATGAGTTTTGCTTTCAGACTTGTCAATTTCAGGCATTTAAGTCAACACGAAACAGCCTTAGAAACCTGAAACACAAAAGGAAAATAATGAAGAATGTTTTTCAATCTCCAAAATGATAAAAAGCACTATAAAAGCCTGCAAAAAGAAGTTAATGTGAGTTGTGCACTTTATTTCAATTATTCTGAAGGATTTATCAAACACCAGCGATACCACTCTCTATGTAGATGGGTTTAAATGGGTTTGACATTTAGCCCCAGAAAGACTAACAAGACAACACTGCTCTTGATAAAAACCAAAGGCAGACAAAAGCACAGCTATCATTTATGTGGATGAAACTCTTAAATGTTCATTTTTTAAAGAGTCCACAACTTTGTGTCTTTATTTTTATCAGGCCTGCCTGTATGATGTGATATGTAAGAAGACCTTAAGTGTTTGTGTTCTCTAGTCTGTGGGCGTCTTCCTAGGTGACAGTTAAACCATTACAACATTTTCATAGTCAAGCAAGAAACTCTGTGGCATTATAAATATCACACTTAATCTCTTTACTAAATGTCTTCCTGTGAAAGCAGTAGAGTCAAAACAGACTTGTTAATATATCATCTACATAAGCCCCTTTCCCACATAGTTCTGCTTCTTTCCAAGAGGGACTATCCAGACTTACATTCCTGAAAAGACTTTTGCCTCTTGCATTCGCACCTACAAAGTGAACCCCTGTAATGATGTAATGTAAGCTTGACCATTTATCTTCTGACGTTGATTGCACAGGTTATACAATAGCAACAACAACAAAACATGGATGGAGGATGCCAGGATTGGCGCTCCATTTTGTTTGGGCTGTTTTACACGAACTGCATCTGCAGGTTATTATGGGCATGTGAGCAGTGCTGTGCTATATCCCTGAATCCACACTGAGTGGAGAGATGAGGCGTTGAGCCTATTTGTAAACTATTGGATAGTTCACCCAAAAACTAAAATGCATGACTTTCTGTCTTCAGCAAAACACAAACAAAGATTTTTAGAAGAATATCTCAGCTCTGTAGGTGCTCAAGTGATTGGTGATCAAACCTTTGTAGCTACAAAAATCACAAAGGAAACATAAAAGTAATCCATATGAATCCAGTGTTTAAATCTTCAGATGTGATATTATGGGTGTGGGTGAGAAACAGATCCTTTTACGCCCTAAATCTCCACTTTTCACTTTAAGATGTAAAATTGAAACTAAAAAGGCACCACATATGACTTTCAGATGTAAAAGTGAAACTTCAGATTTAAGAGTAAAAAAATACTTACATTTGTATCCGTTTCTCACCCACATCTATATATGGATGAGTATATGCAGTCATATGGATTAATTTTATGTTTCCCTTTTTTGGATTTTTGGAGCTACAAAGGGTTTGATCCACTTTTAAACTTTTTAACATGATACATGCATTTTACATCACATTTTACATCACACCTTTCCACTTTTATCGTGGTAAAATTGTGTGCTTTACCATACGCTTTTATAACATGGAACATTGCATCAATCTCAAACCACTGGTGATTAGGAACCACCTCAACAACAACAATTACGTGAGGGATTGACTTTGATCTCAAAGCCCCGTTGATCAAAAACCACCACTACAACAAAAAACAATTGCGGTAAGCCATGACATTCGCTCAAATTATCGCTTTGTGCATTGCATGCCACATGTTTATTATAGCTTCTTCCATCAGCAGTGAGGGATTCACATGTGATGAATATAAGGAATTAGTCAGGCTGACGGAGAAGATTAATGAGTTGGAGACACACTTAAAAAAGCTAGTAGAGTTCAGTGAGAAAGAGAAGCCAGTAGATACTATTTTGGATGCGGGTAGTACAGCAAGTAACACACACTTTGGTTCCAGCTGTAGAGAGCTGTAGAACATTAGGGTGTTTGGGTGTCATCTCGGCTGCATACTCACTCAGCAAAGCGACACCACTCTCCTGTTCCTATTAGGGTTTCCAATTGATTCTCCCCACTCAGTGATGTACCCACTGAGAATCATGTTGAAAGAACTTTAGTAATAGGTGATTCTATTGTAAGGATCGTGGGAATAGAGAGTCCAGCCACTATTGTTAAATGCATTTCAGGGGCTCTGGCATCTGACATCAAATAAAAGTGCAGGCTAATGCTAACGTAGATTTTCTAAAAATTGTATTCATATCAGCACTAACGATGTCTTGCTTTGCCAGTCGGAGATCACTAGAGATAATGTTAAAGAGGTATGTGAACTTGCAAAAACAATGTAAGACTCTGTAATATGCTTTGGTCCCCTCCCTGCTCATCGTGAGGTGTCACTGAATGGCTAGATGTCTGAGTGAACTACCAAACTACCAAACACAAAACCCTCATTAAGTCATTTAGAAAAAAATGGATTGATGTAAAACTTGGAAAAAAAAAAAAAAGATCTTTCTTAAATTTAAGATTCAAGAAACATCATATAAAGGTAGGGCTACTAAACACTAGATAGCTTTCATCCAAATCACTTATTGTAAATTAAATTATTACACATCATAGATTGGATTCGCTCTGTCTGACTGAAACCTTGATTAAAACAGATTCATATATTAGTTTAAATGAGTCTACTCCCTCAGGTTATTGTTATAAACATGAGCCTCGTCTGAAAGTTTGAGGAGGAGGTTTTGCTACAATTTACAGTGATATTTTCAGTGTCACTCAAAGGTCTGGATAAAAGTTTAATTCTTTTGAACTGATAATGCTGAATGTGACATCGGCAGATATAAAAATTTAAATGTTTGTCATCTTTTATTCTTACAACAGTATAGACCACAATTCCTTCGAGAGTTTTCTGTCAGATGGAGTGGTTGCTGTGGATATAGCTTTAATTAGCTGCGAATTCAACATCCAAAATATACACTGGGAATAGCATTTATAGATATTCTCAACTCTGTTGGGGTTAGACAAAATGTGACAGGTCCAATTCATCGCCAAAATCATATACTAGATCTAATTTTGTCATATGGAATTAATGTTGATACTATAGAATTTCTACAACTGAGCGATGATATCTCAGATCATTACCTTGTCTCTTGTATGCTGCACTTAGCAAATGTACCTCAATCTACGCAATGTTATCTTACAGGTACAACTATTCTTTCAACTACTAAAGATAGCTTCACTAATAATCTTCTAGGCTTGTCTCAAATACTCAGTGTGCCAAAAAGTTCAGAAGAACTTGATGTTGTCAAAGAAAATATGGATAGAGTCATCTCTAGCACTCTAGATAGTGGTGCCCATTTGATTAGTTAAGTTAAAGAGAAAAATCCCAAGTCACAGTACAGTGATCACAATCTAGCTCTCAAGAGAGCAGCTCGGAAAATGGTGGGTAAGTGGAAGAATACAACATTTGTGGTATTTTGTGGTGCATGTGTAACGGAGTTTAAATAATGCTGTTAAATTCATGCATTAATTGGGAAAACTCGACATTGGCTATTGCGTCACTCGCAATTGTGTGCGCGATATTGTAGGTGGAGCTACGTCACCACCAGCAGAGTCTCATATCTCTCACTGCTGGTAAGTCGCATCAATAAGCGCTGCTTCAAAAAAAACTGAGTTTACATTGTTTTCAAGTGCAAGGTTGGACTTTTATATTACACACAAGTTTACTTCATTTGTCTGTCAGTTACTAGTTCTGTCAGTCGGGTCAAATATGTGTTATTTGCGATGATAAAATGGAGAGTGTGTGTTAACCTGCTTGTGAACTCCGTATCTCTGTTTATTTCATTTAAGACATCAAAGCAACGTGTTGATGCACTGTACGCTAACCAGCTTTTGGTCGTGTTTTTCCCAGGTATGTGTTTTATTCAGATTTTTCATGTTTTGGGTAAAATATATTAGCTGAATTGAGTGTTGGCATTAACCCACACGTGCTCGCACGTGCTGAACTGTGTAACTGCGCCATTTTAGGTCTGCGTTCTTCACTTTCTGTATTTCATGTATACAAAAAATATGTAAAATGATGGTTACTTAAGTTTCTCTGTATTTATGTGAAGTAATGAGAACAGAGACAGTGATTTATATTTTCTTTGTTTTATTTTGAGTTTTATTCCACTATATGTTCACGATCACTTTGTAAAAATGTATATTGAGCAGAGTCTCATATCTCTCACTGCTGACATCAAAGCAACGTGTTGATGCACTGTACGCTAACCAGCTTTTGGTCGTGTTTTTCCCAGGCTCAGTAAAGCGAAACCTTGAGTGACCATCCACCTACTCTCAGTGTGATTCCTTCCACATAAACACTAACTGTCACACATGGAATGATAGTGTCTCTAACAACAGACAAAAAAAAAACAGATAAAAACTGCCGGGTCTGAATATTTCCGCAAACTCATAGAAAATGACCCCAACAATCCTAGGTGTTTATTCAGAATTGTGCTTAAATTGGTTAGGAATAAAACTTCTATTCAACCAGATATTCCATCGCAGCATAGTAGCAAAGACTTTATGAATTTCTTTACTGATTAAATCGAAATCATCAGAAACAAAATAGGAATTACGCATCCATCTGCAACAGCACTCCAGAAGACAAAAAATTCTTCGCTATTATAGGTCAGAAAGAGCTAACAAAAATGATCAAAACATAAAAATTAACAACATGTATGTTAGACCCAGTACCAACAAAACTTCTAAACAAGGTGTTTCCTGTAATCTCAGAACCTCTCATTAATATTAACTCTTCATTATCCTTAGGACATGTCCTAAAAAACTTAAACTGGCAGTTCAGTAGTTTGTATGTTAATGTAATCTTGTGTTGAAGCAGTAAACGTATTTGGCTTGCTGTCCGCATACTGGAGGGCTCGGAGCTGGAGACTCGACTCCATTCCTGATAACCCCCAAAAAGGTGTTAAGATTAGTACCATGACTATGGCAGGAAGTATTTAGGACAGCAAGCCAGCAACAATTCTATTTGGTAAAATGGCTTGGCGGATGGTTCTGAATTGCCCCCCCCCTTAAATGCTTTACACATTTGTTTGAAGGTGCATTTTTTTACAATGGCTGATCGAGAGGGCTATGCTGCAATTCAAATGAGAGACCACCACTCATCGTAGAAGAGGATAGGCAAACAGGGAAGGTGAAAATAAGAGTTGGCTTGTGCTGCATTCAAAAGGGAGGGCTCACACTGCGATTCAAACTGGAGGCTGTTCTATGGAGAGAGAGAGAGCTCACAGCACACGAACGGGTTAAACCAGCAAGCAATCGAACAGGGAAAATGAACACGAGAGTTGGTCACGCTGCGTTCAAAAGGGAGGGCTCACAATGCGATTCGATCTAGAGACTGCTCTCTAGAGAGAGAGCTCACTGCATTAGAACGGGTAAGCTCAGCAAGCAATCGAACTGGTGCCACTCTGTGTCTGAAACAGAAAACCGATAAATTGCCTCGGAGGGGAGAGGCCGTGATACGAGGACGTGGATGAGCTTGTGCAGCATTTGATGGAGAGGACTATACTACGATTCAAACAGGAGGAGTTCTAATTTAAATATATATACATATTTACACAAACATATGCACACACATATATATATATATACTCATACATACATGCACACATACATATACACGCACATACATGTGCACAAGCACCCACACACGCACATGCATGCACACCCATGCCTATACATATGCGTGCACATATGCGCATGCGTGTAGGATGCATCGACACGGTGGCGGATGGTGACGTTGACAGGTGGTACCGATAAGGAATTTAGCTGATTTTCTGATTGAAGAGCTTTCCTGATATGGAAACGATTGGATCTAGCTGTGATATGCGTCTGAGAACCAACAACCAAGAGATTTGTTGTCCTGATAAACCTTTTTGGGCAGCAGTGGTTGCTGCGCCAATACGGAATGAATGAATCAAGTAAAATTTTGCCAGGATGCTGGAATGGAGGAGGATGGATTTAAGGTGCTTTTGAAACAGGAATCTTGAAACTGAGTGGTTATTATCATTGGTGAATAGCGGATCCAGAAGGTACTTGATGTGGGAATGTCTGCAAGTGAGAAATGATGTGAGAGATTGGTTCGGTTGGATGGGGATGGCAAATTGAAAATGTAAATTGAATGTCCCTTTTAAATTCATCTGATTTGCTCAGATAATGCAACAATCAGACTCTTCATTAAACAATCATTTGTAGGTCTGAGAAGGTGGGCTGGATTTTAGGATCGAATAGAGTGCTAGCAGTGATTTCTGAGCAGCACAGAATGCCAAAAAACATAGCTTCAAGCGTGTGGGCTGTGTTTAATGAATGAGGTGAGGGTTGTTAGGCATTTTGTTAAAATGTCAATTGTTAGAGGCATTCTGGTGTGGGGGCATGCAGGTTGGGATTTTTTTAATTCCTTTAATGAGCAGAGACATTTTGGGGTTTGTGGCAGTGGGGGCGTGGTCAAGCGCCCGTCCGGAGAGGGAAAGCGGTAAGGGCGCTTGCACCTGAGCTAAATTATGTCTAACACCTGTCTCTAATTTCAGTGAGCACGGGGAGACCGGCATAAAAGAGCTTCACGACCTCCAAGAGAGCTAGCCAGTCCAGTGTTGGCAATACCGAGAGAGAGACCGCAAATTGTTATATGTAAAAGTCTGTATGTTAGTGGAGTTTACGTTTATCTTCTACCCCTTTATGTGTTCATAATTTGGAATTAAAACCCTTACCTCTGAGTCGATCCCCGTTCCCGTGTCCTCCTTCCCGTCCTGTGAACCCAAACTGTGTTACAGGGTTATTGATTGTTGGGGCTGACTTGCAGAATATTAATTTGTGTAAGGAATGTATGCCGCTCAGATAGCCTTTGATGGTACCTGGTTGAATACCTTTGAATTGATTTAGGAATTAAATAAAAGATTAAATGGATGGTAAGGAAAAATTTGGGAACTGCAGCTTACAGGTTTGGTGAAATTGTCTGAAGCTTTTCCAGGCTGTCCAGTAGGTTTGGAGAGTTCTCTGTGAGACTGCTCAAATTATGGAGTCGAGTGAAGCAGTGATAAGTTGTTTTAGGGAATGGTCTATAGATATCTCAGCTCCAAACAGGGAGGTACCGGGATCGGAGTCATACAGACGTATCGTGCTCGATTCTGCTCCGAAAACCCAAAGGTAGTACATGGGAAGAGAGCTGGGGAAGGCTGGTTGAGGAGAAGGATTTAGAGCCTCTGAGGTTGTTGATACTCTGAGTGGTGGCGGTGGGCAGACTCCTGCGTCAGAGTGCCCGGTGGTTGGGAGAGAATTGAGCGGAGGCAGGAATGGGAGAGAAAGGAGAGGTGGTGGCTTGCTAGGTGCTTGGCCTGATGCCAACTCTGCGCTGGCTGAAGGCCTTTTATGGGATGGAAGTTTGGTGAGGGAGAAATGGCCTGTACCTGAAACCCCGGAGGGTTGTGAGCAGTCGGGTGTTCGCGAGCTGGAGCATTGCATCTAGAACTGGTAGAAGGTAAGGATTCGGCTATCATGTTTTCAGGGGTTTTAGAGGTACAAGGAATGTCATGTTGGGAAGAGACGTATAAATCATATAACTGGATTTTGCTTAGCCTGCGAGAAAAGTGGATGTTAGAAGCATATAGAGGTTGGAGAAGTTTATTAACTGTCCATTTAAAAATTACAGGTATAGTTGAGTTGTAGGCAGAGGTTGAAGATTTGAGTGATCTGGACGGTGGAGGAGTGGGATGATTCCTATGTCTTGGAATGCAGGTTGCTGAGCGAGAATCTCTGTGTCCTCGGCTTGGGGCAGCCAGATCAATAACGCCGTTGGACAGAGAACTGTCTTTCCCGGGATTGAATGGCTGCGATGAAGCATTGATGGGAGATTTGAAGAGTTCCTGGTCGGAGGGAAAGAGATCTACTGCAGACATCTTGCTGGCTTGAGTGTGGGACCCACTTTTCAGGAGAGTTGTCACAGGAAGCAGGTAAGCAGTGGCTTATATACTCCTGCTCATTGGCTGTGATTTGTCAGATTAAAATGAACATGCTCCTCCCGAACCTCTGTTAATTAACTCTGTTAAACATTTATCAAACCACTTATCAAAAAACCACAGCTTGATCCATGAGAATTGGCAAATTATAGACCAATTTAAAATCTCCCATTAATGTTGAAAATACAAGAAAACGTAGTGTTCTTCCAACTATGTTCATTTTTACAGTGAAATGGTATATATATATATATATATATATATATATATATATATATATATATATATATATATATATATATATATATATATATATGAAGATTTCAGTCAGGATTTAGGCCCCATCATAGTACAGAGACTGCACTTATCAGAGTTACAAATTACTTGCTCTTATCATCTAATTGCAGCTGCATTTCTCTTCTTGTGCTTTTAGATCTTAGTGCTGCATTTGACACCATAAATCATGACATTCTCTTGGATAGGCATGAGAATTATGTTGGCATTTGTGGACAGGCATTGTCTTGGTTTATCTATATCTCTCTGACCGCTACCACATTGTCTTTGCAAATGAGGAACTGTCAGATCAAATTAAAGTTAAGTATGGAGTGCCAAAGGGATCAGTTTTAGGGCCTCTTCTTTTCTCCCTATATATGCTCCCCCCTGGGAGACATTAACAGTAACTATGAATTAGTTCCCCGTCTGTCACTCACTCGACGTTGTGTCGATGAGTTGACACTAGGGGTCGCTCCTGCGGAGCCCAGACATCTTTGATCTTGAGAAAAGGCCAATGAGAATTGGCATGTGGAATTTGCATGCCACTGCCCCGGACATACGGATATAAATGGAGTGACACTGCAAATACACATCAGATATCTTCTTCGGAGCCAAGAGAGCAGTCACAGAGCTGAATTCCTCTGCCGTCTCATTCATCTCTCCAAGCTGTTGGTTCTACGGTGCTTTCCAGCGGTTCTCCCCCTCGCACAGTGCTGAGCACACACCCCTGGGCGCTTCAGCTGCAGAAAAAGAGCTCACGGAGTGAATAACTTTGTTTTTATATATATATTTATATTTTTATATTTATTTATATTTCCCATATACATATGTATATATAAAAACACCAATAAAAGAGTATATTTCTCTAAAAGAGTGGCGCAAACGGTGAAGCATCTTTTTCAAGATGTCTTTCCATTTGTGTGTATTTCCTGGTTGTGTTCGTTGTCTCTCCCCGTCTGATGGCCACGATCGCTGCCTTTCATGTCTGGGTGCTACCCACGTGGAGTCAGCGTTTGTGGATGGTTCCTGTGAGGAACTGTGAGGGCATGACCATGGCTACGTTGCGGTCGCGGCTCGCCCTCGTAAGAGCGCAAGCCACCCCAGCCGCTCCCTGACTCGGTCCTTCTACCTACGGGTATGAGGCAGTGTCGGCTAGCACTGGGGGCGATATGGGGACCTCAGTGGGAGCGGGTATAACCCCACGGACCTCCCACTCCCCATCACGCTTGTATGCTCCAAACGAGCGCTGGAGCGGGGTTGCCGGTTCGCTTCAAGGCGGACCCTCGATCTCGTTCGTAGCGCCTGACGACGATGAGATCCCTTGGACTGGCCCGCGAATATGTTGGCACATCAACTGCCTTGAGTTGCTTGCAGTACTACTTGCCCTGTGGAGGCTTTTGCCATTGATCCGGGGCAAGCACGTGTTGCTCTGGATGGACAACACAGCCGCAGCGGCGTATATCAAACGCCAAGGCAGTCTACGCTCTCGCCACATGTCACAACTCGCCCACCGTCTCCTCCTTTGGAGTCAGTACCGACTCAAGTCGCTGCGAGCCACTCACATCTCAGGCTACCTCAACAGCACAGCGGACGCGCTGTCGTGGGAGGTTACATCCAGGGGAGAGTAGAGGATCCACCCCCAGGTGGTTCAGCTGATCTGGAGTCGATTCGGCCAAGTGCAGGTAGACCCGTTCGCTTCCCCGGAATCCTCCCATTGCCCACTATGATAATCTCTGACCGATGCCCCCCTCGGCACAGATGCCTTGGCACATAGCTGGCCCCTGGCGCTTCGCAAGTATGCGTTTCCCCCAGTGAGCCTACTTGCACAGACATTGTACAAAGTCAGGGAGGACGGGGAGCAGGTCCTCTTAATGGCCCCTTATTGGCCCTCCCGGATTTGGTTCTCGACCTCACGCTCCTCGCAACAGCCCCCCCTGGCGAATTCCCCTGAGGAAGGATCTTCTTTCTCAGGGACGGGGCACCATCTGGCACCCGCGACCAGACCTCTGGAATCTCCATGTCTGGCCCTTGGACGGGACGCGGTAGACTTAGGTGGCCTACCACCCGTGGTGGTAGACACAATCACTCAGGCAAGATCCCCCTCAACGAGGTGCCTTTACGGCCTGAAGTGGCGTCTGTTCGCTCAGTGGTGTTCTTCCCGTGGTGAAGACCCCCAGAGATGCGCAGTTGGATCAGTGCTTTCCTTTCTGCAGGAAAAGTTGGAGGCTGTCGGCTGTCCCCCTCTACCTTGAAGGTGTATGTAGCTGCTATATCAGCACAGCACGATGCAGTGAAAGGCAAGTATTTAGGGAAGCATGATTTGGTCATCAGGTTCCTGAGAGGCACGAGGAGGTTAAACACCCCCCAGGCCGCACCTCGTTCCCTCGTGGGACCTCTCCGTGGTCCTTCGGGGCATTTGGGGAGCTCCCTTTGAGCCCATTGAGTCAGCAGAGCTAATGGTGCTCTCTCTTTGCTTCGGCGGACAGCGGAAGGGAAGCTTTGTCTCCAAACAGAGGATCGCCCACTGGGTTGTCGATGCCATCACAATGGCATACCACGGCCAGCATGTGCCGCCCCTGCTGGCCTACGAGCCCATTCTACCAGGGGCGTTGCGGCTTCTTGGGCGTTGTCTCACGACACCTTTCTTGTAGAAATATGTAGAGCCGCGGGCTGGGCAACACCTATCACCTTTGCAAGGTTCTATAACCTCAGGGTTGAGCCAGTTTTGTCCCGTGTATTATCAGGTGACACAAACAGGTAAGTTTGGGTCAGCTGGCCGGGTGTATCGCTTGTGCATAGCGCATTTCCCCTCCCTTGAGGTGAAGACGTGCGCTCTTTCCCAGTTGCGTTCGCAGGAAGTAAGTTTCCACATAAACCCCCCCCCCTCAGGGCCAGGTGTGGTCTCCGCAGTGTCCTCCTCTTTGGAGGGACAGCCCCCAGCTTGGACCATATATTTGGCCCCCAGCCAAACGATTTTGTTCCTTTTACTGGGGAGAATAATAGAGAGAAGGCCCGAGGTGGGCCAGCCAGACCTTATACTTCTGAGCAGTTAGCCATTCCCCTAGGTGCAGGGGACCGCTTCATGCCTGCCAGTGTGTTGGGGGTAGTTATGCGACGGCTTGCTGCGCTGGCTACGAGGCACACATAGGTCTGTCCGTCTCACACCGCCAGTCTGCGTAACTCGGTTCAGTTCTTGTTGCGTTTTCCATTGGGACCCCTAGTGTCAACTCGAGACGTTATGTCAATGAGTTGACATTAGGGGTCGTTCCTGCGGAGCCCAGACAACTCTGATCTTGAGAAAAGGCCAATGAGAATTGGAGTGAGGAATTTGCATACCACTCCCCCGGACATACGGGTATAAAAGGAGTGACGCTGCAAATACACATCAGGTATCGCACTGAGGAGCCGAGCCAAAGACCTGGCACTTTCAGCGGTTGGTTCAGTGTTGGGGCCGGAGGGACACATCGTCTCGTTTCCTCCATCAGGGAACGGAGGTTACATCAGTAACCAAGACGTTTTCACTTTTATGCCGACCGTACACAACTTTATATTTCTTTGAAACCTGACAAAAATTTATTAATTTTCCAAATTAACAGTGTATAAATGATATTAAAGAGTGAGTGGCTAGAAATGCCCTTCTACTCTAAAAATAAGATGCTGAAATATAATCTGATTCTTGATGGATGTACTGAAACATCAACTTCTGCAGCAAAAAATTTAGGTTATATTTGATACCATTCTAGCATTTGAATTTTTTTTTCTCCAATATTTGTAAAACTGCATTCTTCCACCTTAGAAATATTACCATGTTACGACACATGCTATCTGTTTATTAATTTGAAAAACTAATTAATGAATTCATAACCTCAAGACTAGATTATTGTAATGCATTCCTTGGTGGATGTCCTGCAGGTTTAATAAATAAACTTCAGTTGGTTCAAAATGCAGCAGCAAGAGTGCTAACTAGAACAAAGAAATACGATCATATCAGCCCCAATTTATTGGCATTGCATTGGCTACCTGTTAAGATTCAAATTAATTTTAAAATTCTGTTAATTGCTTACAAAGCTTTGAATGGTCTAGCTCCAAAGAACTTAAGTGACCTTCTGAAATGCTATAATCCATCATTCTCATTACGATCACAAAACTCCGGCCTGTTAACAATACTGAGAATATCAAAATCCAGAAAAGGAGGGAGATCATTTTCATATTTATATTATATTCATAATCATAAACTATGGAATAGTCTTCTTAGCAGTGTTTGGAACTCAGGCACACTCTATCAGTTTCAATTCAGCCAGGCACACACCTAATTATCCCTAATTCATAGCTATGATGCTTTAGTTAGGTCTGCCGGAAACTAAACACTTCTCTTTTTCTTTTACCCTGCTTTAAATTGAATGGTATCTATGCTAATTTTATTCTATTTCTTTCCCTGTCTATATACTGAGGTTATCAGGACCTGCCAGATCCATCCCCAGTCCTGCCTGATGTCTAATTACCACTGTGTCACTGAGTGATGATTACCAACTGCAGCATGTGCCAGCCAGGCTTCACTTCAGTCTACTAAGACAGATTACACAGAGGATGAATTGATTCAAACTTAAAGACATAGGATTCTTCATGAGCCACTGCCACTGCATGAGCATGGGCTCATGATGGAGTTCACAAAAATGACCTGCCATAATATTCCAGTCGGACTGCAATGCTCCTCACTGAATGATACCTAAATCAACTTGGTCAAAGGAGTGACAACACTCTCTTAAACTACATATACAATGAAATAAACACTAACAAAAGCCTTCATCAGCCAAAATCAAAGGACAATGCATCTACGTGTATTTCCTCTGTTAATTTGGGATGACTTCAAGGACATTACCACTAAAACTTATAGTTAATATAACATAATTTAGTTTGATCATTGACCGACAACAAATAACCACGAATAGTTCAAAACATAAATAACTATTCATTCATTTTCTGTTATAGCATAATTTCATGTACAGCTGCTTTGAAACAATCCTTTTGTGTGATTTTACAAATAAATTTGACTTGTTAAAACAGGAAAAAAGATGCGATGAAAACTCAAAGTGTGTCTCCCACTGACGTCACGTAGCAACGCCGCTTACTCCTCAAACGCATAATATGTGAAACAGGTGATACACTTTAGATACTTTGTTGGTTTTATGTTATTTTTGTTAAGGAAATTCACAAATTATTGCAATCCTCTGAGAAGAAGCCAAGGGGCAGAGAAAGGAGAGTGGAATCGAACTTGCATATTGACGAGGCAATTGAACCAAGTGTGAAAACAGCCTTAAAGAGTCATGCAGTCAAGCCATTAAACATAAATGTATGCTGTATATATTTACACATATGCAGCTACACACATCTAAAATTTAAATAAATCCCAATATAAGACTGTGGAAGGGCAGAGGGTGGGGCCGGGTCGTGACTATACACACCCGGTCCCGCCCTCCGCCCTGCCACAAAGACATTAACATGAGCATAACAGCGTCTAACTGTAAATAATTCACTATAAATAATTCAGCAGTGACATCCAAGAGTCTGCACATTTCATTACAAATTATATAACCGAAACAAGTTGGAAATTAACAGGAAATATTCATTCGAATGTAATAACTTGTTAAGCTTAAAATGTTCTATGAATGAAATGTTCTTAAAATGCAGATGCTTCTAGCTCAACATCCTCACCATTACTTGTGCAACGTTGATGTATGTTCAACCAGAACATCCATTGGCAATACATTGGCAAAACTCCTGGGTCTAACTAATTTTCTGGCCTCAGTATTTGGTGTGTCCCTGTTTTGTTTTAAACCAGATGATCATGGTTTCCGGCATGATTTGAGAATGTTTTAAATTTCATCTTGGGTGTTTTTATGAAAGCAAGGAAATCAACCCGTTTTGTACAAAGGGTTTAAAAATGGCAAATGTCAAACATTTGCTTGTTTGATAAGTGACCTAAAAAATCTTATATATCTTTCTTATTTTACATCACATATTTCATTTGTTTTAAGTGTTTCAAAATGGCTAAACTTTTGTTCATTTAATGGTTTTAAAAAATGAAGAAAAAATATATACCTGTATATCCCAGATTTTCAATGTACAAGTATCTCAGACATTTGGACCCTACTGAAAATCAAATTGCAGCTAAAGGTCTTTATCAAATGTGTCTCATCTCAAGGTTTTTTGGTGTTTTTTTAGCACTCAACCTTTATCAGGTTAGTTCAGTGTGCAATAAAGTGTCTTTTGTGGTGGACCACAGCAGCAGCACTTACAGAACAACAACAAAATAACCAGATGCTGCAGTTCAACCAGAAGAGCTCTACTGTCTTACAGTAACTGTCCGTAAGTGTGAACGTTTCTATGGTTCATATAAGGTCACTAAAGCATAGATTTATTTATTTATTTGTTCCTGGATGGCTCAGTGTCTTGCTGTGCTGTGCAAAGTCGATGCTGCTTGTGCTACAAGCAGAACTAAACAAATACACTGCACACATCCATAAAGTATGAGGTTGTGATAAATACAGAGCTCTGATGTCAGAATATTAAATAATCTTGGTCACCCCAGAGACTCAAGTAAAAGTCCACAGTTCTGCATTATGTGGTGGCTCATTTTGGCTTATCCCGGCCTATTCGGCACGTTTCGCGGCCGACCCACCGGCACGCTTGGTTCTCCCAATGGCCAGATCGCCCCAAAATGCGTCAGCCCACCGGGAAAATGCCTGGTATGCCAGATTACCAGTACAGCCTTGCAGATGTGTATGACATTCTTTCTTTGTGATCAGGCCTTTGTAGCTCCAGAAATCACATAAATGAAACATAGAAGTAATCCATAAGACTCCAGTGGTTAAATCTATATCTTCATAACCAGTATAATAGGTGTGGGTGAGAAACAGATACAAACTGAAGAATTCTTACCGAACTCTCCAGGAACAGAAATCTCATACACGCAGGTTTGGCCTTTGGTGTAGTTGCGAGGGTAGTTTGGGGACAGTATGGTGCCTTCCGACCCTGTTGACCGTCTTCCACATGGAGCTGCAGAACACAACCAAAGGTTAAATTCAGTTTGAAAATATGTCAATGTGCAAAACGCTTAAAAAGTTCAACTACATGCAATCAAGCATATTTCTGAAACACTTTTAAGGTGCATCCAGTTCTTTTTTGTTTATTTCTTGGGATATTTTGACAGATATTGGTTAAACAAAAAGGTAGCCCCACCCTAAATTCGCACCATTGGTTGAGCCAAAGTTGTTGAGTCATGCTGGACGGACCGCTCAAATAAACAGAGCAATGTTTTGATAGTGCCAAAGATCCACATTGTTTACAGTTTTCAGGAAATCAACCTTGGAATGATGTACTTTAAGCTACATATTACACTGGAATAGGAGAAAATGCTTTAACAATGTTGATTTTAACACAAAGATACCAGGCTCTTGACTTACGGACAAATTATTCACAAGTTATAAATATTAAGTTCATTAACATTACGTTTTGTATCAATAGTCCAAAGCTTTGCAAAGATGAAGTGGTCCTGTTTGGTAAATTCATTGCTCAGTAAAATGAGAATGGTTTGATATATCAAAATTAATTCCACAGCCTTTAGTCAACATGCTCTGAATATTAAATGAGCCAAATTTGGTGGAGATCCAATAAACGGTCTAGGAGGGATTTGAAAAAGTGTTACAAATCGATAATAACAACACCGTATTAAGCATTTATAAAACATTAGTTTTATAGTTAATTCATTATTAATAAATTATTGTTCCTACATTGGTAATACATTAAAAGAGTATATAAAATAGTTTGTTATTCATTTATATGTTCTGTTGTAAATTATTTATTGTTTAATAGCACATTCAGATTTAAGCAGTTTGATAATGTTTTCTTAGTAAACAACTTGTTACTCTTACTTAACTAATGTATTTCATTTGATGCAAATCAGTGGTAAAGACATGTTTATGAGAACATTAAGAAAGCTATAAATTATTCATACATACAGGTACATGTAATAAACTGGATATTCATGAATGCTTAAATAAAGGAATATTCTGGGTTCAACGCGATTTAAGGTCAATCAAAAGTATTTGTGGCATAATGATGGTTACCACAAACATTTATTTTGACTTGCCTATCCTTTTATTCAATAAAATCAAAATCTGGGTTACAGTGAGTCACATACAATGGAAGTGAATGGGGGACAATACATAAATGTTAAAATACTCACTGTTTCAAAGGAATAGCCACAAGACTTAAACAATATGTGTGTTAATGTGATTTTAGTGTGATTAAATTGCTTAATAATCTTTCCTAAAGATCTATCCAATTTTACAACTTAGTTGCCATGACAATGTAATGCTCTAAACCCTAAAACTACTGTAAAAATGGTTTAACAAAAGAATTCAAGTAATCTGTCAATTCATGTGGTGCCATTCACTTCCATAATCAAATTCATATATCCAGTTCATTACCTACTGTATATTAATTAATGCATAATTTCTCTATTAACTATGCATTTATTCCTTCTTACTGTTCTCATAAACACTTCTTTACCACTGGTTTGCCTCAAATAAAATACATCAGTAAGGTACGATTAACAATTGTTTTCATTGGGATGAAAAACTATTATCAAAGTGCTTATATATGAACTTAATATAACAATAATTAATAATTTTCTATAGTATTCCATATTAATATAGCCTAATAATTAATTCATTATGTAGGAACCATACTTTATAATGCTTTACAAATATTTTATAACATATATCTATTATAAAGTGTTACCGAAAAAGCATGTCTATCCAGAAAATTCAAAATGATTTTTTTTTATAATAATAATAATAATAATAATAAATCACATGATACTTGAAATTTTTTAAACAATGACAAAACAAGGTGTAAATCTATATAATGTGGCTCTTTATGACAACTCAGAGAGAGAACTAGAGTTATAGTGTGCATTGTTTACAGCGCTTAGTAATTTGTCAACTGTCTACAGCAGAATTATAGCCCTGACAATAATAGACTAATACAATTGTACACTCTAAAATACAACCTATACAGTCTCTAGTAGCTGCAGCCGTTGTCTGATATCACTGATTACAGGGCCATTTGAATTATAACTCTACAATAAGTGAAACAATTTAGCATAATGCAAGAGAGATGGGTGAATATTACTGCGGCAATAGTGCGATAAAAAACTATTAGGATCTGATGGAGCAGGCAGAAGCTTTTGTCATGTCATTTGAATCCTTAAAATATTAATCTTTCTTTAAAGTGACATTTACAGCATTTGATTTGCACATGTGGGAAAACCGCAGTGCCATTTGCATTATGTAATAATGAGTTTGCATTACTGCTGATTCCACGATTTTCTGTTGAGTCAATACGATCACTTAAAGCATTCAATGCAGCTGTTAATGACTGTAACAATTCTTGATATCAGCACCTGACAAGAAAAGTGTTTAAATTGTTCCATTGCAATTTACACATTCACTCTGTCTCAACCAAGTAATCACGTTTTATATTTGACAACAATGCATTTTGGTTGCAGTTAGGTAACATAATTAGAGGTTGCGCTAGAAGAAAATCTTTATCCATCATTCTGACAGACTGCGTGGCAAAAATTCATGATAGTGGATATACTGTATAATCAATTTTTGACTCCCCAAGCGAGTGTGGTGAAACCAAGGAATTCTAAAAGTTTACCTGTCAGTCAACTGCTGCACTAAAACCAATTTTTCAAACTTTTCCGGTTACATGCAGCTTTAAAATTACATAACAGTCCAAACTAAAACATTTTTTTTAAAGTGCATGCATACAGTACATGAAGAAGTTCACTGAACTTTTTATTGTGCTTAGTATCAATATTAAGTTACACAGATGAGAAGCACACACATCTGAAAATGAGTAAATAAATGTAAAAAATAACTGAGAAATCTCCTCTAAAGATCATGTCGGCTTAGATTAACGCAACCCATGTTCATAATACATTTTATGTAATTATATGTAATTACGTATTCTAAAAATTAACTTTATGCTCTGAGGGTGTTTTTTTAGATTTCCTATTTTCTTTCAAATGTGTAATTTTAACAAAACTTTTCAACTCTCAGCATAAGAAAAAAAGAGCAAAATATTTACTTTTATTTTTATGATTTGACCTTATGTACCTCAGGGTGTAAATAAGGTGGCTCAGAAAATTGCTTTTGATTTGTTCACAAAAATAATTTATCCTAGTTTCCAAAAACGTCTTGAAGTGTCCAAAAGCCTCTCCAAAAAAATAAATAAATAAAAAAACACAATAATTGTAAATAAGAACTAATCGCACACACAAACACAGCAATAAAGGCTTGCATAGCATGCAGATATGATTAAGTAATGAGATTTCACAAAATGAGTTTCATTCTGTCATTTGAGTCATCACTGAGTCTGTTTCATGTAATTGGTGCCATCTCCTAGTGGCCATTTGAAATTACAGGGAATGGTCAAATGACTCCCTGCCCAAATATGGAGGATTATCACTACAAACTGAAGCGATCTGAACCAATACAATCGTTTTAGTGTTCCATGATTCTACAGCATTGTTCTTTGTGTCAATTATCTAATGATCTATGCAATCCATAAGAAGATAATCGCTTCCTCTAAGTAATGGTATGTGATATTTTATTTTCTTGAAGTTTATTTTTCTTAAGTAATAAGTTAAATGTGGCATTTTTACATAAGAATGGTTTGATCTATCAAAATGAATTCCATAACTTTTAGTAAACATGGTCTGAAAATGATATAAAACAAATTTGAAAGATCTGATTTGACTCCTTTCTTTCTTTCTTTCTTTCTTTCTTTCTTTCTTTCTTTCTTTCCTTTTTCAAGAAGGAGTTTGAAAAACGTATAAAATCTATTCAGGCAGAAATTGACAACATGGTGTTAATTCGACTTGACTTGGCCCCATATAAAAACATAAAAATATTTCATGCTGTTTATGGATTTAGATTTACAAGAATTATATAAAAAAAAGTTACATTTTAGTCTTAATTTTATACAATGAAAATCGAACGATTAAGAAACGTTTGGGTAGGTTTTCTGTAAGTTCCTGTGGAGGTGAAATCACAATTCACAAACTGCACAGGAAATATATGCTGTGCTGACCATATCCCAAAGGCAAAGGCAAGCCCTAGTGCATTCTCTAGCATCTCTTCACATGCCACAGGCTGGATTAACAGGTGTAAGAAATGTCAGGTTCCCCATCAATCCCTTGTGGTGATGTGTGCAGATGTCACCGGGTGACACATTGTATACAAGCCTCAGCACAAATGCATCCATTATTAATAAATGCTGTGCAGATGGAAGAGTAGAGGCCTTCATGTAACCTGTGAAGTGACAACACAGAGACGATCAGCTGAGGTAATTGGCGGACCAATGCTGGGAAATATCTAGATATGGATACTAGTGCAACAGAAAATACAGAAATCATGTGTAACTAGAGTTGGTGAATAACTAGTCTCAGGCAGACAGACTTTGGACTAAAAGCATAATGTCTGGTCCACGCTGTACCTTATTATGGCCAAAAAACACCTACCAAGGCCGTCTTTACACAGCAAAGGTGGCACAGAAGTTGCATATGAGGTGACATATACAGTATATCCCATTAAAAGGTCTACTTTTCGTTGTCTGCTTGATGAAGCTGCAGGGGGATGCCCTCAGTGGGCAGACGGGGCACAGGCTGTGCTGGGGCGGCGCCACGGCATAATGTGAGAGATTATACCTCTGCCTCTTTACTGCCGAAAACTGCTGGATGAAATCGTTGATGGTGTCGCTGAAAAGACCAAGCTGGGAGACGGGGGCGTTGAGGAAGCAGACTTTGTCACCATCGTGCATCTCGATCAGGTTTAGCCAAGAGTGACATTCCTGGGCCATGAGGGTGGCCATTGCCTACACGAGTGCCCACGCTGTGACCTTCGTGTTGTGTCAGGGTCAGTGGCAGAGCGCAGTTCCTGCAGCACGTCGGGGTCAGGACTACCCAAGTGCAGATCTTTAAGTGCCTTGGCTTGGTGGACTTGCAGGAGAGCCATGGCATGCAGGGCGGAGGCGGCCTGACCAGTGGCGCTGTAGGCTTTTGAGGTCAACAACGACACCATCCTACAGGCCTTGGAGGAGAGTACCGGACAATTCTGCCAGGTGGCGGTGTTCTCGGGGCACAGGTGGATCGCAACCGCTCTATCCACCTGGGGGACCTCCGTGTACCCGTGGGCCGCCCCACCATCATGAGTAGTGAGAGTGGACAAGCGAGGAGATTGGTTCCGGGTAGTAAAAGGTGCACTCCACGACCTCGTCAGCTCATCATGCAACTCCGGAAGAAAGGTACCGTATCAGTGTGGCTGAGAGCAGCGCCCTGACCCGAGGTACCAATCATCAAGCCGTGAAGGCTGTGGGGACTATGGAGGGTTCCAGTCCAACCTGATGCTCACGGCAGCCCGGAAAAGCATGATGCGGGGGGTGGCTGAAGTGGCATTCACTTTAAGAAATGAAAGCCGCGACAGCAAAGTTGCCATGGTCAACGTGCACTAGGCCATATTCTCGCAGTGAGTACATGTACCATCCACAAACGCTGCCTCGGTGTGATCGCTGCCAAGGCACACGAGTTAGCATCTATGACCGTCAGATTTGGATAGATACTGACCGCATCCAGGAACTACACAGAGGCAGAAGGGCATCTTTAAAAAGACACGTCCTGAAAAGGACTTTTAACGCCTACTGTGTATTGCTCTTTTTGTGAGTGAAAACAAACTCTTTAAGGAAAATACTTCTCTTTTAGAGGTATACACTCTTGTACAGAAGCGCTGTTGAAGCACCCTGGGGTGTGGAAAGCCACAGGTAATATGCTGTAGATCCAACAGCAATGCTCTGGTTAGAGTTGGGTGGAGCAGTAGTGAGACTCAGCTTGCTGCTGCATAACCGCTCGGCTCCGAAGAAAAAATCTGACTGACAGACGAACGTCCACTTCCCTTTATACCCGTATGTCCGGGGCGGACATGCAAATTCTGTCTGCCAATTTCTCATTGGCCTTTTCTCAAATTCGAGGTATGCGAGGCTCTCAAGAAAGACCCCTTGTGTCACTACATTCGACACAACGTCGAGTGAGTGACAGAAGGGGAATATACATTTTTGGGTGAACTATCCCTTTAAGGCTCAGGTAAAAGTTGTTTTTCCATGTCCTCAATCACCTTGCACTCATTGGAGCACTCAGCCAAATGTACTCTTTTGACCACGGGCGAATACATGCAGTACGAGTTCACCACATGCACTCTATGACTGCTTTGTGGTCCTCATTTAGAACAGTCAACAGCAGAGGTATGCACTGACCTTGCTCACAAACGTGGACGATCCGCATGTTAAAATATCTAAGCCATGAGCTAACAGTTGCAGAAATTTGCATTGCGCATACTTTGCGCATTCTGATCAGCAATGCGGACAACCAAAGTATACTTTGGCCTGCATACTCGGCTGTGTAAAGGCATGTATGACTTCCTCTCTTAATTTCTGTGACACTTACAGTACGTCATCAAATGCAATTGCAAAAACAATAACTGTTTTCAAACAGGTTTCCCAAATATTCTCCTTTTATCCATTGTTTGTACAAACAGATGTTCTGGCCAAAACTCATGCCATTGTTTAAGCCAGTATTGCTGTGTAGGGCTGGATGGGGTAATCAATGAAACTGCAATGTTTTGACAGGGAAACAGAGACACAGTTTTGACACTTTCTGGGGAATAAAATGACAAACAATTTCCTATTCATTGTCTCTACACATTGAACTGGTATAGGAGAAAGGATTTCATTCAAAATTCTCAATGCATCTGTCTGATTAGTCAGCAAAGTAGCGTGAAATTTGTGACTAAATAAAGGAAAACTTTAGTCCTCAAACACTCACACCCAGTAAGGCTGAGAAACAAAATATGATGAATATAAAGTCTTTACATGATATTTTCGCTGTCTCCTAGGATATGTGAGGAGTAATGTTTTGTACCAGCAGCACTGTGAAGATCATTTGCAAAATGTGTGAGAACAATGAGCCATTACTGAATTATTGTAAATTGTTACCCACTGCACTGAAACCAAAGAGCACTGCATCGAAGGGACTGGCAGCTCATTCCACATGATGTATTTCAGAAACACAAGCTCAGACAACAAGGGTTAGCAAGGCCACTCGTACAAAACAAAGAAATCAATAGATCAGCCAGCAGTCCAAATCTGTGTGAAACCAATTCAAGGCTGTATTGCACTGCTTCATGCAAAACCGTACATAAACATTTTTCAATTTTTTTTGTAAACCATCCACTTGTGTCCCTTTTTGAAGATACAAGGATCTCTTTGAACATGACATTATATCACAATAAAAGAAACATATACTTCAGTAATAAGTTGTTGATTGTTTTAAATGTCGATAAGATAGTCCTGCATATCTTTTGGATGATTCTTTAACAGAATAAACGAAACAATTTTTTTGTCTTATCTAAAACCTTTAATAAATGAGAATTACACATTTAATTCGCATTTAAACTGCATTAACTGCCTTTATTTGGTAGTTATCAGCGTTTTGTTGTACATGTAAACATATAGTTGTTTACATCTCAATACTTAGTTGGGGCTCCTTTTGCCTGAATTACTGCAACAATGCGGCGTGGCATGGAGTCGATCAGTCTGTGGCACTGCTCAGGTGTTATGAGAGCCCAGGTTGCTCTGATAGTGGCCTTCAGCTCTTCTGCATTGTTGGGTCTGGCGTATCGCATCTTCCTCTTCACAATACCCCATAGATTTTCTATAGGGTTAAGGTCAGGCGAGTTTGCTGGCCAATTAAGAACAGGGATACCATGGTCCTTAAACCAGGTACTGGTAGCTTTGGCACTGTGTGCAGGTGCCAAGTCCTGTTGGAAAATGAAATCTGCATCTCCATAAAATTGGTCAGCAGCAGGAAGCATGAAGTGCTCTAAAACTTCCTGGTAGATGGCTGCGTTGACCTTGGACCTCAGAAAACACAGTGGACCAACACCAGCAGATGACATGGCACCCCAAACCATCACTGACTGTGGAAACTTTACACTGGACTTCAAGCAACGTGGATTCTGTGCCTCTCCTCTCTTCCTCCAGACTCTGGGACCTTGATTTACAAAGGAAATGCAAAATTTACTTTCATCAGAGAACATAACTTTGGACCACTCAGCAGCAGTCCAGTCATTTTTGTCTTTAGCCCAGGCGAGACGCTTCTGACGCTGTGTCTTGTTCAAGAGTGGCTTGACACAAGGAATGCGACAGCTGAAACCCATGTCTTGCATACTTCTGTGCGTGGTGGTTCTTGAAGCACTGACTCCAGCTGCAGTCCACTCTTAGTGAATCTCCCCCACATTTTTGAATGGGTTTTGTCTCACAATCTTCTCCAGGGTGCGAATATCACTATTGCTTGTACACTTTTTTTCTACCACATCTTTTTCTTCCCTTCGCCTCTCTATTAATATGCTTGGACACAGAGCTCTGTGAACAGCCAGCCTCTTTAGCAATGACCTTTTGTGTCTTGCCCTCCTTGTGCAAGATGTCAATGGTCGTCTTTTGGACAGCTGTCAAGTCAGCAGTCTTCCCCATGATTGTGTAGCCTACAGAACTTGACTGAGAGACCATTTAAAGGCCTTTGCAGGTGTTTTGAGTTAATTAGCTGATTAGAGTGTGGCACCAGGTGTCTTCAATATTGAACCTTTTCACAATATTCTAATTTTCTGAGATATTGATTTTGGGGTTTTCATTAGTTGTCAGTTATAATCATCAAAATTAAAAGGAATGAACACTTGAAATATATCAGTCTGTGTGGAATGAATGTATAATGAAATTATAAATGGAATTACTGAAATAAATCAACTTTTTGATGATATTCTAATTATATGACCAGCACCTGTATGTATGTATGTATGTATGTATGTATATATGTATATATATATATATATATATATATATATATATATATATATATATATATATATATATAATACACACACACACACACACACGCACACAGTATATATGTATATGTAAAGTGCTGTGCAACAGTTTTAGAAACTTATAATTATAGAAACTTAAAATAATGCCATAAATAGTTTTCATTTATCACTTAATGTCATACAAAGTCCAGTAAACATAAAAAAAGCTAAATCAATATTCACGGTGCCCACCTATGCTTTTGAAACAGCACCAATTCTCCTAGATACACCTGGACACAATTTTCCTTGTTTGTTGGCAGATAGGATGTTCCAAACATCTTGGAGAATTTGCCACAGTTCTTCTAAATAGAAGAACTAGAAGGCGGTCTCAATTGCTTCTGTTTCGTCATGTAATTTCGAAGTGACAGTGTTCAGTGGGGGGCTTTGTGGGGCAATGACATCTGTTGCAGGGCTCCCTGTTTCTCTATTCTAATCTTTTCTATTTGCAAAATTAATGGTTGTGAGTCTAACATTTATATTTCCTAATGACACACTAAAGCTGAAGATATAAATAACCATCTTAAGACAAATGGTTTTGTGAAACATCTTATGTGCCTAAGAATTTTGCAGAGCACTGTGTATATACAGTATATGTACACACACTCACACTGGGGGCAAACAATTTGGAATAATTTATAGATTTGGAAAGAAATTTGTACTTTAATTCAACAAAGTGGCATACACCTGATCACAATGTATGGTCAGGACATTAATAACTTGAAAAATTACTATTACAATTTGAAGAAAAAATTCAGAACTTTTTAAACTACTTCAAAGATTTCTCATTAAAAAAAATCATCCACGTGCAGCAATGACAGCTTTGCAGATTCTTGGCATTCTAGCTGTCAGTCTGTCCAGATACTCAGGTGACATTTCACCCCACACTTTCTGTAGCACTTGCCATAGATGTGGTTGTGTTGATGGCTCTTCTCACGCACCTTACAGTCTAGCTGATCACACAAAAGCTCAATGGGGTTAAGATCCATAACACTCTTTTCCATCTGTTGTCCAATGTCTGTTTGTCTTTGCCCACTCTAACCTTTTCTTTTTGATTTTCAGTTTCAAAAGTGGCTTTTTCTTTGCAATTCTTCCCATAAGTCCAGCACCCCTGAGTCTTCTCTTTACTGTTGTACATGAAACTGGTGTTGAGCGGGTAGAATTAAATGAAGCTGTCAGCAGAGGATATGTGAGGCATCTATTTCTCAAACTAGAGACTCTGATGTACTTATCCTCTTGTTTAGTTGTACATCTGGCCTTCCACATCTCTTTTTGTCCTTGTTAGAGACAGTTGTCAATTGTCATTGAAGACTGTAGTGTACACCTTTATAGGAAATCTTCAGTTTTTTGGCATTTTCAAGCATTGACTTCATTTCTCAAAACAATGATTGACTGACAAGTTTCTAGAGAAAACTGTTTCTTTTTTTTGTTGTTGACATTTTTGACCTAATATTGACCTTAAGACTTGCCAGTCTATTGCATACTGTGGCAACTCAAAAACAAACACAAAGACAACGTTAAGCTTCATTTAACGGACCAAATAGCTTTCAGCGGTTTGATATAATGAAAAGTGATTTTCTAGTACCAAATTAGCAATTTAGCATGATTACTCAAGGATAAGGTGTTGGAGTGATGGCTGCTGGAAATGAGGCCTGTCTAGATTTCATCAAAAATGACTTTTTTCAAATAGTGATGGTGCTGTTTTTTATATCAGTAATGTCCTGACTATATTTGTGATCAGTTGAATGCCACTTTGGTGAATTAAAATACCAATTTCCTACCGAAACAGAAAACTCGACATACTCAACATGTTTGGACTCCTGTGCATATATATATATATATATATATATATATATATATATATATATATATATATATACTGTATATATATTAGGGCTGTGAATTTAACGCGTTAATTCAGTGCGTTTAATTTGACTAAAAATAACGCGTTAAAAAAATGAACGCAATTAATCGCAATGCCCCGGACCGTAATATGGAAGATTCCTGAGAAATGCAAGCTTGCAGTACCACCTATTTACTCTAGAGGGCAGCAAGTGAAATTTCAGCTGTATGAGCAACGTGCAGTTTATACAGTGAAGAAAAACACCCTTGAGCAGCAGAACAACACAAACATGCGTTACGTTCTTGCATTCAAAACACTTGATGGAGCGCAAATCCGAACTAAGGGATCTCAAGATGTGTTCAGAGTATTAAACTATATTTAACTTGACACAGTGACCTAAAAATATGATGTTGATGATACAACGCATCCAAGATGCTACACAAGCATGTCTGACGCAGCTGTTCATTGACGGGTCCTTAAACAAGCCCTCATAATAAATCTCCAACTGACTGACAAATTCACTTGTGAAATGGATTGCTGTGAACTGTATGCCAATGATTGACTTATGATCAATAATATGGTAGTAAACAATACATTGTATTCTAAAGCCACTTTTTGTATTGTCTTATCAATGATTAACTCTTCTGCTACAGGAATGTAATGCATTGTAATTGTCTGAATATTTTTTATTTTATATATATATATATATATATATATATATATATATATATATATATATATTTTAATATTTAAAGATAACTGTATCATTATTTCATCATTATATATTGAATTATTGTTATATGAGGGGCTTTCTCAGCAATATTTGTATATGCGATTAATCGTATATCTTTAATTAGATAAAAAAATGTAATCGATTGACTGGCCTAATATATATATATAAATTTTTTTTTTTCATGTTTTCATGTTTTCTTGCATTATTGGGCCATTGATTTGCATATAAACTCTTAAGTATTTTTTTTATAAAATGTTGGGTTTGGTAGCTATCAGCATTTGGTTGTTCATGTAAACATACTAATTTCTGACAGTTTTTTGTTCATGTTTTGTCATCAAGACAACTTTTTTGCTTTGTTTACAAAAAAATTGCATTTAAACTCCTAAAAATGTTTTTTATAACGCACTATTTATTTTTTATTTTTTTGCGTTTGTTTTACATGTAAATAATCTTATTTTGAATTGCTGTTTTATATATTTTTTTTCACGTTTTGATGTCAAGACAGTTTTCTTGCTTTTTTGGCCAACTGATTTTCATATAAACCCCTAATTTCATTGTAATTATTCTGTTTTATTATTTAATTTTTATAGTATAATATAATTTTTTCTCACTGTGTTTACAATTTTTGGTTATCCTCAAAACCAGGGATCAGGGAAAGTTAGCAACAGTTATGGATGGTGTTAACAATTTAATATGTGCTATATAAATAAACGTGCTTTGTCTTGCCTAAATGGGTTTTATACCATCTCTTTTTTTTTCTTCTTATTTTTTTGTGTGGTAATTATCAGTGTTTTGTCATACACGTTAACATTGCAATTTTTTATTTATTTATATTTTGCTGTTTTGATGTGAAGATTATTTTCTTGCGTTTCTGACCTTTTTTTGCATGTAACCTCCATAATATCTATGTCAAGTTGATTTTCTTGCGTTTATGACCTATTCATGTATGTATGTAACCTCTTAAATGTGTTATTATTTTTATTTTCACATTTTCACATCAAGACATTCTTTTTAGATTGTGTGCCAATTGATTTGCATATAACCCCATGCATTGTCTTTTGGTAGTTATCAGCTTTTTGCTGTACACACAAGCATTTTTTATTTATTTATTTTTTCCACATGTTTTGATGTCAAGAAGGTTTTCTTGCTTTGTTGGCCTATTGATTTGCATATAAATGTCTAAAAATAAAAGAATGCACATTTTTTTTGTAGTTTTCAGCATTTTGTTGTATATGTAAAATTTTGTATTTTTTATATGTGTTTTTTTTCCCCACATTTTGACATAAAGATGGTTTACCTGCTTTGTTGGCTCATTGATTTGCATATTAACCCCAAAAAGTGTTACTTATAATGTGTGTTGCTGTTGTTGTTTTTGTTTTTTCCTTTGCAGTTCCCAGTGCTTTATAATTGAATGTACTGGTAGTTTTGGCATTTTGCTGTATATGTAAACATTCTTTTATATATATATATATATATATATATATATATATATATATATATATATATATATATATATTTTAATATAATATATATATATATATATATATATATATATATTTTAATATAATATATATATATATATATATATATATATATATATATATATATATATATATATATATATATATATATATATATATATAAAATCATTAGCACAAACAGAAAAATATGACAGTTTATAAATCTGGCTTTCACTCTCAAGCAAAACTAGGATAAAGTGTGCGAACAGAAGCTGTTCAGAACTTTGTATTCTAACATTGAGTCCAAAAATAGAGTAACATGAAGGTATTTGGGTTCGTATAAGGTATTTCACCCTGTACTCCAGCACAATAAAGATGATAAAGAGAGATAGAGCACCTTGGCAGCTGGGCAGTGCTCTATTCCACTCTGGTCTGTTGGTGCCGCCCATCACACAGGTGAGACTGGAGTAGCCCTGGAGCTGGTAGCCCGGATCACAGTGGAAGGTCACAGTAGATCCCAGCTTATAGTCTGTGCCCAACCGAGTGCCATTCATCACGCTGCCCGGGTCAAAGCATGCCTCACGCAGTTTAGCTATTAGGCAGAAACACAAGACATATGGCATTTGACAAAGGAGTGGAAGATAAAAAGATTTCGAGGGATAAAATGCCACATAGTGAGTCACTTGCAACCTTTGAAACTTCAGTTTACAGTAAAATGCCTTAAAAATACAGCAGAGACAATCTTAAAAGGATAGTTCAGCCAGAAAAGTCAATTCTGTCTTTCTTTGCACAACCTCATTTTGTTAAGTGACTTTATTTCTTCTGTGGAATACAGAAGGAGATGTTAAAGAATATACTAGCCGCTTGTGTTCATGACTCATGTACTTTATTTAAAGTCTTCTGAAGAGACATGATGGCTCGGTGCGAGGTACAGATCAAAATTAAAGTAGTTTTACTGAAAAATATTTTTTTTTGCATATTCAAACTCGGCAAGTTGTGACTTGGCAAACTTCTGTAACTCACTTAAAGCTAACATATGAATAAAGCGCAAAAGTCATACAAACTACTTATGTGATCATTTATTGGTACTTTTTGATGGTCAACAGCAGCAGTCCCAATTCACTTTCACTGCATGGAAAAAAACTGTGTGAAAACAGTTCTGCTTAACAACTCATTTTATGTTCAGTGGAATAAAGAAAAGTCATAGAGGTTTGAAACCACATCAGGGTGAGTAAATGATCACAGAATTTTCCTTTTTTTGCTGAACTATCCATGTAAATTGCAGGGCCAGTACATCTGGAGTGATCTGTGGTTAAAGTGCTTTACTCTAGGGTACAGAGCTATTATTCAAGGATAAATTTAAAAAATGACCCCTTGTAGGGTCAAACCAACAAGCACTAGACTGAAACAGCCCACATGAAACAAAGGAGCACTTACCTTTGTACTCCAGATGGAAGCCTGTATAGCTCACAGAGCCGTCACTGCGGAAGGCAATGTGCATGATGTTGAAGCTGCTTTCCACCTTCTCCGGCAACTTGCTGTCTTGAAATGTGCCGATCAGGTGACTGTTGCTATGAGGCCCGTCATAAATGTACAAGAAGTCATAGTTGGGCTCAATGCTGAAACTGAGATGCGAAAAAGTCACAAAATGTGTGAAGAGATAAAAACAGCATCAGAAATAGAAAAGAGGATGGATTACACAGTGCACAGGGTTGTTTATTTACTTTTCTACAAGATTTACTATTCTTAAAGGTATAGTTCACCCAATCACCCATTCCCAAACCTGTATGCTGTTATTTTTCCGTGGAACACAAAAGAGACATTTTTGGAGAATATTTGCACAGTCCTTTTCTCTACAACGACTTAGTGACCACATATGTCAAGCTCCAAAAAATACAGGAAATCACCATAAAAGTAGTCGACACGATGCAATATTCCAAGTGTTCAGAAGGCAAACGATACATTTCTTATCAAATATAATTTGCATAGATTCAAATATGGTGTGAGAAGTCGCGTTCAATGCCAAACGCCAATGGTTCTTGCTTGTCTCGAAACCAAACCACTTTAAATATGCAGAAGTGTGAATGAAATTTGAGAGTTATGACAGAAGGAAAGATTATCAGTGAATAATGACGTGGATTTCCATTTAAAGGGATAGTTCACTCAAAAATGAAAATTCTCCCATCATTTATTCACCCTCATATCGTCCCAGATTTGTATTACTTTCTATTTTCAGCAGAACACAAATTAAGATTTTTAGAAGAATATCTCAGCTATGAAAGTTCTCACAATGCAAGTGAATGTGACCAGAACTTTGATGCTCCAAAAAGCACATGAAGTCAGCATAAAAGTAATCATACGACTCCAGTGGATTAATATATGTCTTCTGAAAGCAATCCAATCGGTTTTGGATGCGAACAGACCAAACTGTAACTCCTTTTTTGCAATAAACCTTGACTTGCATTATCCTTTAGCTCTATTACGCATCCCATTGTGGCATCTAGCGCTCTGCGCATGCGTCAAGCACCTGGAAGTGTAATCTAGCTTGAAATCATGATAGTGCCTACAGACTGCAATGGCAACATGTACAGTGAAAAAGGAGTTATATTTTGGTCTGTTCTCACCCAAAACGTATTAAATCTCTTCAAGAGACATGGATTAAACCACTGGAGTTTATTTTATGCTGCCTTAATGTGATATTTGGACCTCCGGAGTTCTGGCCACCATTCACTCGCATTGTGAGGACCAACAGAGCTGAGATATTCTTCTAAAAATCTTAATTTGTGTTCTGCAGAAGAAAGTCACACACCAATTTTGGGTGTACTATCCCTTTAAGTCTTGGTATATTAATTGTAAAATTCACAACAAATTAGATTTTTTTGTAAAACAGGAAAAAGCAAATAAGCGGCAGCATGTAGAAAACATGAAAATTGATCAAGTATATGTTGACAACATCACAAGCTCTATCCATTTTACACTATGTGAATGACTGTTAAAACAGCATGTGATCTTCCTAAATGACTTTTTGGGTCATCTGAAGTGGAAAAAATGGTTTAAATAGACTTTTTGTCAGTACGTTTATAGGTGTGGGAAAAGTATCAGGCAGCAATGGAGATGCCTGATGTGGGTGGAGAAATGCATATAAATGTATCAGCAATGCCTCTGGAAAATGTGGCATTTTAATGTCATTATGATGATTTGTTCATTGTCCTGAAACTGCAATGGTAATGCACCAACAATATGCCATTCATTTGAGACTGTTTTATAAATACTGTACAGTTTAATGTCACTTGAAATTATAACTCGCAGGCCTCTTAGAGACAATCTATCAAGAGATATCACTTTCCCAATTAACACATTCCCAGGTACAAAGTCATATGCTAATCTCTAATTAATTGAGTATTTTGTGGAAAGATCACAGCCTGATAGTAATACCATATTCCAATTAAAAATCCAAGATAAAACCAGTTATGGGTTTGTGATATGACACTTATTTGTCTGGATCTATTAGTTTATTCAAAAATACATTAAAATGCAATTAATGTAGACAAAGACTTTAAGGTTGTGGGTTATATTCTCAGAGGACACCAGTGCTGATAAAAAAGTATGAAACTTAAATGCACTATAAGGTTGGGGGAAAAAAAGCATGAATGTAAATGACTACACCTCTTATATGATGAATGTTTTCCATTTCTAACTAAAAATTAATTTTGATGTTTTTGTGAGGCATAAAGGCATAAGAAGTGTTCATTGGAATAAATATCACAAGATCATAACAATAAGAAAAAAAAAGTATAATTAAAGACGTATTTCAACAGTCTTTGGAAACTGCACCCATCAAGTGATGTCATAGCTGAATATCTAGGATTTTTTTCTAGTAAACCACTTTAGTTATTATACAGTATTATTTATTATATATTAGATAATATCTCTATCATTATTATTATTATTATTGTTATAAGTTTTATATAAGTTTTACAAATTAAAAAAAGTCTGCAAATCAAAGTCACTGTTGTATCACAAACAAGTGGCAAGATAAGTCATAAAACAGGAAATGACATCACAGAGAGGACCCCATAGATGCAAAATAAAAAATACAAAATAAAACATCAGATAACCATGACAAGCTTAGTCTAGTGTGTCAAATACTTAAAATAAAAAAATAAAAAAACCTGAAAGCTATTTAAAATAGCTTTAATAGATTTAAAAATAAAAAGATATTTGCAAAAATAAATACAATATATAATAATAAAAAAATACTTTACCTTAAAAATAATGTTTAAAAATGTATTGAACATATTGATTGAGATATGCAGATTCATTGGCATTTAAGGTGTAACGAACATATGTTTTTTCCAATGTCAATTTCTATGACCCTTTTCTTTGTCTCTAACATTAATATTTCATGTTTGCCTTTATAAAAAGTTATGTCAAAAAGTACTCTGGCAGTACCATGGTATCAGATGATAATACCATGTTTCTTTGATGCATACCATGGAATTGAATGACTACCATTTTTATGAACCATTGTATTCATTTCACTAGTTCTTCCAAGAATACCATAGAATTACCATGTCCGTGGCTTTACTATAGTACCAATAGTAAGTGTCCAAAAAAACATTTATAAGTGTCTTTTAGACATGTTGATCATGTGTCTTCTTATTTACAAAAACTCCTTTTTTCTTTAACATAAGACCAGAAGATCTTACCTGATAAATGCCAAGGAGATGACGTAATCAGGGTGAACTGTGATGAACCAATCACAGTCTTTACTGTGCGGGTAGGGGTGGGGAAAGTTTGGAGAGAGAATGAATCCAGATGATCCTGTAATGTTTCCACCACAAGGAGCTAGAAAAGAGCATTTGTGTTCTGTTGTGAGTAGTTATTAACCAACATGGGATTTTCAGTGATACCGGTATCTACTGTATAGCAGGCCTATTGCTGATTTAATGCTAACATGTATACAAAACAGTACAATTAACACAAAAATAAACACTAATTTCATACAAAAATAGCTCAAAATGTACCCATAAATATTTAAAAACAGAACATTTGTAATAGGGATTTTTTTTGTGACTTTTGAAGTGACAAGGGACACAAGGGCTTCTAGAAAGTAAAGTCACATTAAAACATGCTTCACACTCTTATCCAGGTGATTACATTTGTCTGCTAAAAATGTCCAAACGACTTTATAGATGTATTACAGGAAATGTAATTTTCTTTTTTTTTCTGAAAGTCATGAAAATTCCCCCCACAGTGTCACTTCCAGCAGATCTCAAATTCTGTTTTGTGTTTCATAGAATTCTGTGGTGGAAATGACTCCCAAATGAAATTTTTAACATTTTTGAAATAAAATGTCAGAATCCTTTGTTTGGCTTTTTATGTAGACTAAATACAAACAATTAAATAACATTTTCACACACGATAATAGCTTGATTGGAAATGACATCTGATAAAAAATATTCTGCTCACAAGTGATATTTTATTTGTTTTCTTTAAACATCACTTGTCTCATATTTTATTGTAAACATGCTTTTCACAGACACTTTTGTTGACTTGGTTAACAAGTACGCTAACTTTTGAAAAAACATTATTAGGGGCAAAATTGTTAGGATGGTGGAAATGATGTCACAACTGAAGGACAGTCATGTGTATATATATATATATATATATATATATATGTGTGTGTGTGTGTGTGTGTGTGTGTGTGTGTGTGTGTGTGTGTCAATTTCACTCTGTGTTTTGATTATCACCTTTTTAATGATTAATCAATTTATAAGACTGGGGAATCCTAAAATCAAAAAGTCCACTGATTTAATGTCATGTATACATATATTTGTATTGGAGATTTAAACCTGTAAAACTGTTTAATTAACTATATCTGCAAAAATAAAAAATAAAAAAATAAAAATGTTTACATGTACACATTTAAATAATTAAAATAAAAAAGTTACTAGAAAGTTATTTTAGGCAAAGTATAAAGTAAATATATTAAGCATTACTCTAATGTTAGTTTTAATGTGTCATGTACCACGATTAATCACAATTAAACTGTTTTGTAATCGATTCATAGCCTTAATATTTATAATCGATTTTCTTTGTCTAATATTGAAAGTCAGAGTCTATGACTATTTTAAGACAATAAAATCTATATATAAAAGGAATTTGAAAAATACCCCAAATAAATGATGATGGCCTGGTAAAAAGTCCCCAGGTCAGTGTTAATGTGACCTTCATATAACATAAAGAACATTTTTAATAAAAAAAACAAAACACCTGGGACATGAAATTGCCTGAATTCTGCAGGCATTATAAAACTTTTTGAATAGGAGTACAGTCTAGCACGTAAACAAGAATGAACTTTAAAAAACCTGAATATTAGTCAAACTTGCAGTCAGCTGTACGCTTTGTGGTTTTGCAGACTCCAGGTACCCAGAAAGTAAAATTAGTTTCCTAGGAGCATTAATCAATGGGTATTCTTCACCAAGAAGTAACCCTGGAGTTTTAGCTCTAATGGGCACCTGATCAGATAGTTCCATTGAACAGAGGTATTATTCCCGGCTCATTTCTGGGAGTCATTTACAAAATTTTGTCAGCGCTGACAGGTGTGAAATGAGGTGCTTCTCATATTTCACACGTCACGGGTGAATAAATTGAATAAATCTCACCGATACAGGTAGGTGGACTGGGCTGCCAGTAGAATCTGTTGTCTACTTGAATGCAGGTGATGCGGGGTTCCCCTTGCAGGTCGTAGCCTGGATCACACACAAAGGTCACTGTGTCACCTGGTTCCTTCCCCTCCCCGCTGCGACTCCCGTTCATGGGCGTCCCGGGATCTCGGCAGGCGGTTGCCACAGAACCTGTAAAAACAGGAGCCATAACTGACTGCACTCACTTTTCTCTTCCCAAGATATCACCTCAGGGGGTACCATTTCCTGCTCATGTTGAGATTGCGTGGACTCTGTCCTGTACAATGAATCACCAGGGGTTCTCACAATGCTTTCTAAGAAGAATGTTATCTAACACAGGAGCAGAATAAGTCTTGGAATTATAGCAGTCTTGTTTGGATGAAATATCACTCGTTAATGCATGCTTTGTAGGGCAGGATGATATAGCTACAAAATTATATACAGTTTGATATATTTCAGCCTTTTTGGTCCAGTATATATTTAGATATTTATGTATTGGCTTTTTGAAAAGGCTATTTTAAAGGGTATTTCCTTTGTTACCTGACACCATTTTTGCTACTGTTGTTTAAGGCAGATGTATGGATAGTTTACACAAAATGAAAAATCTTTCATTATTTACTCACCCTCATGCCATCATAGATATGTATGACTTTCTTTGTTCTGCAGAAAAGAATTTCTTTAAAATTTAAAAGAATATCTCAGCTCTCTTGGTCCATACAATGCAAGTGAATGGGTGGCAACATTTTGACTCTCCAAAAAGCAAAGAAAGGCAGCATAAAAGTTATCCATAGGACTCCAGTGTTTTAATTCATATCTACAGAAGTGATATGATAGATGTAGGTGAGAAACAGATCAATATTTAAGTCCTTTTTTGCTAGAAATTCTTCTCTCTGCCCAGTGGGGGGCGATATGCATGAAGAATGTGAATCACAAAAAACACAAGAAGAAGAATGTGAAAGGGAAAGTGGAGATTGACTGAGCAGGGAGGAGAATTTATTGTAAAAAAGGACAAATTGATCTGTTTCTCACCCACACCTATCAGATTAAAACATCTATGTCCTATGGATAACATTTATGATGACTTATGTGATTTTTTTTTTGGAGCTTCAAAATTTTGGCACCCATTCACTTGCATTGTATGGACCTACAGAGCTGAAATAATTGTCTTAAAATCTTCATTTGAGTTCAACAGATGAAATTAGGTAATACACATCTGGGATGGCATAAGGGTGAGTAAATGATGAGAGAATTTACATTTTTGGGTGAACTATTTCATTAAGACATTTTAACACATAATGTTATTAAGGTGTGTTCGTGATGCAGAGTTTATTTGTTCATGGTTGCCAAGCAATTTCATGCCTTAGCCACATTAATATACTGCATTTTAATTCCTTTTACTTGATGGCAGGGCTGGACTGGTAATCGGCCATACCGGGCATTTTCCCGGTGGGCCAATGCAGTTTGGGGCCAATCAGGGGCGGATTGGCCATCGGGAGAACCGAGCGGGCCCGTGGGTTGGCCGTGAAATGGTCCGAATGGGCCACGATAAGCTAAAATGAGCCGGTGCTTTATGCAGAAAGGACCACAAAACGGTGCCGCGATATTCAGAAAAGGACAGCGAGCCTTTTGGGTGAAATGCTATGTAAAATCCCGGGCCGAATTCTCTTCCCAGTCCAGCTCTGCTTGATGGTTTCACCACTGGACATTGGACAAGCAATCAAATACATTTTTTTACAACCATTTTTCAAACAATTATTAAATCAACACAAAGATTATATTTCTACAAACCCGACACGTGTTTTAAACTAGATTTCTAAAAGATTTCTCATTTTTGTTGCCTTTGTTTTTGACCAAAATACCCATAATAACTAGCGTAATATACTGTATACCGTTACAGTGATAAAAAATTGCTCATACCATGACAAAAGATTTGGGTCATACCTCCCACCCCCAACTGAATCTGTGTACTGGATATTGTGTTTTGCTTTTAGAGAAATGTACTTACTTGAGAAGTCAATTGCAAATCCAGACTTGCTGATGTAGAAATCCGTCTCAAACTGGATGGTGACCACGTTGAGAGTGCTGTGAATTCCGTCAGGTAACAGTGAGCCGCTCACTTCCTTCAGGGCCATCTCGTTCTCGGGATGTCCATCCCAAACCTTCAGGATGTCATGAGATGCTTCTGTATCAAATGCCAAGAACTGAAGACTGAAAGACCAAAAACATGCTATTAAAAGACTTTGTTGAAAGGGTTATATTAAACATGTTGTATTATTTCCCCTCCTGAGGTCCACTTATATTGTTGTATACTTTTATTTGCATCATAATTTAGTTTCCATAATAATGACCACCCTCCGTCTGACTCTTAAAATTAAACAAGCCATATTTCACATCAGGAAATAGATACAGTGCTTTGCTGCACTCACACACAAGCTGCAGGTTTGCTGCCAAGTCTAATATTGTTTTAGCTGCCCCGTCCTTTAATAACAGCCTCTTTGCAATGCCTGTGTTACATGTTGATAGATTTATAAAACAGTCCACCCTAAAATATGCCACTCAAACTAATAGATCAGATCAGACTAAAATCATCAGGAATCGTGTTAAAAATAATTGTAAGCGGTTTGTTTCTAGCATAGGGATTCTTCAGAGGGATCTGGAGAACGGCAGGTGCTACACACAGCCAGGAACAGCACATGGTTTGACAGTCTTTACCACATACCACTCTAATCATTAGTTCTATTCTAATAGCATCTATCATTTTTCCTCCTCATTATTTTACTGTGACTGAAAGAAGCAAGTAGACATTGCTAATGTTTAATGTGGACGGTTTGTCATCAACGTGCCTAAACGTTTGTTTTCAGAGAGCATTGAACTCTTTTATTTCAAAAGATCAAGGGAATTTGTATTTGATACCTTTTGATATGGACCATTTATATACACCAAGATTCGTGTTTACCCAAAAGCTCTCCGATTATAAACAGAAAAGTAATCAAATAAATAATAATTTCTAAAGCAAACCTTCAATTTTTAATGAGCAAGCTTATCGCTTGTCAAATAAGGACCAAAGCAGCAAATTACATCAAAGACACCGTAAAGATTTTTTGCAGGTTATGGACCTCAATTAAAAATTGAAATAAGATGACATTTTCAAGTATTTATGCGGATTTATTTCACTTGGGTTAGGGTCAATGCAATATGTTAGCTTACATTATTAGCTCATATCTCTCCTATGCGATTCCTTAACAGAATGGATTTAACCAGGTTTTTTTCTAGCTTTCAGGACACCACAGTCCTTTAGTATTGCAATTTAAACTGTGAGAGGATGTGTTCGGATAAAATGTGAATCAGCCCCAACCTTGATCTCTTGCCGTTAGTTTAACGAGGGACGTCATTCTTGTTATGCTTTACCTTTTGAACTCTGTAACTTATAAAACATGAATATGCTTTGGTTGCAATTTAAGGAAGTATTTCTATAAAAAGGTACACCAGACTTTCAGAAATATGCTCTGGTCAATTTCAGGCACTTAAACTTCATTAACTACATGGAGTGGTGGGGACGTAGTGGGCTAAAGCACATAACTGCTAATCAGAAGGTCGCTGGTTCGATCCCCACAGGAACCCCCATTGTGGCCTTGAGCAAGGCACTTAACTCCAGGTTGCTCCGGGGGGATTTTCTCTGCAATAAGTGCTCTGTAAGTCACTTTGGATAAAAGCATCTTCCAAATGCATACATGTAAATGTAAACTACTTGATTATTTACTCAATGGAAAGAAAATGAACAAGACAGAACCTAACAGGATGGCAATAAATAACTAAAGTGAACAATTGTTCAGTGAAAGACTGACAGACAAGTGTGTTACCCTAAATATCATTTTGACATTTGAAATTTGTATTCTGTAATTTTATCAAACAGGACGGAATGTTTTAGAGAGACAAAACAATTAATAGAACAAGACATCACAGAATTCATCAGTTCTAATGCTAACACTTACGGATGTTTGTGCTCTAGTTATCACACCAAAATGATGTCACTTCCTGCAGGATAACTTAATTAGGGAACTGGCTTTTGCTATTTAACCTTGTGCGACCCAGTGTCCACATGTGTGGACATTGTACTGTGGCTTTGCAATATGATATGCATAATTGAAATGAATTGAAACCGACTGAATACTGTTTACAAGACTCTACACTGATATTTAAGGGTTAAATTTATGGCGCACGGAGTCACGTGACACAGTAGCATGGCGTCCATTTCTGTTAAGCGATTGTACGGGCGCAGCAACAACAAAAGTGCCTCTGGTAAGAAACTCCTTTAAGTTTTTTTCATTGAAACTGGGTTGGGTGTAAAGAAAAGCGTCTCTAGTTTCGTATGATATGCCGCTTTAAAACAAATTCATTAATTTTCAGCGTATCCGCGCACTGATAACGATGATGTCCACATACGTGGATTTTAGGACCATATTCCCTCAAAGGTTGAAAAACATGTTAGTTATTTTGAATACCTTTCAAACATTAACAGATCTGTGAGGAATTTCACTTTGTGAACATCTGTCAGCTCCCACCCACGATGATGTATTCACTATCAGCGTGATTTATCTCATTAATGATCATAAAATATAAATTTTGTTATATTTTACATACCTAGATATATTATGCATTTTCACATTGAGAATCAATGGTTTCATCCAAAAGCTGAAAAATGTTGCAATGGTATTCAGTGCATCGATTCAGAATTTATAATGGTTGGCAATGATTGGATGACGCTGGCTATTACTTTGAATAAGAAATATTTATTCAGCTTTACAGAAAATCAGCTGTAATGTCTGTAACGTCTCAAAAACATGAATAACCAACACTCATGGGAACATAAACAATTTGATGAAAGAAAATCAGACTTTTTATAGCTTGGTATTATTTACAATTTTACACCTTAGTCATGCCGTTCCCATATTAGGACATACATTTTTAGTAAATCTATTTGCTCTGGAATTTATCTTTATTTTTTCTTGTTTATTAGATGCTACACCGTAATCATGCTTGGGTCTCAGGTGGTTAAATGGATATTACCACAAACAAGATGGAAAGTGATATTGTGGACATAGGAAAAAAAAAACTATAGATAGATTACCAATTAAACATTATTCTCCAGAAAACATGCTTTACTTGAAATATTTTGATAAGAAACACCTGGAGTATTTGTTAATGTTAGAGATTAGTGCATAGTGCCTGTGGAAAAAATTGTATCATTAGCATAAATCAAATTAGTGAAATGATTTAAAATTCTCCTTTATTTTAAGTTAATTGGGATCAACATCTTTGAATCAATTAAATCATATGGTAAATGGTCTGCACTTATATAGTGCCTTTTTAACCTTAGCGGTATTCAAAGCGCTTTACACTGTGAACTCATTCTCCCATTCACACACACACCAATGACAGCGGAGCTGCCGTGCAAGGTGCTAGCCTGCCATTGGGAGCAACTTGGGGTTCAGTGTCTTGCCCAAGGACACTTCGGCATGTGGTGTCGCGTGGGCCGGGAATCGAACCACCAACCCTGTGATTAGTGGATGACCCGCTCTACCACCTGAGCCAGAGCTCAATACAGTTTAAAATTATACTATGCTTTAGGTTAAGAGTGACCCTAAATTAGTAATGGCAGAATATTCATTTTTGGGGAACTATCACTTTGAAGACATATGATGGGGACATGTAAATACACTGCATAGAAGGAATGACGAGCTGCATTTCCACACATATACTGTTTTCAAGTTTAATGTACAGTCACCTGACAGTGTTGCCAGAGTTCACCTCGATGGTCCAGGTGCAACGCAGGTTGTTGTCATAGGGAAACGGGTATCCGGGAGACAATATTCGTCCTGATGATTCACCTTTAAAACTTCCCCCGCACTCCGCTACAATAGATTAAAAAAAAGTTATTGCGTTGTCAACTGCCACCCACGATGATGATGTATTCACTGCCAGCATTCTTTATCTCATTAATGATCAGCTCTGTGGAGACCCGGGCTGTGTCTCATCTTGCTCTCTATATCGTGAATCAGCAATCATGAACACAAATTCAGCCATTAGCAATGGTGTTGATCTACAAAACAATGGTGTGTTATGATTAATGGAACTAAAATAAAACATGAGAGAAAAATATTTTCATCAACTGAATTAAAAATAACACAAAATAAAATAACATAAAAATAACAACAATTCTAAATAAAATTAATTTCTGGATTATAATTATAATCCATATATTATTATATGGAGTAATTTCAATGACTCCAAAACGAACTAAGAAATAATTTATTTTTTTTAAATACACAAGATATATATACACTGTAAATATCAGTATACAGTACATATCTGTGAAAACTTTACAGCCTGCCTTCATTAAAAATATCTATAATAAATGCTATCAGGCAGGGCTAAACAGGCAATCTGGCATACCGGGCATTTTCCCGTTGGGCCGAAGAACTTTGGGGCTGATCAGGGGCGGACTGGCCAGCAGGAGAACCAAGCAGGCCGGTGGGTCGGCCGCGAAACGGGCCGAATGGTGATAATACTATAGACAGCCCTGAGATGTTTAGCAGTGTAAAACATACATTATTGGAATTGTATTAGTTAATGCATTAACTTTGGCCACCCAAAAATATTACAACAAAATATCATTCTCTATACAATAAAAAGTAAAACTAAATTCAAACTAAATAAATAAAACAGAAATAAAAACTAAATAAAATTCAACCTCAAACTAAAATGAAAAACTATTGAGTTGACAATAGGGGTCGCTCCTGCGGAGCCCAGATATCTCTGATCTTGAGAAAAGGCCAATGAGAATTGGCGTGTGCAATTTGCATGCCACTCCCCCGGACATACGGGTATAAAAGGAGTGAGCGAAATATTCTTCTGAGCCGAGAGAGCAGTCACAGAGCTGAATTCCTCTGCCGTCTTCATTCATCTCGCCAAGCTGTTGGTTCTACGGCGCTTTCCAACGGTTCTCCCCCTCGCTCACTACAGCAGCAGAAAAAGAGCTCACGGAGTGAATAACTTATAATATATATATATATATATACACACAGTATATATATATATATATATATATATATATATATATATATATATATATATATATATATATATATATGAAAACACAAATAAAAGAGTACATTTCTATAAAAGAGTGGTGCAAACGGAGAGCGTATTTTTCAAGACGCCTTTTTCGTTTGTGTATGTTTCCTGGTTGCGATCGTTACCTCTCCGCTTCCCACGGCCACTATCGTTGTTTCTCGTGTTGGGCACTGCCCACGCAGGGACATCGTTTGTGGATGGATCATGCTCTCACTGCGAGGGCATGATTCTAGCAACATTGCGGGCGCGGCTTTCTCTCGTAAGGAAAGTGGGCGTCCGCATCCTCAACTATCTCCACGACTGGCTAATCCTAGCTCACTCACGGGACATGTTGTGTGCTCACAGGGACCTGGTGCTCAGGCACCTCAGTCGCTTGGGGCTTCTGGTCAACTGAGAAAAGAGCGAGCTCGCCCCGGTTCAGAGCATCTCTTTTATCGGTATGGAGTAGACTCAGTCTCAATGATGGCACGCCTCACCAACAAGTGCGCACAGTCAGTGCTGAAATGGAAGCTTTAGCATAAGTTCTGCCAGGAAGACTCAATTGTCACGTCACTCATTACCTTCTCATCTATCCAATCGCGTTCTAACACTTGCAGTATAAAAGATGGGTACTTACACATGTCTGAGTTCACAGATGCTGACGCTTTCGTTCTCCTCCACCCTCCCCACCACCAAGATGATCCCTTCCTTCCTACACACCACCACCAGGATGGTCCCTTCCCATACCTCACTGGGGGTCGGCTGCGCCCCTGCCTTCATCGCCAGGCAGGAAATGCAGAGTCCGGACCCCAAGTCCGGATTGTGAGCTACGGATGGGGCCTACGCCAAAGAACTTTTATCTTTATATTGTTTGCCGAGCTGTAAATAAATGGTTAATTATTCAGTATTATTCTCCTGAGTCTTTCTGGTAGAACTGTCTGCATGTGTATCAGACAGAACACGTTGGTCCCACTGAAATCCTTCAGAGGCTCCTGGGGCATATGGCATCCTCAGCAATGGTCACGCCACTTGGGTTGATGCCTATGAGACCACTTCAGCACTGGCTACAGACCCGAGTCGAGAGACGAGCATGGCGCCACGGCACACACTGCGTCCTTGTCACACAGGCTTGCTGCCACTTTCTCAGCCCTTGGTCAGACCTAGCGTTCCTACGGGCAGGAGTTCCCCTCTGCCAGGTCCCCAGACACGTCGTGGTTATGACAGATGCCTCCCAACGGGTCTGCACTGCCTCGAGTTGCTGGCAGCACTACTTGCCATGAGGAGGCTATTGCCATTGATCCGAGGCAAGCATGTGTTGATCCGGATGGACAACACAGCGACAATTGCATACATCAACCGAGAAGGTGACCTACACTCTTGTGGAATGTCACAACTTGCCCGTCCTCTCCTCCTTAGGAGTCCACAGCAGCTCAAGTCGCTGCGAGCCACCCACATCCAACGCCACCTTAACAGCACAGCGGATGAGCTGTCGTGACAGGATACGCTCAGGAGAGTGTGGAGACTCCACCCTCAGGTGGTCCAGCTGATCTAGAGTCGATTCGGCAAGCACAGGCAGACCTGTTCGCTTCTCCAGAATCCTTCCACTGCCCACTTTGGTACTCTCTGACCGAGGTTCAGATGCCCTGGCACACAGCTGGCCCCTGGGGCTGCGCAAGTATGCGTGTCTGTTCGATCAGTGGTGTTCTTCCCAAGGTGAAAACCCCCAGAGATGCGCAGTAGGGTCAGTGCTTTCCTTTCTGCAGGAAAAGTTGGAGGGACGGCTGTCTCCCTCCACCTTGAAGGTGTATGTAGCCGCTATATCGGCACATCACAATGCAGTGGAAGGTAAGTATTTAGGGAAGCATGATTTGATCATCGAGTTTCTGAGAGGTGCGAGGAGGTTAAACCCCCCCAGGTCGCGCCTCGTTCCCTCATGGGACCTTCCCTCCGTCAGGGCCTTCAGGGAGCTCCCTTCAAGCCCCTTGAGTCAGCAGAGCTAAAGGCGCTCTCTCTGAAGACCGCCCTCCTTACGGCGCTCACTTCCATCAAGAGGGTAGGGGACCTGCAGGCGTTCTCTGTTAGCGAACCTTTGACAGAGGGCCCTCTGCCCTGGGTCGCCGTATTTGTAGTAACTCCTCCTCCCTTGGGTAGGATCTACCACGACGCCACTCCACACGATGTGCTTCCACTCCTAACCGGTAAGACTGTGTATATTCCACCTAAAATCCCCCCCCCCTCTCGGGGCCGGGTGTGGTCTCCGCGGTGTCCTCCTCTTTGGAGGGACATCCCCCTGCTTGGACCATATATTTGGCCCCCAGCCAAATGATTTCTTTCCTTTTACAGGGAAGAATAATAGAGAGAAGGCCCCGGCTGGGCCAGCCAGTCCTTATACTTCTGAGCAGCTAGCCGTTCCCCTAGGTGCAGGGGACCACTTCATGCCTGCCAGTGTGTTGGGGGTAGTTATGCGACAGCTTGCTGCGCTGGCTATGAGGCACACAGAGGTCTGCCCGTCTCGCACCGCCAGTCTGCATAACTCGGTTCAGCTCTTGTAGCGTTTTCCATTCATTGGGACCCCTAGTGTCAACTCATCGACACAATGTTGAGTGAGTGACAGATGGGGAATGGTGTCCCTTCGGTCACAACACTGAACCAACCGCTGAAAGTGCCGGGTCTTTGGCTCGGATCCTCAGTGCGATACCTGATGTGTATTTGCAGCGTCACTCCTTTTATACCCATATGTCCTTGAGAGTGGTATGCAAATTCCACACGCCAATTCTCATTGGCCTTTTCTCAAGATCAGAGATGTCTGGGCTCCACAGGAGCGACCCCTAGTGTCAACTCATCGACACAAAGTCTCGTTCCATCCATCAGGGAACGGAGGTTACGTCAGTAACCAAGACGTTTGTTTTAATAAATTAAGTAAGTTTTTAATACACAATATATTTTATTATATATCTCTGAAAACTTTACAACCTGCCTTTGTAAAAAAAGAAAATGCTACTATATAGTGATAACACTATAGACAACCCTGAAAAATGTATCAGTGCTAAACATACATTATTTAAATTATATTAGATAATGCATTAATTCTGGCAGCCCCAAAATACTACTACTACTACTACTACAAAAATAAAGAAATAAAATGGAAAAAAAATTACTAAAAAAAAATAAATAAATAAATAAAAATAGCAGGGAGCATATTAAAATAACACATTTATGTAAAACATGCCATTGTGCATTTTTGTTGTAGACATTAAAAAGTACAGCGCTATTATAACACAAAATATACATGAACAAATAAATATATAAAACGAAAGTTTTAATCTTCTAACTTCTATTCGTGTTTATATTGTGCTGGCCCCAAATTGTGTAGATGCAGCACACATAACACAAAAACGAACTCTAACTTGCTGTTGCCATTGTAAAAATGCGCTAAACACAATCAGCCATAAATAGTGGATTTATTCAAGGAAAACGCATCCATTTACAGGGTAAAATTGACATAAACCAAGTATTATTTGGCTGATGATATGATCTTAACATGGTGGTGCATGTGAATATACACACCCAGCACCATTAAGAAAAAAAGGTGCAGCTTTTACTCTATGACTGATATGACGAGTCTTCATGTTATGTGAGTGTACATCATTTAAACCTTTTTTTTATATACTATTATTATATTAAATTGTTTGGTTTAGAAATTTAGCAATTAGCAAAAAATGTCTGAGAGCACCTTTAAAAGTTTACAGTTATATATCTTACAAGCACATTTTGGATGAAAGAAAATTGCAAACAAAATCTCTTAAAGACAAAAAAAAGAAAAAGGGAACAAACGTTTCAGTTCACTTGCTGGAATCTGGATTCGACATCGCTCATGCCACCCCCTCACCATCATGGCGTGCCAATGCAACAATGTGGTGCAATTATGCATGTACGAGACGGAGCTTTTAAAATACATCCCCGGCGCATGTCATTAATTAATGTTAAAACTCTGTCCACATTATTTATGTGTTCGGTCTTGCATGAAAAGCAGAGGACTGCTGCATATATCACAAAATAAGGGAAGGATTATCATATTCATTATAGTGGCAGACTCAGACTTCAAATCCGCACTATATCACCCATTAAAACACTCGTCTCTTGACTACATTATGGATAAGTTGAAGTGCTAGTACAGTACAGATAATAGTAAGATTAGTCAAACACTGATGTCATGAGCTACCCACAAAGAAACCCGACTTCCATTACGAAGATGACAAACAATTCAAACCGCAGAAAGAGGAAACTCAATATTTACATTTAAGTTTAAATGTATGCATTTGGCAGACAAAAAGAGACTTAAACTGCATTCGAAGTGTTTGCTTCATCAGCATGTGTGTTCCCTGGAAATTAAACCCATGACATTGGTGTTGCTAGCGCCATATTCTTTCAATTAAGCTACAGGGACATTGAGTAACAGGTATCTTTCCAATGGCCTCTTTAAGTCTACATCCAAAAGAAATTGAAGAAATCTAATTAATCTTTGATATTAACAGCTCAAAAGTGCAACTTTAGTAATTTTTTGTTTATGTTTTGCTGGTTTACATGACAGTGGTCTCCAACTTCGGCATAGATGCAGCATAACGCATCATTACGCGTTTTCGTTAACTGATTTATTTGGGTTCAGAACACGTTGAGCTCAATCGACAGCATTTTAGGCATAATGTTGATAATTATAATTTCAACATGGTCGTCTTTTTCTTTAAAAAAAGAAAAAAAATTGTAGGTTAAAGTGAGGCACTTAAAATTGAACTGAATTGGGGCCAATCCGTAAATGTTAAAATACTCCGTTTTTCAAAAGTATAGCCACAAGAATTAAACGATATGTGTGTCAGTGACTAAAAACGAAATGTTTTTATTTTGGTTCATTCTGAGCAAAACTGTATTAGTGTTCCGGTGTGTTCCGGTGTAAACTGTGTTCTGGTTCATATGGAGCCATAAATGCGACAAAACAATTTAAATTTGAATTGTGTAAATTTGAATTATAGACTTTTGAATTTGAATTATAAGTGTGATTTTGCCAAATTAAATATTACTTTGAATTTTAAATAGGTTTGAATTTGAATTTTTTAAACTCCAAACCTGGACATTTCATATTTAACCAAATTTTATAAATATGTATTTTCAAACAGCAAATTTACACCGTAAATTCTTACACCGTAAATATGAAGAAATCAAGATGAAGAAGAAATTCAGAACACCAAATTCAATATTCTAAAATTCAAAAAGTGTGTCAGAGGTCAAGCTTCCGTGTTCCACAGGGAAGAGTAGAGGGTCTCGGAAAAGTCAAACGGAGCATTTTGGCCAATTACAGGTCGAGGTGCAATAATTCTCTGGCGCGAGCATGATTCAAAAGTTCGCCATTCTGACCATGAAGTGGTTCTTAAACTTTTATGATTCATATTTTTATGGTTAGCACGTTAGCACATTCTCAGCACGAGACATTTGTCTGAGCGGTCTCTGGTATTTGTTTTAGTATAAAGTATATTTAGTATGAAAGTGATTAGCATGCGTCAGAGAAAGCATCACATATAACTCAATAATGAAAGTAATTCTGCTTCATTCTGTGATCGGAATCCACATCAGATCCAAGTCGGATGTTATTTCAAACACTTGTTGGTGTTTGTAAGTGCGTTTTGAGCTCAAGACATGAACTAAAGCATGTCTTGTAAGGCGAAACATTTCAACGATTGCATTACATAAACAACTACATTAATAAGCTTGTTCAAGAGTGTTCAAATTGCACGGTAGCTCAACCGATAGAGTGTTACACACACTTGTGATGCAAAGGACCGGGGCATCCAAGTCCTGTAGAGCACTTGAGTCGACAGTTTTTTTTTCATCTCACATTTGCTTTTATGAGACTATCAGTAAGGTTGAGTTTCAGGGTTGAACAACCGTAGTTTATGTTGATTTAATCTTAAAAACACCTAACCTCTGTTTGGAAGAAAATGTAACTAGCTTGTTGCGCCACACCGGACATTTAATTTCAGAACGGCCGCGATATGTGAAAAAAGCCACATAATATAATTTTTAAAAGATTTCACCACTCTCACGTAATTTTCATGAGATCAGGCTCCACAATATAGCAACATCATTGTGGTGACTTTTGCACTTATCACTACTATTATTTCTAGACTAGACAAAGATCTACGGTCTATTTTTTTCTTGTTCAAAATGTTGGTTTAGTCTGGCACGATAAACTCAAGCACATTTACCTATGTTAATATTTTATACCACATCTTATAACTGCATGTGATCCGTTTTATGATGGAGAAAAATAGGTGTATTAAATGAGGCCTTTATCCACTAGCTTTGCATGAAATATTTAGCACAACCTCAAAGTGCACCATTTTGATGTAGAAATTCCCACGGCGCTGTCATAAGAGCAAGCAGACCCCCGAGGCGAGCTTCCAGCATCTGCTCACCGGAATTCTGTCTAGCAAGAGAAGTTCTGCTTCACACTGGCTGCTCTATTGTGCAGAAATTGCATCATACAAAAGCCATGCATATGATGGACTACCATAAATATTGATGACTTCTGTGAAGTCCCTTTATAGATTGAATAAAAATGAAATGTTTAGAGACTTTAGGGCTTGTGAGCTGCCTTGCTGACTACATAGCAAGCTATCTTTTGAGGCCATGCCCACACTAATACGTTTCAGCTTGAAAACGCATTGATTTTACTACCTTAATGACTCTAATTCACACTGGAGATGCTGTGTCTTACTGGAGATAATGTGTGGTGGCATAGTGGGCTAAATCACATAACTGCTAATCAGAAAGTCTCTGGTTCGATCCCCACAGGAACCCCCATTGTGTCCTTGAGCAAGGCACTTAACTCCAGGTTGCTATGTAATAAGTGCACTGTAAGTCACTTTGGATAAAAGCATCTGCCAAATGCATAAATGTAATGTAAATGTAGTTTGAGCAGGCAAGTTGCGCATTGTCTTCAACCTGTCGGACAAACAGCACACCAACGTCCCATTGAAAGCAGCAATCCAGCATCCAAAATGCAACATTTGCTGGTCGTTTTAGCATGATAATGCAAAAATCACTCTAAATTTAAAAAGCATGCTTTTTCATCATGTATTTCCTGATTTCACTGAATGAAACTCACGGCTCCATGACCTAATGATTATTAAGACATAATATTACAAGCACTTATGAGCACATTAAACTCAGGATTTAAGCAATGACCCAAAGTCTGACTATCATATTCAAGTGAAAGGACACCAAGTTTCAAACACCAACAAACTTTTAAAACAAAATTTCGAAGCAAAATGCAACTAAAGAGTCAACACTATAAAGATTTGCCTGTTTTAAAGTGAACATGAAATCCAAAATAAAAGACATGACTTAATAGACATGCTTGGTCTTATTGTGCACAATTCATCTGTGTACGTTGCTCCAAAGAACAAACTTTTTCTCCATAACAACTTGCTCCACCTCTGAAACAACTTACCTTTTCTGCTGACATCACAAATCCCTCTAATTTTCAACTACTTCCGTTTAACCACCTGACTTCAATCTAGTATGTTACGCTCTCTTTTCACGATCCAATCAACTCAAGATGGATAAAAACATGTAATCAGCCCCAAACTCATGTGATTGGTTGAGCCATTGCTGTGTTGGGCTGGTCGGGATGCTCAAACTTTCAGAGCAATTTTTTGAAAGCACTACAGAACAGTTTTCAGCGAAATTAACCTACAAATGGCTTACAGTTGTCTCTGCAAATTAAGCTGAGATAAGAGAAAGTACTGTGTATTAACAGTCAAAAAGTTACAAACTACAAACTACATTACGGAAGTGGGTTGTGAATGTCTACCTACATATGGCTTACTTATAGTTGTCTCTGCATATTTAACATGTATAAAGCGCTTCAGCATTTAAAAAAAAAAACACTTCAGCTTTAAAAGAGTCTTGTGTTCGTATGAGGCATACATGGCGAACAACACATAACAATTGCACAAATCCTCGCAATGCACACGGATCCATCTTTAATTGGTTTAAACATGTCAGATCTTGGATAATAGAAATGGTGCTAAAAGCAAACACTTAAAAATTAGAGCTATTGTTGGAGCATTGGTGCGAGACGTGTGACATGGCAAGCTCTTGTACATCAATTATTTGCAACAAAAGCATGCAAGCATGCAGCTGCATGTCTATAGTAGTCCAATTAAATGCGATCCATGTAAGGATACATCTTCTGGATTAAGACTGCACAATGTTCAGAATGGTGAGTTTACTGCTTGAATACTGCATACTGTTCAGTAAATACTGTATACTTGCTATATGTACAGTTCAAACATTTTCACAGTCTTTTTTTTTGTATTTGTCAACTAACAATGTCCAACAGCGTATGTACACACATCCCAGAAGATATATTTCATTTTTTGTCTTTTTTTTCCTTTCTGAAACTCATAAAATTTTCCACCACAGTGTAATTGTTTTGTATCCTAAAAACACACAAATAAATTATATTTTCACACTTTTTATGCAGAATTTGGCAAAATTACAGCTTTATTGGAAATTAAGCCCAATAAAATTATGAGGCTCACAAATTATTTTATAATTTGATTGTTTTTTAAATATCTGTAGTCTCATATTTCATCTCAAGTATGCTCTCCACTGACACTTTTGTCAACTTGATTAACAAGTACACTAACTAAAAAAAAAACCTTATTAGTGGCAAAATGTTAAGTGTGGTGGAAATACCGCCACAACCACGGGACAGCCAAAATGTAAAAAAAAATAAAAAAATAAAATAAATATATATATATATATATATATACATTATAAGTGTTTATATATATCAATCATAGTCACACATTAAATATTACAAATGTTTTGTTTATGTCACTGTTTATATTATAATATTTTTAAACATGTAATAATTCATATTTTAATAATTGTGGCAGGGCGGAGGGCGGGGCCGGGTCGTGATGATAGACACCCGGTCCCGTATCAGGCTAATGAAGCCTCCAAGAGGGAGAAAGGCCGATGGCAGACGGTGGTACGACAAGAGAGAGATCGTTTACGGACATGTCCGTCATGTGTGTGTTTGTCCTTTGTTTTAAGTTTATTATTAAAATATTATTTATATTGTCAAGCCGGTTCTCGGCTCCTTTCCTCCTCCTTTTCATTGAATCCCTTTACACTGGTGCCGAAATCCGGGAAGGAGGAGTTCTCGCCACTACGTCCACCCCAACGGAGCAGCCGTGGCCATCTGCCAGGGAATGAGGAGCCCAGCCGCCTGGAGCAGTCAGGGCCACTGCCAGGGGCAGAGGAGTCCCCTTCCAGCCGCTGAAATGCTGCGGGGTCTGAGACCGCCGACCCCGAGCGGGGAGGGGCTCGAGGACGACCGCCTGGAGTGGGAGAACCGCTGCCAGGGGCGGGGAAGACCCCTTCGGCTCCCCGAGAACGCGGCGGGGCGTTCCGTCCGCCAGGGACTGGGTCTGGGACAAAGCTAAAACAATAAAATCTGTACAAAAAAAGGCATTTTAAAAGTACCAAAAAAATATGTGATGAAGGTCTGGTTAAAAGTTTCCAAGTCAGCTTTAATGTGACCTTCATATAAGAAAAATAAATAAAGTTGAAATCTATTCGTTTTAATACAAATGAACCCATCGGGACATGAAATTGCCTGAAGTTGAAGAAACACCCAATATCTGATCAAATAATTAGTCTAGAAAGAGATGTTAAAAATTGCATCTGTAATTATTTCTGGTTCATTCATCACACTGGAAACAGAAGGTCAAGTTGAGATTATTCCATGCAGTGTGCTCTGTTATATTCCGCAAAATTTGACAAATGTAGTTGTCACAGTCTGTCTCCCTCATGTTTCCTATTACTCTTATTTTGAAGTGTTTCCCCCAGACTACGTTCCCCATCATGCACTGCCCTCATCACTGCCATCTGTTCCTGATTGTTCTCACCTGTTTCCCATTCACTCATTATCTCTGGTTTGTATATACCTTCAAGTTTTTGCATTCCCTTGTCAGTTCTCGTTTGTTGTTGTGTTGAATTTGCGTTTGCTGTTTTGATTGTCATAATTTTTATTTAAGTCTGTATTTAGATTGTATGTCTTCTGTCTCCTGTCAGCAACCATTAGTGACAGTAGTAGGTCATCAGAGTATACCATGCATACAGAAAATAGCACAAAATACACAGAACTAGTAAGAATATTTGTTAGTATGCTATTCCAAACACAGGCAGTATCTCGTCCAGCTGCATGTGAGTGGGTGGGAGAATTACCTATGCAGGAGGGGAGCGGGTTATCCCAAGCCCGTCTCTCACCCGTCATACATCTCAGTATGCTGCTGCCATGGAGACTGTAACCAGGATCACAGCGGTATGTGACCACGCTGCCAGCGAAGTGGCCCTGATCGCTCGCTTTTGACCCAAACTGTGGCACTCCAGGGTAATCACAGTGAGAAAGCTCAAAACCTGCAGAAGAAATAAGTCAATTTTGATGAGGAAATTATCAACTGGAAGTGTTTTGAAATGAAAAATCATAAACTGAAAAAAAAAAAAAAAAAAAAAAAAAAAAAAAAAATATATATATATATATAAATATATATATATATATATATATATATATATATATATATATATATATATATATATATATATATATAAACATAACTGGAAAAATTAAACCAAAAAATGTTCAGGAGTTATTATTTATCAGCAGTTACAGAAATACTCAAACCAGCCCATCTGGCACTTACAAACATGCCACAGCCCAAATCACAGAGATCACATTTTATTCCCCATTCTGATGGTTGATGTGAACAGCACAGCACTGCTGCCACACAATTGGCTGATTAGATAATCGCATGGATGACTGTTGGTGCCAGATGGGCTGGTTTGAGAATTTCTGTAACTGCTGATCTCCTGGGATTTTCACACACAACAGTCTCTAGAATTTACTCAGAATGATGCCAAAAACATCCAGTGAGCGGCAGTTCTGTGTAGTTAATAGCCTTGTTGATGTGAGAGGTCAACAGAGAGTGGTCAGACTGGTTTGAACTGTCAAAGTCTACAATAACTCAGATAACCACTCAATTGTGGTGAGAAGAATGTAATCCCAGAATGCTATTCTGAGATGCGGGTTGGTGCTGATTTGGTGTCACGAGGGGGACCTACACAATATTAGGCAGGTGGTTTTAATGTTGTGACTGATCAAAATATATATATATATATAAAGCACTACATTTTCTACTTCTTCTACGACTTGCACTGGTATGTTACCACCAACAAGTTGCAGAACTGCACCAAGCTGTTGGAGATAAAGATATGAAAAGATCAAATTTCCAAAAGGTACAATACAATCACATCACTTCAAATTGAAAATCTATTTAACCGCTCAGGCCTCCAAAATGTCCCGAGTTTCAAAATAGAGCTTTCCCACTCTCGCATTTCTGATTTGTTCAATTACATTTTATGAGCCAACAAAATTTCCTTTGTATTTCCGATGTATTATCTAATCAAAGTGAACAGGAGCACAAATAATATAATTCCAAGCATTTAATCCTAATCAGATCTTAATGAGTGAATGACACAGTTGATTAATTCATTAAAACTAGGTGTGGGTTGAAAAGAACACAATCCACCCAGACTTATACTGTCCCAGCGGAACATCGCTGCAGAAACAGAATTATGAATTTTACTTTGAGTTTGCATAATGCAACCTTGTTATGCACATAAAACAACAAAGAAATATAAACTCAGAGCAATTTTAATATTCACAATTGAACAAGCAGACTGATAATGCTGTAAGACGATAATATGTTGAACTATGTGTCTGCTAATTAAGAAAATACTTTTATGGTTTAAGTTTATGGATAAGATTGCACTGCTAACAGCTGGAATGTTCTCAGTGACAATTTATCACTGTTTTCTCCCAATTTGGAATGCCCAATTCCCACTACTTAGTAGGTCCACGTGGTGGCATGGTTACTCCCCTTAATCCGTGTGGCGGAGGACAAGTCTCAGTTGCCTCCGCTTCTGAGACTTGCGCATCTTATCGCGTGGCCCGTTGTCCATGACGTCGCGGAGACTCGCAGCATGTGGAGACTCATTCTACTCTCCTTGATCCACGCACAACTCACCACACGCCCCATTGAGAGTGAGAACCTCTAATCGCGATCACAAGGAGGTTACCCTCCCTAGCAACCGGCCTAATTTGGTTGCTTAGGAGACCTGGCTGGAGTCACTCAGCACACCCTGGATTGGAACTCGCGACTCCAGGGGTGGTAGTCAGCGTCAATACACACTGAGCTACACAGGCCCCCAATTTATTCACTTTTAAAATCTAGTCTTGGGTTAAGCATTTTACCTCAGGCTAAAAGAATTAGTAAAATAACTCACATTCATGGGCCTGATGCCCACAGACCGTTTGAGTGTTGGGGAGTAGCTAACTTCAAGTAGTGATGTTTACCTTTTTAAAGTTAATAAAGTTTTAATTATCACCATTTTTACACCATTTATTTTTTATCGATATGCTTCAGAAGATCGACTGGAGTCGGGTGGATTACTTTTATGTTGCCTAAATATGCCTTTTGGACCGTCAAACAGCCAGCAGCCTGATTGCATCCATTTACATGCATGTTATGGACAAACTGAGCTGAAATCTGCTTATAAAAATCATCTTCAGATGAAGAAGGAAAGTCATACACATCTGGGATGGCCTAAAGGTAAGTAAATCATGAGAGAACTTTCATTTTTGGGTGAACTAACCCTTTAAGTAGCTTCAATGTAGCTTGCTACTTTTTTATAGTAACTTGTAGTGTAGCTAACTACTTTTTCAAAAGAGTACCTTGACTGTAGCTTAACTACTTTAAATTATGAGTAGCTTGTAGCTTGTCAAACTACAGTTTCAAAGTTGCTTTCCCAACACTGCGTATGACGCATTTTGCACTCAAATATAGAAAGCATTTCCTCAGTTTGGCAAGCTTTAACCTAAATGGCTGGCTAAATAGGCAGTATGATAGCATAATGGTTTGGAACAACATGCGGGTGAGTAAATAATGACATAATGTTCATTCCTTTAATATATTTGTTGCTCTGATTTTTTCCTCCTTCCTTCATTGTAGCAAAGCTAAAATCAAAACTCAAAATTCACATTTGCAGTTATGCACGCTATTTATACCAATAATTCCGACATATAAGCACGATGCTTCGAGCAGAAGACTGTTAGTGTGACAGCAAATGAGCAAGTCCATCTAAACGCCTCCAGAGCTGGGCATTAGAAAGTCCATTTTCAAAGAGCCACGGATGTGCTCAATACCTCTGCCTGCCTCATTCAGCATGATGTTTTCCTCACGCTGAGCCGTTACCACAGTACCATGAGCTATAATCTGGCTTCAGAGTTTATGCACGCTTTATGATTAAGATATCAAATAACATGGCACTGTGAAACTGTGCTCAGGAGAAAAGATCAAGCTATAATTTCAAACAAGAGAAAATGAAGAATCTTTCAATGGCACCAATAATTCACACATAAGATGCTGTTAATTCAAAGGGATCCATTTCAAAAGCAATAAATTGTGTGTATATATGTGTGTGTGTTGGTGGTGGTTTTGAGAGCGCTGGGAGAAATTATATAGTTCAAGCTGACAATTAAATGAAGATATTAATCCAGCAATGAAAATTAATTGAGCTAATATATTCTGCTGTGAGGTGAGAGGTGGGTTTTGACAAAAAGATTGAGAAGGAGCTGGGCAGTCTCATAAATATTCATAGGTATTTGTAAGTAAAGTTTTTTTGCCACAATTTTTGGCCGCACCAGCATAGGAATTTTCCTCCTGATTGTTGTTATGAATAGAGCAAGCGCAACTTAAGGGATCGTTCACCCAAAAATGAAAACTGTTATTGTTTACTCACCTTCATGTGTTTCAAACCTGCATTCAAAAGCAGATGTTAAACAGAATGAAAGCCTCAGTCACCATTTACTTTCATTGTATGAAATAAAGATGGAACAACATGAGTTACTAATGATGGAATTTTCATTTATGTGTGAACTTTTCCTTTAAATCATGTGATCGATGACTGATCATCAGTGAAAAAACAGAGAGTAGCAGAACGCTTACTGGTGTAAATGAGTTTAAATCCCTCAGCGGTTTCTTCTTGATCCGAGTAAAACTCCAGCCAGAGGTGATTTGATGTGCTGCTCAATGACTGATCCAACATCGAAGAACCTGTGAAAGCTCCCAGAACTTCTGCAGTGTTGTCTGGACCATCATACAACTGAAACAATAATCCATGTCTTCAATCAGTATCAGTCTTAAAGATTAATTCTTCAGATTCAATAAGCCAAAAACTGTTATAGAAGTGAATAGAATTTGCTATGTGGGTGTTTCTTCAACTTCAGGCACTTTAGCCTAGGGTGAAGTCTCATTCAAACATATTCACACGCTCATTTCTTTAATTTGTCAACTAGCACTGTCCAACAGTGTACTGTATGTAGATGCATCACATGAGATGCATCATTTTTGAAAGTTCCCACCGCTGTGTTATTTCCAGCACTTCACAAATTCTGTATTGTGTCTAATGAAGTTAGAAACTATACTGTATGCATTAACATTAAAATACATGCAATTTGATGTATATATTGTGTAACTACATGTTGTTCTGCAAAATTCTCATAAGATTCACATTTGCTGCTACTGAGGTTGAGGAAGGGTTAGGGGTTTAGAGGAAGGGTTGGAGAAGGGTTAGGATTAGGTTTAGGGTTAAAGTTAACAGTGTAACTACAGATGCACTTAAATGCATGTACACTTTAATTGTAAGTACAATGCAATAACATGCATATACTGTACATAATAAGCACATTGTAATAAATGCTGGAGCTCATAGTTGTTAAAGACACCTCATATAAAGTGATCTCGACATTTTTTTATGTTTTTAAATAAAACGGCAGACTCCTTTGTCTTGCTAATGTTAATTTCATAGCAAACATGCTATGTACCCTAACAACACACAAACAAAAAATATTTTCACACTTTTTATGCATAATTTGACAAGATTACAGCTGGATTGGAAATGATGCCCAATAAAAATATTCTGTTCACATGTGATATTTCTCTATTTTCTTCAAACATCACTCGTCACATATTTCAACTCCAGCATACTCTTCACTGACACTTTTGTCCACTTGGTTAACAAGTGCACTAACTTTTCAAAAAAACTTTAATGGGGCAAAATTGTTTGGTGCGGTGGAAATGATGCCACAACTGTTGTCAGTCGTAATTTGTCAAAAATGTATATATAAAAAAAAAAAAAAAACGTTTTTCAGACAAAAAGTTTAGTGCACTTTTTGTTTAGATTATCATAGTTTCAAACATATACAATAATACATAATTCATATTTTCATAATGGATTTGAATATTTTAATATTTGAAAGTCTTGTTGTGGCAAAAGGCTAAAACAGTAAAACTGTACATAAAAGGCAATTGAATTGTATCAGAAATAAATGATGAAGTCAGTTTTAATGTGATCTTCATACAACATAAATAAAAAGGTTGAAATCTGCTAGTTGTAATTTAAAAAATCAACGCCTTGGGCATAAAAGTGCCTGAAGCTGATGAAACATTCAGATTCATCCATATTAAAATAAAATCTTTATTTATTGCCACACAACCGGGACTTGTAATCCAGACCGATAAATGTATATTTACCTTGAGAACGTCACCTTGAGCGAGATGAAAAGTACTGGCTGAGATGTTAATTCCTTTTCCTGCTTGGACCTGAATGTTGTAGATGCACTCGTGGTTGTTCTCGTATGTGCGGGGGTAGTTCGGTGACAACAGGATGCCAGAGTCCTTTGAAACGGTCGAGCCGCACTCAGCTATGGACAATGGAGGACCAAAGGGATATATTGAACTAACAATGTAAACAAAGTGTACATTTGGGGGAATATAAATATAATGTAAGCAAAAATCCAACAGAGGTATTCAAAGAGAGAACGTGTACTGCCAATCAAACATTTGGACACACCTACTCATTCTTTAGTTTGACCGTTTTCCACATTTTACAATAATAGCATAAAATGCTACACAATTATATTGTGAACAAAACAATCTATATTTTTGCCTTAAAAGAAGCTAAACTACAACCAACTTAATGAGGGGCATTAACACTTTAAAAACAGTATTGAAGGAATTCCTATGTATAATAGACACTTGTTGGCAGCTTTTCCTTCACTATCTGCTCCAACAACCTCTAGACCGAAAGGTTTTTAAGATCAAGAAAAAAAAAACCATTTAGGCTAATCAAGTGTGTCCAAACTTTTGATTTATAGTGTACACCATTTTATTATATGTAATAAAATAAAAAAAAATCATGATAAACATTTGTCACTCATTAGTTGCATTTGAGTTAATGGAGAGTTTGAGAACTTGTGCTAAAGCCATCTGAGATCTTCCAACTACTACTTACCTACATAATGACAATAACAAAATAAACTCTCTTTCTTGGCTCGTTATTTGATCGTGCAGCAAAAAGTTATGTAATTCTACAAAAAATTGGATTCAAAATGCAAAATAATACGATTTATTTCTTAAACCAATAACTAAATGTCTCTTGATAATTTAAAAATGCAATGTATTTGCACGGGACAACAATGTTGCATGCATTGAATTTAAAATGAAGCACATGGCATACTTAACTTTGTTGATCCCATAAAGGAAATTTAGGAGCAGTAGTAGCTGAAGACCCACTCTAGGCACATAATGTTCCAAAAACATACTTTAAAAAAAAAAAAAAAAAATAGGCAGCATACTGTATATTGTGCAGTATGAAGTAGGCATTTCTACCATTCCAAACACAGCCATAGTCAACAATCAAATAGTCTGCATCTGTTCAACTCTAATGCAACCAAGGGGACATTTGAAGTCTGGACATCTAAGCGAATGAAAGCAGCTGACCACGTACCCACACACCTTGGCAGAGGTGCACTCCATATGCGCCGCCCACCGCCCAGGCAAGTGAGCTCCCTAGCACCCTGCAGGCGGTAACCAAGGTCGCAAGAGAACATCAGGCTGTCGCCGATGCCAAAGCTGCTTCCACTGTGCCTGCCAAATTGGGGCACACTAGGGTCCTCACATGGCTCCAAATCATACTCTAAATAAATAAACAAACAGGCAGATGGTTCAGGGTAAAATTTTCCTAGTTGGTGTTCTTTGCTGATGCATCATGTTCAACTTCATTGCACGAACATTTTTTTACTGAATACGTCTTTTTGGTAAATGGTCTGCACTTATATAGCGCCTTTTATTAACCTTAGAGGTTACCAAAGTGCTTTACACTGTGTCCCATTCACCCATTCACACACACACACATTCAAACTCACACTCATCTACCAATAGCGGCAGAGCTGCCATGCAAGGCGCTAGCCTGCCATTGGGACCAACTTGGGGTTCAGTGTCTTGCCCAAGAATACTTCAGCATGTGGAGTCGTAAGGGTTGGGAATCGAACTCCCAACCCTGCGATTAGTGGCTGACCCGCTCTACCTCCTGAGCCACAGCCGCCCGACTTTTTGAAGTTATAGGTGATGCAGGATGTGACATAAACATAATTGAGTGCAAGTAAGCCAGCTTACTTTTTCAGCTTGGTTCCAGAAGTACATTTCCCATTAATTTTTTTCCATAGGGATTTCATCAAATTTCTTAAAAGTGGATCGATTCCCTTCAGGATCATGGGAAGTGTAGTTCTTCACCAGGAATTTCACTAATATGATCAGAACATGAACATATTGCACTTTTCTTTTTTCTTTTTTTTAAAGATGACATTGAATTAATGCAGACTTATGGCTTAAACAGCAGCATATACCATTGATTAACAACCTCAGAGCTCACGGTAGGTCTGTCTTTAAAGGTTTCTAAGTTATTGTTAAAACTGTATTCCCCTATGGAACCCAATTATTGCACTCTATTCATGTAAACTATAGGAGTAATTGATAAAAAACAGCCTATAAAAAATGTACACTGTGCATTCAGTATTACCATCGGATACCACAGAAAATCACTATAATACAGTGCTTCTCATGGCTTATTGCTTTAGTTTAATCACTGAAAAGGTTTTTTTGACATTGCTGATAATTACTCAACCATTTTTTATTTAATTTCACATTAGAGTAACCCAGAGAGTGAACATAACCCTGTGTTAGATATAAACACTCAAAACAATCAATTAGATTTAGCGTAGGAACATTTGAATATATACCGAATATGCCGAAATGGATAGGAGAGCATCAGTGGTTTAAATGAGATACTCTGTGAGCTCAGTACAAACGTGTGATACGGATCAGTTTGATGGTAGATTGCAAAAAGATCTGAATTGCTTGTTTGTCCCTTTTGCTTTCTCTAAGCTACAATAATCTCAGATCACCATATTCAAATTTACTCTGAGCAAACCGAACGTGTTCAGCATACGTGCACGTCCACCTTTTCACTCCGTGGCTGAATTGAAAAATGAAGAGATTTTATATTGAGCAGGAAGATCAATTCTTGTCCCTGAACTTTCTATCAACTCTAATGCTAAAAAATGCTAATGTTGGAAAGACTATGTCCTCGATTTCACACCTTATACTTTTCAGAAGCATGTGTGCTTCTGTCAGTCTTATCAATATTCAGTACGGGAAAATGGTCAGCCGCAGTTTCCCTCTGGGAATATGATATTAGGCTAACACAAGAACTTGCCTTGTGGATAATTGTATGAGTATTCATAACGCTAGCCCTTATATTAATTTATATTATGGCTCTGTAAACACAAGTCGAACTCTATGGGCTCTCTTTCTACTTAGACCCCTATGGGTTCTCAGAACAGCATGTCCTCTAAAAATGCATCACTCTGGCCTTAAAGGAACAGCACACAAAAAATGCTAATTATTTTTTACTCACATGTCATACCAAACCTGAATGATGCTATTTATTCAGTGTAATACACAATTCGATTTTTTATTTTAAATCTTCACTGAAAGTATCATTAGGTTAGTGCAAACAACTCCAAGTCTTCTGAAACCATACGATAGCTTTCTGTGAGGAAGAGGCTGAAGTTTAAGTCGTTTACTAAAAACATCCCCTCCGCTATAATAATTCATGTTTAATATTTGAACTGGTATGAAAACAAATGGCATTTTGGTGTCAATGTCTTCCCACCTGGTCCAGCACATTGAAGCGACATCTTTTAATCTAAACAAGAATGTGAGAAAGATTTCAGATATTTGATGGAAGCGATTTTCATTGAGCACATTTACATGCACAGCTATAACCTAATAACTAATGTACCAAAAATCTGCTTACTAAATAATATGACAACACAAGAAAATCGTGATTACATGAGATTTGAAAGCATTTAATTAGGCTATTCTCTGCTTTTAACGTTAAAACGTAAACAGTCATGCGCACACATTGGACAAGCTGGAAAGAACGGCGGTAAAGGTGCGTACATGCAATATAAAATCGAGTAATGGGCAAAAATCTTAATGTTTTAACAAAAATGTTTTAATATGACCTTTAAAAAGAAAACGTTTACATGATCACACACATTGTCAGCTTATTAAAGGAATATTCCAGGTTGAATACAAGATAAGCTCAGTCGACAGCCTTTGTGGAATGCTGTTGATTACCACAAAAAATAATTTAGACTTGTCCTTCCTTTTTCTTTAAAAAACAAAAAACAAAACAAAAATCTGGGTTACTGTGGGGCACTTCCAATAAAAGTGAATGGAGCCAATCTGTAAATGTTAAAATACTCACTGTTTCAAAAGTATCGCCACAAGACGCTAAGTATCGCCACAGTGCTAACATGATTTTAGTGTCATAAAATCACTTACTAAACTTTTCTGTGTAAAGTTATACAAAATTCTGCAATTTTGCAGCCTATCTCTTTATAATGCTTATTATTCCAGAGGAAAAAAAAAAATTGAATACAAAATTGTCTTTTATCAATGGCAGCAGTTCAACTGTGGCCTTAACTTAGCTTCAAAAAATACCACTGGCTTCCTGGAGGATTCTTGTTTACGAGCTTGTATTTAGTTGTCAAGTAGGTTTCTACTACTCTTTTACATCAAAAGGTGGATAAACAAATTCCATTAGACAGCAGCCCAGTTTAACCCCTCGGCTTCCGCTGCTGGCCGTGCAGTGCGGCAGAAAAATCCAGCTGGGAATCTGTGACTAATGCAAAACTCAGCCTAGAGCGAGCTTTCATATCAGCCAGCAGTTCACTCCTAAAGTATGACGCAAAGACTTCGGGCAACACTGATAAGTTGCAAACTTTCAATAAGCCACTGAGACACAGCTCAAGCTGTTGCCAATTGATTATTTTTACCAATGTACCAATCAGCATCTGTATCTAACTGCGGCAAAGACTTTTCATAGAAACAGGCTTGTAGGCACCAATGATTGCTATTCTCTTGCCCTAGAATAACCTTTGATTTTCTCCTCTGATTAGTGAATCATTATTAGATCTTCTACTGATAAAAGATTAAGGCCATGGGACTCATTCCTGAAACACAAGCAGAACAAATGTATCTGTAAAATTGTGTGTTACCATTCTCACGTAAACTGTTGCATTGACAGTTTAACAAGATATTTTTTTTTTTATTAAAAGTTTGGGCCTTATTTATGAAACATAAGCAGATTTAAGTTCTGCGTAAATGATTCATAAACCTCTTCATAGACAAATTTGTCCCATTAAATTGAATGCAACCATTTTTACGTAAGAATGTTTTTACATACGATTTACACGGAAATTCTTTCTGCTCGTACTTAGTGAAAAAGGCCCAATGATTTTAACAATTGATTTTCATATGAACCATAGAATCTGCATACTGTGCGGTATGTACTGTATTCTACCAATTATTAAAAAAATTAACTGCATCTTGTTTTTTGCATTCAAAACGATGTACAAAAGAATCGATAATGTTTTACACACAAATTAGTTTGAAGTTCGGTATGGAATATAAGCATAGTGTATTATGTACTATATGCTTGCTATATTTATTTTTTTAAATAATATGGTTTTGGTCTCAAAATTATCTTTGGAGGGTGGGGATTGGAGTGAGGGGGCGTGGCTAATTCAACGGCTCAGTCACATAAAAGCATCAGAATGCAAAAATCGCTTACAGCACCTTTAACCCGGGTTTTTCATGCATACTGAAAATATGCATATTGTGTGCAGTACACATACTTAATCTGCTAAAATAGAGCAAGCAATACAGCAGTATTCCATTCGGAACATTGATCAGTTTGTGCTGTAGTTTAAAATCTTATTTTAAATCACACATTTTTAAATGGAAGACACAGAGCTTCTCTTTCACCTGAGAATGAGATGTTGAACCCTTGGAAGGAAATGGAGAAGTCAGAGATGAATCGGAGCTGTGCCTTGAAGTTTCCATACAGCCCAGCATTGATTGGCAGGGGTCGTTGTGAACCGGTGAGCCGGGCGAGGGGCCGCAAAAAGCTGCCGTTTTCTGTGAGGAGCAGGTAGTCATGGTGATCCTCGAGGTGAAACGCATTAAACGTGAACTGCACTCCTGAACAGAAGATAGAATCAGATACCGCACATGTCAGAGAGTAGTAAGAGCTAAACTACTAGCAAACTATTTAAAGATAAATTAACATGGTTTGACAAAAGCAGTTTTCTTTCCTGTGTAGAGAGAGTTTGTATTGAATATCTTGTCTCTTTTTTATATTTTTATAGTCAATAGCCTTTAGTTTACATCATAGCCTTTACATGAACCATGATTTGCTACGCGCTATTGCTAGCCGGTTACAGATGGTATAAGGCGGATGAGTGCAACATGTGTCATCCATATTTTTGGTGCATTGTCCAGTTAAGATAAAACCAAGGTTTTAATTATTTAAAATAAATAAATAAATAAATATGAAAAAATAATTGTTCACATTATTAATGTCCTGACTATACATTGTGATCAGATAAATGCCACTTTGGTGAATAAAAGTACCAATTTCTTTCCGTAAGAGCAAAATCTGTCCATTATTCAAAATTTTGGCCACTAGCGTGTGTGTGTGTGTGTGTGTGTGTGTGTATATATATACTAGGTTGCAAAAGTTTGGAATAATGTACAGATTTTGCTCTTATGGAAAGAAATTGGTACTTTTATTCACCAAAGTGGCATTTATCTGATCACAATGTATAGCCAATGTAAAACCCATTCTTTTATATAAAGGCATAGTTCACCCCAAAATAAAAATGATCTCATCATTTACTCACCCTCATGCCATCCCAGATGTGCCTTTCTTCAGCAGAACAAAAACAAAGACTTTAAAAAAAAATATCCCAGCTCTGAAGGTCCTCACAATGCAAGTGAATGGTGATCAGACGTTTGAAGCTCCAAAAATCACATAAAGGCATCATAAAAGTAATCCTTATGACTCCAGTGTTTATCTTCAGAAGTGATATAATAGGTGTGGGTGAGAAACAGATAAAAATGTATGTCCTTTATTTACTCTAAATCTCCACTTTAACTTTCACTTTTACATTTGAAAGTTACATTTGGTGCCCGCTTTGTTTCAATTTCACATCTGAAAGTTAAAGTTAAAGTGGAGATTTAGAGTAAAAAAGGACTTAAATATTGCTCTGTTTCTTACCCACACCTATTATTTTGCTTCTGAACATATGGATTTAAACACTGGAGTCATAAAAATTACTTGTATTTTTCTATGCTATTCTTCTAAAATATTCAATTGTGTTCTGAAGAAGAATGAATGTCATACACATCTGGGATGGCATGAAGGTGAGTACATGATGAAATAATTTTCATTTTTGGATGAACTATCCCTTTACAATTGTATATGCATTGCCACTAAGGGTTTTCCATGATTTAGAAGGTTCATGCAACCGGCTTCTCATATTACAAAATTTTCCATGGCTGTGGCAACCCTAAAAGACTGTAAATTTGTATATCAGCTAAAAGCCAATTTGATCAAATATAGGAATACACTGGCATATATATGATCTCAAAGCTAACAAACATGGACTAAAATTCACAAAACTCCAAATTAATGGGGTCTTTAAGGAAATGAGACACTAAGATGATACACATTTTAAGTCAAAACTGTAAGTGGATATACTGGTTAAATGCACACTAGCAATGTATTGATAGACACCTATAATTAAGATTGATCGTTTCAAAATCTGTAGTGTGTCATCTTCTACAGACAGCACATTAACATTGATGTGGAAGGTCTCTTGAGTATCTTACCTTTGCCATGGCTGACCTCCACAGTCCATGTGCAGTTTAATGAGTTGGGATAGAGCTCTGGAAAGCCGGGAGAGAGAATAACGCCCTCAGGGCCGTGCACGTCACCTCCACACAGAGCTGCGAGAAGACAGCCACAGAATCTTAAAAAGATCGGGAACTTTACAGGAACTAAAGAAGAGCAAAGAAGCAACTGTTCCTGTATCTTTTCAGTGCTTGGAATTCTGATCCTTGAACTTGAATTCTGTCAAAATAATAATGTTATTTATGAGGTAAGAAAAATAAACTTATTTCAGGATATATTATTTCAAAGCAACTATTTATACTGTATAACACAATTTTTCTTGTCAAGTAAATTGACCCAAAAAAAAAAAAAGGTTTGCTAAAAAATTGATTTTACCATTGTTTTTAGAAAAAAATTGTTGTGGTTGCTATGCAGTTGCTAAGGTGGTCTCAAGGGGGCTTAGGAGTGTTTTCACACAAACTGAAATATGCTTGTTGCATTATCTCGGTAGCTCTTAAGTTATTGATTAGAGAATATAGAGATCTTATGTGATGATCAAAGAAAAAAGAAAGAGAAAAAAAAAACATTTTAGTCTCACACCAAGTATCTACTGAGAAATACTAATCACAATCACAGACAATGCTATGAAACTGAACTGAAAATACTTGTTTTTGAATAAGGCATTGGAAATGTGTATATGATGCCTTAAATTGTTGTTTATGTACTTTAAGCATAGTATGCCAATTTTGATTCAGCCATAGCTGTTAGTACTGCTTGAGATGCCCCAAACTAAGACTGAACCTCAGAATTCAAGGAATGCACAGAGAGTTCCTCCGTGACTTCATCTTTAATAATAATGAATGTCAGCGCTGCAACCCGCGAGATGATAAAAGAGTCTAGCGCCGCGGGCTCAACATCTGCCTAAGTGTGTCGAAGACTCTTTCTCTTTCCCCTCAGGCACTGTGACAGACCCAAAATATTTCCTCTATATTCTATTCATACAGAATGACAATGTCATTAAAACTTAATAAGCTAAATGAACTAGACCCATAATCATAGTTTTTATAGAAATAAGAAAATGTTGCTATTAGGTTAGTGATCATGAAATAAAAACTGATCATATTTACTTCCTTAATACATGTTCCTGGTTTGATGATTCATTGGTGCATTTTATTCCAAATAATAAATAGTTTGTCTTTGTAAATCTTCATCTAAAAGTAATACATTTAGCAAATCAGCTCTCAAAGTGACACAGTTGCTCATAAAAAGACAAAACTGTAAGAATGTAGTCTCATCATCGGACTGAAATTTAATAATAGGATGTTCTGTAACACTTTAGAAAATAAAAAATTAATAATGCCTTGAAATACACATTAGCTCTACTCCAAAACCTAGCAAGATGCTTACGCAGGCAGCATTTTAAGAAATGGCACACTCTTGCAGTGATGACTTTTTTCAAAAGGTAGTCAACATAATTATTCTTCCTCCTAAGATACCTTATTTAGGGTCAAATTCTAAAGTATTGCATGTATCCTGTGCAGAGAAGCCAGGATAAATATTGATTATAAATATAAGTATAATCCATTTAATACAGAAATGTATAGATACAAATACTACTATGATATGTACTATAATACCAGTATGGTATTTGCATGGTACTTCAAAGAATACCATGGAATTCCAATGGTACCATACTATTACCATGGTACATTTAAAAACAAAACACATGGTGATATGATGGCACCATTTAAAAATAACAACAAAGGAACATGTCCAAAAATTATGGTATTATCATGGTACCATGTCAAAGAAATGTGGTAATACTTTGGTAAATATCGAAAAACATGTTATTGCCATGGTAAATGTCCAAAAACATGGTTTAACCATAGTAAAGGTCCAGAATAGTATTATGATGGTACCAAGTCCAAAACAACAATGATAATACCACATAAAATGTCCAAAAAACTTGGTAAACTATGGTGCATGTCCCAAAAACGTGGTATTACCATTGTATATGTCCAACAATGTGGTATTATCATGGTATATGTCCAGAAAACATAGCACAATCATTGTACTTACCCTAAAACATGGTATTACCATGGAACATACCCTAAAACATGGCAATATCATGGACCATGTCCAAAAAACATGGCATTACCATGGAAAATGTCCAAAAAACATGGCAATACCATGGAACATGTCCAAAAAACATGGCATTACCATGGAACATGTCCAAAAAACATGGCAATACCATGGAACATGTCCAAAAAACATGGCAATACCATGGAACATGTCCAAAAAACATGGCAATACTATGGAACATGTCCAAAAAACATGGTATTGCCATGGAACATGTCCAAAAACATGACAATACCATGGAACATGTCCAAAAAACATGGCAATACTATGGAACATGTCCAAAAACATGGCAATACCATGGAACATGTCCAAAAAACATGGTATTACCATGGAACATGTCCAAAAAACATGGCAATACTATGGAACATGTCCAAAAACATGGCAATACCATGGAACATGTCCAAAAAACATGGTATTACCATGGAACATGTCCAAAAAACATGGTATTACCATGGAAAATGTCCAAAAACATGACAATATCATGGAACATGTCCAAAAAACATGGCAATACTATGGAACATGTCCAAAAACATGGCAATACCATGGAACATGTCCAAAAAACATGGCAATATCATGGAACATGTCCAAAAAACATGGCAATACCATGGAACATGTCCAAAAAACATGGCAATACTATGGAACATGTCCAAAAAACATGGTATTGCCATGGAACATGTCCAAAAACATGACAATACCATGGAACATGTCCAAAAACATGGCAATACCATGGAACATGTCCAAAAAACATGGTATTACCATGGAACATGTCCAAAAAACATGGTATTACCATGGAAAATGTCCAAAAAACATGGCAATACCATGGAACATGTCCAAAAAACATGGCAATATCATGGAAAATGTCCAAAAAACATGGCAATACCATGGAACATTTCCAAAAAACATGGCAATACCATGGAACATGTCCAAAAAACATGGTACTGCCATGGAACATGTCCAAAAAACATGGCAATATCATGGAACATGTCCAAAAAACATGGCAATACTATGGAACATGTCCAAAAAACATGGTATTGCCATGGAACATGTCCAAAAACATGGCAATACCATGGAACATGTCCAAAAAACATGGCAATACCATGGAACATGTCCAAAAAACATGGTATTACCATGGAACATGTCCAAAAAACATGGCAATATCATGGAACATGTCCAAAAAAACATGGCAATATCATGGAACATGTCCAAAAAACATGGCAATATCATGGAACATGTCCAAAAAAAAACATGGCAATATCATGGAACATGTCCAAAAAACATGGCAAAATCATGGAACATGTCCAAAAAAACATGGCAATATCATGGAACATGTCCAAAAAAACATGGCACTACCATGGAACATGTCCAAAAAACATGTGGTGAAAAATTCAAAAATGTGGTATTATCAAAGTACATTTAAAAAAAAAATATGTGGTAAAATCATGGAACATGTTTTTACATAACACCATAGTACATGTTTAAAAATGTTTGTATTGCCTGAAACATGGTATTTTCATGGTACATCCCCTTTAACATGTCCAAAATAACTACAGTATTATGATGGCCCCATGTCAAAAAACATGGTAATACCATGGTACATATAAAAAAGAATGGTATTACCATGGTGCATGTCCATAAGTATGGTAATACCATGGTCAGTGCCCAATAAAAACATGGTATTTACATGCTACATGTCCAAAAAAAAAAAGAAAAAAGTAGTAGAAGCCTGATATGTCCAAAAAATTTGGTATTACTATGAAATTGTGTCCAAATAAACATGGGAACACTATGATAGTTTTTGTAAGTATATGAATGCGTTCAGAATCCTTCAGCATTATATAGCCTGTACAGTTAGATTTCAATTAAAATGTTGCTAAATATCCTTGTAATGGTTTAAAATATAAGAAATGAACAACACTAATTGGTCTTATGGAGAAGTGTAATTGAGATGAAAGCTCACCGTCACATGTAGGCAGTGGATGATTCCACCAGTGGTTCTTCTCACACACCAGCTGTTCCTCATGGCTCAGTCTGTATCCAGGCTCACAGCCAAACCACACCACAGAGCCGATGGCCAGATCCTGCCCGTAACGAATCCCATTCACCGGCACACCAGGGTCCAGACATGAATGAGTGTCCAGAGTTACACCTGAAACCAAACGCACAAAGCAATTACAGAATGTGAGAGCAATGTTTTTGATTAGCATTGATTTTTTTCTTTGTATTTTATTGCTTTTCTTAAGTTTACTTCAGTGCTTGTTTATTTCAGCTGCAATTCTGTTATTTTACTGATTTTGCAACATTTCTATTTGAAAGCAGCTATTTCGCAAATGCTTTGTTAATAAGAAATTGTATTATATAATACAACTATAAGATTTTATACATTTTTGCATTTATACAAATCATATTTCATTTAATTGTATTGCATACTTTCATATTACATTGTTATTTTATTTGTACTATATGTAATAGGTAAATTGTATGAAACTTGTTTATTCCAGTTGCAATAATATTTTATAGAATATATTTAATATTTTAATATTTAATTACTCTTTGTAGGAAAATGACAAATGCACAGATTTTGTAATGCCAATAAAGCACTCTAAATAAAAAAAAAATTTAAAAAAAAAAACTGGAAGGAAAAAAGGGAGAGGGGAGAGAGAGAGAGAGAGAGAGAGAGAGAGAGAGAGAGAGAGAGAGAGAGAGAGAAACATTATAAAGAGAAATCCTCAAGCTGTTTGCTTGTGTGTAGAGACAGATATGATTCAGTTTCAAATATTATTTCTCAGGCAAAAGACCCACAGTTAATAAAAACGGCCGGCTCACTTTCATAAAAGAGCTTAAAGCCGCTGTTAGAGCGACTGTTATCAGTGGTGAAGAGAAGATACAGGAAGTTGCCGCTGCTGAACAGGAACTGAGGGACCTGGGTGCCGTTTAGAGAGGCGATGAGGGGCGAGAGGAGATTAGGCCCATCGTGAACCTCGAGAAAGTCATAATTGAGTTCTGTCTGAAACCTAACGGGAAAAAGAGATCATAGAGAAGAGATAATTAAAGTTACAACAAGAAACACAAACACACACAGCTCATTACACATGACCGCCCAACTGTTTCCACAATGAGCGCTTCTCTTAATGAGAAGTCACACATATGGCCAGTGCTCACACTACTGTGTATTGTTGGGATTAAACTGATTCTTAAAGGGATAGTTCTCCCAAAAAATGTACATTCTCTTATCATTTACTCACCCTCATGCCATTCCAGATGTGTATGACTTTCTTTGATTGATGATTTTTAGAATATCTCAGCTCTGCAGGTCCATACAATGGAAGTGATGGTGATCAGAACTTTGCAGCTCCAAAAATCACATAGTAATACATAAGACTACAGTGTACACGTCCACATCTTCAGAAGTGATTGTGGCAGGGCGGAGGACGGGACCGGGTGTGTATCATCACGACCCGGCCCCGCCCTCCGCCCTTCCACAGTGATATAATAGGTGTGGGTGAGAAACAGATCAATATTTAAGTCCCTTTTTTACTCTAAATCTCCACTTTAACTTTCACTTTCAGATGTTAAAGTGAAACCAAACAAGCAACACATGTGAATTGCAGATGTAAAAGTGAAAACTGGAGATTTAGAGTAAAAAAGGATTTACATTTTGTTGTGTTTCTTGATCTTCGGATCTAGAAAGGTCTGATCACCATTCACTTGTATTGTATGGACCAACAGAGTTGAGATAGTCTTCTAATAATCTTTATTTGTGTTCTGCTAAAGAAAGTAAGTCATACACATCTGGTATGGCATGAGGGTGAGTAAATGATGAGAGAATTTTCATTTTTTGGGGAACTATCCCTTTGATGTGGAGAATAAACAGATTTACTCCAGTGAGCTGGAATTTAAAGGGATACAGTAGTTAATTCATTTGAATGTTAAAAATGTAATGTTCAGTTCTTCCGTGGAACACAAAAGGAGATATTTTGAGTAATCGTCAATCTGTTTATTTATTTTGTTTTATTTATTTTTTTCAATACAACAAAGTATACATTGAGCAGGGGCTGTCAGGCTCCAAAAAGGATCAAATAACACTATAGAAGTGCTCCATATGACTCAAGCGCTATATTTCAAGTTTTATACAGCTGTATGCGAAAACAAAAGACATTTGATGTCAAACTTGGCACAATATATTTGAATGTATGCAGGTGTGATTTAAGAGCTAAAAGGTAGTGAAATATTTGTTTCAAATAGCAACAAATGTGTTTTCCTATTGTTTAGCTTCAGAAGACTTCAGAAGAAAAGAACATCCTACTCCTATGTTGCTTTTTGTGTTTATTTTTTTTAGCTTGATTTCCTCTAGTTGCTATATGCTTGCTTTATGAAAAAAGAAAGAAAGGAAGGAAGAAAGAAAGAAAGAATAGTCATATGGGTTTAAAACAACACGAAAGTGAGTAAATGATGACAGAATTTTTATTTTTGGCTGAACTATTCCTTAAAGATGCAACGTAAACGCGGAACTGTCAACCACACTGTCAAGAGGCAAAAAATCTTTGCTTGTCCAGCGAAGCACTCTGCTTTGTGTTTTATCTGGAAGCATTAGCTCCTTGGAGTCGTATATATCACACTCAAGATCTGATGCTATTTCAATGCCCGACTCAAGGGAAGCATTGATATGCTAATGAAATAAATTCAACCATTTGTAACTTGATATGGATTAATTCAATTCCCCTTTTATGGGCGGCCTCGATGGGCACCACGCAGAGCAGTAGATTTATACAGAAAAGCAGCACTCATATGGATCAAGCCCCGTCGACATAACACTATGTAATAATTTATAAAGACACTAATGGTGACCGTCTCACATGTTCTCTCTGTCTATGCGCTATGAAAAACATAAATCTGAAACAATACCATCCTTCATACGTTTCTACACATGAACTTTCAGCTGAGATCAGCTGAGGATTATGATTCAATTACATTTGACATTAGACTTTATTAACTCAGCTTTTACAGAATATTGCAACAGTCCGCCTTTATCAAAACCTACTTGTCCTTTGCACTCAAGGGACTTGATTTTTTATCCTGGAAATATGAATATGTTGCTAGATAGCCATATTTCTAACTCTGATATGTACTCAAATGATGTGTTTGTGAATCTCAAGAAAATGTCCCTGTGAAATTTCACTCCAAAATTCAAGGAAAATAAACTATATTTAACAGAGAAAATAATAGGCTTTGTTTTCCTTGCAAAATACAATTAGTTGTTTCTGTTGATTCTGGGGTGAAATGTGACCAGGACAAGTTCTTGACTGGCTTTGTGAGATTCAGCCTTGTCTTCTTGGAGTTCTCTTGTCCCCAGACATGAATCCAAACAAAGACTTGGTGTGCTCTATTCTCGGAGCTATCCAACAAACCTGTCAAAGCTTATCTTGATGGAGCGTCCCACCTCAGCCTCAATGACCCACTCACAGCTTAGGGAGTCTTTGTAGTAGCCGGGCCACCCTGGGGACAAGATGACCCCCACTGGAGCGGTGAAATGACCTCCACATGGAGCTGCAGGAAACAGACACTGGGTTTTATATTTTATGGCATCAAACACTTAAAAAAGTTTTCAGATGGAATGATGTGGAATGTTATAGGGTTCTCCTATGGCATCATAAGGAACTTAAAGGTTCTCCTGTGACATCATATGGGACTTAAAAGTGTGTTCCAATGGCAACATGTGGAACTTCAAAAGATTCTCCTTTGGCATCATATGCAACTTTAAAGGGTTCTCCTATTGCATCATATGGAACACACAATGGTTGTCCTATGGCATCATAAGGAATTTAAAATGTTTTTCCTATGGCATCATATGTAAACTAAAAAGGTTCTCTAATGGCATCAAATGGAACTTAAAATGGTTCTCCTATGACATCATAAAGAACTTAAGCATGTTATCATATGGCATTATATGGAACTTAAAATAATTCTCCTATGGCATCATATGCAATATTAAAGGGTTCTCCTATGGCATCATGTTTAACTTAACAGGGGTTCTCCTATAGCATCCTATGGAACTTAAAAAGGTTCTGTTATGACATCATATAGAACCTAAAACTGTTCTCCTGTGACACCATATAGAACTTAATGGCATCATATAGAAATTAAGCAGATTCTCCTATGGCATCATAAGGAACTTAAAAGAGTTTTCCTATGGCATCATGTGGAACTTAAACAGGTTCTACTGTGACATCATGTGGAACTTAAACAGTTTCTCCTATGGCATCATGTTTAACTTAACAGGGGTTCTCCTATAGCATCCTATGGAACTTAAAAAGGTTCTGTTATGACATCATATAGAACCTAAAATTGTTCTCCTGTGACACCATATAGAACTTAATGGCATCATATAGAAATTAAGCAGGTTCTCCTATGGCATCATAAGGAACTTAAAAGAGTTTTCCTATGGCATCATGTGGAACTTAAACAGGTTCTACTGTGACATCATGTGGAACTTAAACAGTTTCTCCTATGGCATCATATGGAACTTAAATAGGGTTATCCTATGATATCATATGGAACTTAAACATATTCTCCTATGGCATCATATGGAACTTAAAAGGGTTCTACTGTGACATCATATGGAACTTAATGGCATCATATAGAAATTAAGCAGGTTCTCCTATGGCATCATATGGAACTTAAAAGGGTTCTGTTATGGCATCATATGGAACTTAACAGTTTCTCCTATGACATCATATATAACTTAAAAGGGTTTTCCCATGGCATCATATGGAACTTAAATAGTGTTACCCTATGATATCATATGGAAATTAAACATATTCTCCTATGGCATCATATGGAACTTAAAAAGGGTTTTCCTATGGCATCATATATAATTTAAAGTGTTCTCCTATGGCATCATATGGAACATAAAAGATTCACCTACAGCATCAAATGGAATTTAAAAAAGGTTCTCCTATGGCAACATATGGAACTTAAACAGGTTATTCTATGGCATCATTTGCAACTTTAAAGGGTTCTCCTATGGCATCATATGGCACTTAAAAGTGTTCTCCTGTGGCATCATATTGAACTTAACAGTGATTCTCCTATGGCATAATATGGAAATTAAAAAGCTTATCTTATGGCATCATATGGAACTTCAAAATAGATTTCCTCCAGTGACATTATAAGGAACTTATAAAGGGTTCTCCTATGGCATAATATGGAACTTAAAAGCGTTCTCCTATGGCATCATATGGAACTTACAAGGGTTCTCCTATGGCTTCATATGGGACTTAAATGGGTTCTCCTGTGACATCATATGAACTTAAAAAGGGGTTTCCTATGGCATTATATAGGATTTAAGGGTTCTCCTATGGCATCATATGGAACTTTAAATGGTTCTCCTATGACATCATATCGAACTTAAATGGAAAATTGAAATTGACACCAAAAATAAAAATTTTCAGAGCATAATCGATTTTGGGTGAGAACAGGCCAAAAAAAAAAAAATCCTTTTTCACTGTAAAACTTGACATTGCAGTTTCTAGGCATTATCATGATTTCAAGCTCAATTAAATTTCCTAGTGTTTGATGCATACGCTAGATGGCGCTAGGCAGTGTAATCAAGCTCGAAATCATAATTGCCAAGGAGACTGCTGATTTAAAGTTTTATAGTGAAATAGGAGTTATATTTTGGTCTGTTCACACTGAAAACCGATCAGATTACTTCAAAAGACTTAGATTAAACCACTGGAGTTGTATAGGTTACTTTTTGATTCCTTCATGTCCTTTTCGACCATTGTATGGACCTATAGAACAGAGACTTTCTTCTAAAAATCTTAATTTGTGTTCTGCAGAAGAAAAAGTCATGCACATTTGGGATGACACGAGGGTAAATAATGAGAACATTTTCATTTTGGGGCCAACTATTTCTTTAAGACTTCTCATGGCTTATAGTTTTAATTCAATGTTTTTTTTTTACAGATGTGTGAGTACTGCTTTGAGTCTAGAACTTTTCAGACGCCACAAACAACTGAATATCTGGAATAAGTTAACATTTTTGGTGTTTCTCAAATGTGTCAATGTTTTTGCCTTTTACCTAAACTCTCTTCATTCTTATAACATTCTTCTCAGTTTTACATTTGGTACAATAATTCTCATAAAAATCGGAACTAAGAAACTTTTTAGCAAGTTTGAGGTTTGTAATTTGGAAATAACTTTCAAATCTTCCCTTAAAACATTGAAAAGCGATTCAAAGCCTAACTGAAAATGTTTACAGGTCACAAACTCTTTGAAACCTACCTTCACACTTGGGGATCAAACCACTCCACATGACCTTTCCCGCCTCCATCTTGCACAAAATCGTGTCCGAGCCTTGCGTTTTTATGAATCCCTCCTCACACACGACTGATATGGAACTTCCCAGCTGGAAATTATTGCCAAAGCGTTTGGCATTCATTGGCACTCCGGGATCCGGGCACTCATTGTGACCAAATGCTGCACAAATAACATCAAAGCAGAGATATTGTTATTTGCGATGTGTCTTACTTAATGAAATGGAAGTGAAAGAGCAGACAGATAATGGAATAGTAAGCTATAAGAAACAGAGGATTGTGGATAAGCATTAAAGAGCCTCATATGTCGCCGAGGCATCTGAGGATTATTTTGACTGAGCTAATGGTATGTTGTTCACAGAACAGGATTAAGTTGTTTGATGCCGGTGGATAAATTACTTTTGATGTAAAAAGCATAAATATGGGAGTCACGTGATGCAATGCCAGGACCGGATGTCTAAAAGGTGAGCTCTGCGCACTTTGCTAGTTTTAATACTTTTATGACATAAACCGGAGAGATTCGATACACTCTGTTCCATAACTGTTCTAAGAGGACAGTATGTCAAAGAATTCAAAATCCGGGCTCTGGAGACTTTAAAAGACACTTACGTGCTCAAGATGATGCCCCTCAAGCAGGCCGTGGGCCTGGGAGTCGACTTAGATGGGAAAGTGGTGGAAATGTAGCAGGAGATGCTGAACATGTCGGCAATGCTGACGAAGGTAGTTGCTGACTTGGAGGATCTTGTTGTGATACTTCGACCGATTGGATCGATTACCTGGAGTCATCGGAGAGGGAATTATCTGCTAATACGCTAGCAACCAAGATGGATTTGGAGAGAAGTTGGAGGACATGGAAAACCGTAGCCGGCGGTTATCGTAGGTTAACATCTGTATCGTAGGAGTCCCGAAGGGAGTAGAGGGACAGCATATGGGGAAATTCCTAGATGGGCTCTTTCCAAATCTGCTCAACATAGCAGGCCATAAGCTGGAAATCGAGCAAGTTCACAGGTTTCATGCTTGGCGATCCGTTGAGGAAGACAGGCCCTGATCAATTCTGGCAAAAATTCTGAGAACATGTCATGTAAATATCTTGTGTTACGTGAGGCGAGGAGTAAAGGAAGGCTTTCTTGGAAGAACCACAGAATTGTATTGTTCCCAGACTTTGCAAAATCAACAATAGAGAAAAATGATCGATTCAAGGAATGCAAGAAACTTTTACATAAACGGAAGTTCGCTTCTGCACTGATATTCCTGGCCAAATTGAGAACAAATAATAAGGATGGCCATAAAATATTCACATGCCCACAGCAAGCAATGTCTTTCATAAAGTCAATGGAGTGAGTAAGTCATCCTATTGTACTCACGTAGCAGCCGAGTGGGCCGGCTCACTGATCATTCACTGCACCTGCACCCTTTTTTTGGCGCTGGTTCCGCTTAGCAGCTGGAGTTAATATTATAGAGCAACACACTATATTTTTTATGGATGAATCTACATGCTCTTTGTGCTGGTTCAGCCTATCAGCTGGAGATTATTTTGTTGAGTATTTCTTGCAAAGTCAATGGAGTGAATAAGTCATTTTGTTGTACTCACATTGCAGCCAAGTGGGCCGGATCACTGAACATTTGTTTGACTATTCGTGGAATCTGTGTGTTTTTGAGTTGCTTATTCCACCTATTGGCTGGAGATTGTTTTAGAGATTATCTTTTGATGTGTAATTCTGTATAACAAAACTTGTATAGAAACACCAGACATGAGCAATCTTACATCAAACTGGTCGCTGGGGACGGACGGCAGTTGGTGATGTCGTGTGCATGGTTAATGCGCATGCTTTTCTTTTTCTGTTTGTTTGGTTCTGGGGGGATGTTCGGGTTTTGACTGTTGCAATAATGTTGGAAGGTGGTCTTTATAATCTATAATCTTTTGACACACAATCTATTTTTTATTATATGTAAAAATTTCAAATGTTAATATAAGTGGATTGTCTCTCTCCATGTGGAATGTGAATGGGTTGGGTCACCCCATAAAAAGAAGGAAGGTTATTTAACTGATGACTGAGCAAAAACATTTTCTTGATTCTCTTGGAGGAGCTTGGCGAGGTAAATAAGGCCTTATCTACAGGAAAGATCTTTTTTAGATCTTACGCTACAGAAATGACACCACTTTTGGTTTTTCATTAATGTCACATGGGCAGTGGCGAACAATCAGACTCCAGTAGCTGCCATCTCACTTGAGTCGTTTGATATTGTAGAATGAGATTATCTTTTTAAGATTTTGGAAATGTACGAGTTCGGGAATACTTTTATTGGGAGGATTAACTTACTTTTTAGACACCTGGTAGCGGCGGTTCAAACGAATGCATTAATTTCAGATTATTTTACTCTGGATTGAGGCACCCGACTGGTTTGCCTTCTTTCCCCCTTATCGTTCTGTCTTGCCCTGGAACCATTATCACCCGCGATAAGCGTACTGCCCGGTAACGGCTTTTCAGCTGGGTGCCTTCCAGTGGCCCAAACAGGGCAAGAAGTATTTGGGTATTTTATTCCCAGCAAATGTGTGTGATTTAGTTAGAGTTAATTTTGACCCTTTAATAAGAAGGTTTTCGAGCAATGTGGGTAGATGGGCTTCATTACATTTATCTATGATTGGGAAGGTTAATGTTATTAAAATGAAATGTATTCCAAAATTCAATTACCTGCTACAATCTCTCCCTATAGATGTCCCCCTCTCTTATTTCAAGCAATTTGATAGCATAACGAAGTCCTTCATTTGGAATGGTAAACGTCCCAGATTACATTTCAGTAAATTACATAGGCCAATTGACAAAGGTGGCCTAGGCCTACCCAAGATTTTTTATTATTATGTATTCGTTCTCAGACATTTGGCTCATAGGTCACTTGCATCTGAGTGAGCTGAATGTTCCACCTGAATGTTTCCCTGCCAGGTGTCTGTTTGTCGGTTCCTGTCTGTCCCAGCCCTGTGTCTCCAGCCCAGCCAGACTGCCCTTATCCTGCCCTGAACTATTGCGTTTTCCCCTACAGGGTTTATTTTTAAGTTTGAACGAAGTCCATCCTAATTTCTGCATCTTGCCTTTTCACCTAACCAGACACACAACCATAAACTACATTTATAATATTTTTGCGTACATTTTTAAGCTTGAAAGTGAGGCACTATCCACTGCACTTGCGTCTTAAAGATTTATTAATTAAATATGCTATTTAAAAAAGTGATATTCATTAAAACATCTCAATCTGTGTTCCAGATAAGATAGTCGAATGGGTTCAGAATGACATGAAAGTGAGTAAAATTTGACAGAAATTTAATTTTGACTAAACTATTTTTATTTATATTTATATATTTTTTCAAGATATCATAGAGTCTTCTAGTTAAGAGCCAACAATTTTATAGAAATAATCTGGAAAAACACTCTGGAAAAGAAACCATGTCAGCTCAGTTATGAATAGAAGTGTAATAGAATGTTAAGAACTTGAATGATGGCGTGCTAATGGCCAAATATTGGTTGATTAAAGGGACTAGTTGTTATATTTATCTACACCACCTGCAAAGTATGGACTATAAGTTGCATAATATTGTTTAAGTGTAAACAATAAAAAAGAATATGGACAATGTTAAAGACACAACACAACAGTATACTACAGTGTTGTTGCATGACCTCATTGTGTTGCATGGTTAATTGAGCGAATTTCATCCAGTTTTCGTCTAAAAAATATATTTATATTGAATTTTAACCAAATTTTATGTAAAATAATAACTTTTGCCCATTTTTACATTTTGTTAAATTATCAGCTGGTATGCCTCATTACACTTAAATGGAAGGTCAAGTTATAGTCAAATATAGTTATTATCCAAGTATTCCATGCATAGAGAAAACCTGCATACTGTGCCTAGTAAACATACAGCAAAAACAGGTAGCACGAGTAGTGTGCTAGTATGCCATTCCAAATGCAGCCTTAATCTTAACTAGAAACACAATTATGCATCCAAACCATTCAAAAAGAGATTCACTCACTGCTGTAGGTGATGTTAAACCCTCGGCCAGACATTGAATGGTCTGCCTGGAACTCCAACTGTAGGATGTTGGAGTTGCTTGTAAGGTGGGATGGGACCTCCGCACCAGAATAGCGTCCCAGCACCACACCGTCCACCAGCTCCCCATCCCGTACTGCCAGAAAGTCATATGGAGGCTCTAGATCGAAATCATTAAAGGCCAGATGGATGCGGCTGCCTGGTTCAGCTATGATCAGCCAGACGCAATTTAGGTTGTTGCCGTAACCTTCCGGATAGTCTGGAGATAGAATGGTTCCCATGGCAGCCGTAAAGTTGGACATACAGGGAACTGAGAGAGGAAATTGGAATTGTGTTAGTCATGTTATATGACTGTTAAAGCAGCATTGACCTATGTGAAAGGAATAGTTCACTCAAAAATGAAAATGCTCTCATCATTTACTCGTCCTCATGCCATCCCAAATGTGTATGATAAACACAAACAAAGATTTTTTGGAGAATACTTCACCTCTGCAGGTCCATAGAACGCAAGTAAATAAGTACCAACATTTTGAAGCTCCAAAAAAGCACATAAGGGCTGCATAAAATTATTCCATATATAATATGATAGCTGTGGATGAGAAACAGATCAATATTTAAGTCATGTTTTACTATAAATTATCCTCCCTGCCCAGTAGGTGGCGATATGCACGAAAAATACAAATCTCCAAAAACAAAAGAAGAATGTGAAAGTGAAAGCAGAGATTTATAGTAAAAAGTATTACATATGAATCTGTTTCTCACCCACACCAATAATATCTACTCTGAAGACGTGGATTTAACCACTGGAGAATTATGGATTATTTTTATGTTGCCTTTATGTCCTTTTTGGACATTCTGAATTCTGGTCACCATTCTCTTGCATTGTGAGGATCAACAGAGCTGAAATATTATTCTAGAAATCTTTAATCTTTCAGGTCATACACATCTGGGATGGTAAGAGGGTGAACTGACCATCCGAATGAACTTGTGCTACATATGAAAAAGATTACAGTTTAGGACTTTTTTTTTTTTTTGTTACTTTCATTTTGTTATGTTTTTAGATTGCTCTGCTGTAAACTACACTGGAGAAAACAAGAGTGCTATTCATGTACACTGCTACTTTTACACTGCTACTTGTTGGGAAAAGTAGCATGTTACTGGAAGAGCTATCGCCAATATCGTTAAACTTTTACTGAACCAAAGAGTAGAAAATCAAATCCCACCCTACATTTTTTAACATCCTGTTTCATTCAGGAATATGTCACATTATCGACATAAAACAGGTTGTGAACTGTGTTTCATGTTGACTTTAAATGCATCAGCTCTGCCAAGATTCACATCACACACAAATGCCTCGCAGCTGCAAATTAAGCAATAACACACAGCCAGCAGGTAAGCTAATATAAAGCAAATCTTTTAAAGGCCGCACCTGTTTCCTTGATTATTGTATTGTAATCAAACCAGTAATTGTATTAAATTGTATTGTACGTTGGAAATTTTAAAACCCTTCGAACAAAACATGTGCTGTTTATTAGTCAAGCTCCGAGAGAATTGCCTTCTTATCATCTACCAGAGTGCAACAGTCCACTCGAGGCTGTTAGCCCTATTTAACGGTGCTGCAGTCGCTTTGTTTACACACTGAAATAAAATAAGCTTTTAATTAGTCTGACCTCTTGACATCATTTCATTTAGACGTGTCTTATCTACTCAGATTCAAAGGGCCGTCAGCACTCATCCTCATAATGAGCTCACACAATAACAGGTCGGGAAGGTGTGACATTAAAACATATTGCCTGAAAGCGTGCGACCCTCTAATAGGACACATGGCTAGAGTTTCTGTCAGCTTTTTTATGTGAGTGTTGGTCTCTGACACCCTTATGGACTGTATTGCATTTGCATTAATTCATACAGTTAAAGTCAGAAGTTTACATACACCTTAGCCAAACACATTTAAACTCAGTTTTTCACAATTCCTGACATTTAATGTCTTAGGTCAGTTAGGATCACTATTTTATTTAAGAATGTGAAATGTCAAAATAATAGTAGAGAAAAAAAAGTATTTCAGCTTTTATGTCTTTAATCATATTCCCAGTGGGTTAGAAGTTTACATGCACTTTTTTAGTATTTGGTACCATTGTCTTGAAATTGTCTAATCTCAAACTTTTTGGGTAGCCTTCCACAAGCTTCTCACAATAAGTTACTGGAATTTTGGCCCATTCCTCCAGACAGACCTGGTGTAACTGAGTCAGGTTTGGTAGAACTCCTTGCTCGCACACGCTTTTTCAGTTCTGCCCACACATTTTCTATCAGATTGAGGTCAGGACTTTGTGATGACCACTCTAAAACCTTGACTTTGTTGTCCTTAAGCCATTTTGCCACAACTTTGGAGGTATGCTTGGGGTCATTGTCCATTTGGAAGAACATCTATCTATTTTGTGAAGTGCACCAGTCCCTCCTGCAGCAAAGCACCCTCACAACATGATGCTGCCACCCCATGCTTCACGGTTGGGATGGTGTTCTTCGGCTTGCAAGCCTCACCCATTTTCTTCCAAACATAGCGATGGTCATTATGGCCAAACAGTTCAATTTTTCTTTCATCAGGCTAGAGGACATGTGCACTTGCAAACTGTAGTCTGACTATTTTATGCCAGTTTTGGAACAGTGGCTTCTTCCTTGCTGAGCAGCCTTTCAGGTTATGTCTATATAGGACTTGTTTTGCTGTGGATATAGATACTTGTCTACCTGTTTCTTCCAGCATCTTCACAAGGTCCTTTGCTGTTGTTCTGGGATTGATATGCAGATTTCGGACCAAACTACATTAAACTTTAGGTGACAGAATGCATCTCCTTTCTGAGCGGTTTTAATGCTGTGTAGTTCCATGGTGTTTATACTTGTGTACTATTGTTTGTACAGATGAACGTGGCACATTCAGGTGTATGGAAATTGCTTCCAAGGATGAACCAGACTTGAGGAGGTCCACAATTTTTTTTTTTCTGAGGTCTTATTTAATTTATTTTTCTTTCTTTTTTTTATTTTCTCCCCTTTTTTCCTCAATTTGGAATGCCCAATTCCTAATGCACTCTAAGTCCTCATGGTGCTGTAGTAACTCGCCTCAATCCGGGTGGCGGAGGACGAATCTCAGTTGCCTCCACGTCTGAGACCGTCAGTCTGCACATTTTATCACGTCTTGTTGAGCATGTTACCGCGGAGACATAGCGCGTGTGGAGGCTTCACACTATTCTCCGCAGCATCCACACACAACTCACCGTGCGCCCCACCGAGCGCGAACCACGTTATAGTGACCATGAGGAGGTTATCCCATGTGAATACCCTCCCTTGCAACTGGGCCAATTTGGTTGCTTAGGAGACCCGATGGGAGTATGCCCTGAATTTGAACTCGGGACTCCAGGGGTGTTAGTCAGTGTCTTTACTCACTACCCAGGCCCCGTTATAGTTTGCTAATAATATCTGTGGATTGGTTAAAAAAAATTGTTTTAATGACTTCAACCTAAGTGTATGTAAACTTCTGACTTCAACTGTAACAATCAATGGTGTTGGATGGCACTGAAATCTAAGTTTAAACTAAAAATAATATCCTTGTAATGAATTAATTCCTCTTTGTTTGTTTGTTTTTAAACATCTTATATAGTTCTATCAATATAGTATCTATCTGATATATGTTGTTATTATATAATCCTTGCTACACATGTTATGGCATAAAGTATGAGTTGATGTTTTATTTATTGTATTTATTTAGTTTTTAATGATTAATATATATATATATATATATATATATATATATATATATATATATATATATATATATATATATATGATATTTGTGTGACACATTGAGGCCACATCCACACTAATGTAGCTTGCTTTAAAATACATTAATTTCTCTGCGAAAACACACTATTACCGCACACTTTGGCAAACAATGATATTAGAAAACTGCCTTTTCGAGTTAAAATGGATTAGTGTGGATTTGGCCTAGTTGTTGCCTAAGCGTAGCATTGCAAATAGGTCACTTATGAGGTTCCAAGTTGGTTAATATACTATCTTCGAAGGCAGTTTTCTATATAGGCAGTAAGCAGCTCACAAGGTTTTGGAACAGGGCTAGTATTAATCACCATCCAGTTTTGTTGTATGAAAAAGAGCAGTATGGATTTGTGTTCCATGTACAATAAAAAACACATTAAGGTTTGGAATTTCATTAGGATGAGTAAATAATGATAGAATTAAAATGTTTAGGTAAGCTATCCTTTTAAGAACACTCACATATACAGATGGGGATGTTAGCAGACCACTGATTGTTATTTTGACAAGAAATCATTCGCTCGCCGATGAGCTCGAATCCAAACTGGCATTCAAATCGCAGCACGTCCCCATTGGAGAAGCCGCCTCCCTCGCGTTGTCCGTACAGAGGGATCCCAGGGTCCCCGCAACTTTCCTTGTCTATTTCTGTGGGTAGGTGAGAGCGGTGGGAAAACAGAAGTGAAGCTTCAGAGGCGGCAGTGTGATTTATGTGGGCAGTTTAAGAAGCGCAGGCAGAGAAACACACTCACCTTTATAGTTGATCTTAAAGCCAATAGAGCCCACACTTTCATCAGACTGCAAATGCAGCCACATATGATGGGTCATACTGACGATGAGGTCAGGCACGAAACTGCCCGTTAACCTGTCAGTGCAAAGAGAACAAAAGACAAAGAGTTGCTGAGATTAGCCTTACAGCAAAGTACAATGGTACAGTGATGGTATCGATGATACTTTGATATACCATACATATAGCAGTGACTGAAGTATACCATGGTATTAATTATCATGGTCGAGTCCCAAAACATAGCATTTCCATGTTATGGCCAAAGTAGTATGTAATAACACTGTATCATTCCCAAAAAGCATTGTATCACCAAGGTATAATGTCCAAAGTAATTTTTATAGTACACTTGTGAACACTTTTCACAACACACATCATATCAAAGCTGCTTTACAGAAAATTAGACTGTAACAGAAAATGAAGCTGTATTGTCTACATTTTTTTTAAATCTTCATTGGGCGTTTTACAATCAAAACGTGATTGTAGATTAGGCCTTCAAAATTTACCATGGTACCAAGTACAAAAAAAAAAATAAAAATGGTATTACCAAGGTAAAATGTCCAAAAACATGGCATGGTACCACATCCATAAAACATGGAATTGCCATGGTACCATGTCCAAAGTGCACACTGTTACCATGGTACAATGTCCAAATCATGGTAATACCATTGCATAAAATGCAAAAAACATGGTATTACCATGGTTCTATGTCCAAAGAGCACACTATTACCATGGCACAATGTCCAAAATCATGGCATTACCAAGGTACCAGGTCCAAAAAACATGGTTTGCCATGGTACCATGTCCAAAGAGCACACTATTATCATGGTACAATGTCCAAAAACATGGTATTAACAGGGTACTATGCCCAAAAACATGGTATTGCCATGGTACAATGTCAATGTTACACCAAAAATATGGTATTACCATAGTACCATATCCAAAAAAATATGGTATTGCTTAAATACCATGTACAAAGAGCAAATTGTTACCATGGTACAAAGTCCAAAACCATGGAAATACCATGGCACCAAGTCCAAAAAACATGGTATTATCATGGTACCATGTCCAAAAAGGATAGTATTTCCATTGCATCACGTCCAAAAACATGGTATTACCATAGTACCATGTCCAAAAACATGGTATTGACATGGTACCAAGTCCAAAAAAACTAAAAAAACATTGTATTAACATGATACTATGTCCAAAAAACATGGTATTACCATAGTACCATGTCCAAAAACATGGTATTGACATGGTACCAAGTCCAAAAAAACTAAAAAAACATTGTATTAACATGATACTATGTCCAAAAAACATGGTATTACCATGGTACCATGTCCAACGAGCACACTATTACCATGGTACAATGTCCAAAATCATGGCATTACCAACGTACCAGGTCCAAAAAACATGGTAATACCATTGCAAAAAGTCAGAAAACATGGTATTACCATGGTAACATGTATAAAGAAACATGCTTTTACCATGTTACAATGTTTAGAAACGTGTATGGTACTTTTTGTAAGTGTGTAAGTAAAGCTAAATCTTAAAATACCCAACATCTTAAAAATAACATTAAATGTGATATGCAGTGTGCATTACTGCAGTGAGTGGAATTTTGTCCTTGAACAATTTGAAGAACGCACTCTGAGTACTAAATGGATTGGAGTTTGGCAGCATGCCAGACAAATGCACCAGGAAGAGTCCACAGACAGTCACCAAAGTGTGTCCACCCAAGATACCAAGCGAGACACACGACTGATGGGCAGAGAGGTGTGGAGGGGGTGCCGAAAAGAAATGTGTTGATGAGAAACACATTCAGCCAGATGATTTTAAAACTTGGTAGTTGTTATGGTTTCATGGCTTTCATGCTGTTGACACAGATGACAGCTGGAAATTTAAAAAAAAAATACAAGACAAACCAACAGCTAGAGTCTAAATTGGATTTTGTTGGATATTTAAAAAGGGACATGTCATGGAATCATTTGAAAGATTTTTGAAACACTTCTGAAATAAAAGATTTTGATGTACTATGTAGATATACATTAACGCTAGTCATGTCTAAACTAAATCATTCCCATTAATCAACAAAGCTGTCTACACTGGAAGTGGTCAATATAGTTTGTTTCTATTTTTTTAGTACTGCAGAGCTACTTCAGCAATTTGCTTCCCTGTCCGTCAGACATATTGTGTTTCTATTCACAAATATAATGTGTGAACTCATTGTTATAAGATTTGAGTAGTGAGGCACAAGGAAATTAAGAAGAATTAAGACAGAATTACACCAAGATGGCTTAAATTTCTGGGAAATTCCTCTAAGCATTAAGACGCCAGGAATTCACACTGGCGCCAAGGAGTCTGAGCTGACCAGCATCTGGCCAATGTAACTGTCACAAAACAGGGTGGGAGGGTGTCCAGAAAACACAACCTTTACCCAAAATACCCACAACTAGCTAGCACATTCCAGAGAAAGCACTGTGACCATGGAAGCCTGGGGTTTCCAGAAATCAAAAGAAGCACATTTGTTCCATTCATCCAGTCAGAATTTTATACTGTATCTGAACCGTTGAACTGATTTTGTTGGACACAAAATGTTGTTTTTCTTATCTCTTCAAAAGGCAATTTTACAGTTTTTACAATGCATATACATATATTATGAACTATAACACGATCAAAAGACTCCATTATATCATCATTCTACACTTCACAATGCACATAACCAAGTTTTATATACTAACATGCATCACATGGTGCATAACTGTGGTTAGAATCATATAATGCATTATTCTAGCCTTGTGCATACATGATGCTCTATAATATGATGTATAATAATGTATATTCAAATGTCAATGTGGAGTGAAGTAACCATAAATAGAAAGTATGTTGTGTTTCATATGTAAATGCTTGCCTGCTTATGTAGACAATGTTAATGCTAACAAATTACATGTCAGGATAAAATAATGTTAAATTTTGAGCAGGAAATCTGACAAACCTTAGAACAATAGGCCAGAATTACCTTGAGGGGAGGATAGAAATGACCATGTGACCAAGCAAAAGACACTGCTGATTGGCTCAAGACACCTTTGAGGTGTGGCTGACCTCAAATGAACAAAACCTCCCCGCCTAGGATGAACTCTTCTCTCTTGGCTCTTAGATCTTGCTCTTCTGTTAGCCCTTTTTCAGCTGGCTTCACTTTGGCGCAACTCTGCCCAGGTTCCGCACAATTTGAAGTTCAGGAAATCTCGGAATGCAAAGATCCGAGGGGCTCTTCTCTCTTCTCAGCTCTATGACTTACACGTGTGAGGGGAAGTCGCAAGTCTCACTTGTGGGTGGCCTCTCTTCAAAGCCCCACCTGATCATACTAGCACAGAACTAACTGGTGTCAAGAGAGATCCAAAAAAAAAGATGGAGAACAACCAGAACTTTCTATGGACCCAGCCAAAGAACCAAGAACCAAAGCAACAAAACTAGAAAGTGCTGGTGTTTTATGAAATACTTTAAATATTTAAAGCCTCCCATTCAGCTGATGAAAACACAGCATGATCATGAGGAAGGATTACATCGAGATATAGATTGGAATGCAGATGTGTAAAACATCAAATAAATAAAATAGTCTGCTTCTCTCTTGCTATTGCTTGCATACTATTGATTACACCTCTGTGTGATTTTGAAAAATGTATGACATAATTTAAGAAATATTTAAGATTCCACACAATTTCGTGATCAGTAATCTTATAAGCAAATTTGTAACATTAACTGTGTTAACTCATTTTGTACAAAAGGACAGATTTTCTTTCATTAAAGCACTTTTGAAAAATCATGCAGGATCATGCAGAATCATGATTATATCATATTCATTAGGATTGGCACATATTTTTCACTCAAACTGTTATGCAGATAATGTAATTTGTAATGAAAAATAAATTATTTAATTAGAAAAATGCAAAATAGAAACATTTTCACAAATGGACTCATACATGTGTAAGGAGTCAAAACTCAAATAAGGGGAATAGTATAAACAATAATCAATAATTCATAATCAATAAATGATCATACGGGTTATGAGTTATCACTTACAGTTTTAAATTATCCCTAAAAGGGAATACGTTGCCAAGATCCTTATATGGGCCACTAAACGCAACGGGTTGCACATATAGGCAGGCAAAAATAGAACAATTGTATATATCAACATTCAATCACAACGGATTATAATTAAACATTAATATATCAATTGTCTAGAATCGTTCGATTCTCGAGATAACTCCTAAGGGGATTAATTTGTCATCTAATAGTCTGCTCGCCAGCGAACTGACCGTAAAATCTTTATTAACCCTTAAGAAATTATTCGTATAACTTAGAAAGGCAGACTATTTCTCTTGGCCACGAAAAACAGCTTCCCTCTTCTAAACAAAAATACTATTTAAAGTATCAACAGTTTTAGAGCTCGTAGCTTAAAGATCGAACATCTCAGGGACCTCGAAATTATGAGCAGATAGGCAGAGTCAATCAATGAATATAGTATTTAATACAGGAAAACTACGTATATATCGGTGACTACAGTTACACGGAATAAATGTATTTACAAACACAATAAACCACAAACTGAAAGTGAAAGCTTAAAGAAGGTGATAGAAAGAGGGAGTAAGAAAACAGTTATGGCAAAAACACACAATGGAACATTAAACGAGAGACACAGAGGAATCACAAATCACCTTTTTGGGGCGAACAACCGTAACAGCATTTAGATCTCGAGAGGGAATAAAACACTTGCATATACAGTATATAGCTCTCTTGTGTTGAATGTGTGTGCGTGTCGGTCCTCTTTGGTTCCTTTCCGGGGCGAACGAAGTCGCGGCAAAATTAAAGGTCCCTTATATGACGTTACCACAGAGATAATTCAGACGAAGTTCTTTTCACTCGTCGGTGGAAATAAACACGGAGAATTATCTAAGAATGAAAACAAAAACTAACTAGAACAAACAAAAGAAAAAGAGAAGAGAAGGTGACGACCCAGTCAAAAGACAAAAGTAAGCACTATAAACTGGAGTTCGGTTCTCTTAAGGAAAACCTAATCCACGCCTCTCTGAAGCGAACTGTCCAATCGTTGTTCAGAAAATCTTGAGCGGGAAAGTTTCTTTGTCTTGTCAGGCCAATTCATCTGCATAAGTTATGGCCATGGCCGAAATTCGTCATTTTTCCTCCAAAGATGATTAAACATAAGACACATTTTATCATAACCTAATACATATATCTGGCTCAGTCAGACAAAGAGGAGTACAAAGACATCAAGCACGACATGTAACAATGATAGGAATTCAAGTTTACATCTCAATGCGTAATTACAAGTATTTATAATTCACTTGATACTACGATAACAACATAGATATTCCAATAGGACACGGGCAAACAGACAAACGTAAAAACATATCAAATATATCTCAGTAAAGTCTTTAAATGAGGAAATTCCTGAAAAGTTCTTATGTGTGTGTGTGGGGGTATGTGTGTGTCTTGGAGAGGTCTCTTACTCTCCCTTCCTAGACCTGGGAGGGTAAGATTAGGATCTCTTTGAAGCTCACAATGGCAGGGAAAGATCTGGTGGGTGTTGTCTGTTCACACTCAAGGTGTCATAGAAGTTGTCATTGAACCATCTATTGCAGACTGGCTGGAGCCTGAGGCATAATCTACCTCCATGAGTTCAGAGGCCAAAAGCTCTTTGGGTTTTAGCAAGAATGTGCATTACATGATTCATTGATACGCTATGCATACATGCGCCATTCCATTCCAATGTCTGTGGAACTACTGCTTGAATCTTTGCACCAGGAGTTGCATAAAGTCACCCAAAAGCAATGTGAAAGACTTGTGGAAAGCACGCAAAGATGCATGAAATCTATTATTGAAAATCATGTTTATTCCACCAAATATTGGTTTATGGAACCCCAACAGGAAAAGATGTTTGAGACAGGTCTCGTCATAGCACCACTTGTGGGGTTCCCAGACCAGCTCTTCAGAATAAACGCACAAGTCGCTTCCATCCAGGGAAATCCTACCCAAGGTGGTACTATGACAGACCTGCTCCTTCTGGCTGGGAGCTGGGTGAAGAAAAATGCCCATCTCTCCCGGGTCACACGATGTCCAGTTCGTAATATCAGGTAGTAGGGAATGAGAGAGTCTCAGGACCCAAACGCAGAGTACTAAAAAAGGGGACAAAAGGGGACAAAAACCAACATAGACTCCCACAAGGGGAAAAAACAAACTTAAACTACCCCATAGGGGAAAAAGGAATCAAGGCTCGGGAAGAGGGTAATGGGGAAACAGGACCGGCCGGATCAACTGGACCGACAGAATGAGGAAAGGTAATTCACACCAACTGGAACAAGACACAAGACTGACTGGGTCTACTTTTATTTGTGTACACTCAAAATAACAACAAAACCTTGTGCTTTTGTAAAATAAAGAAAATAAAAAGGATGAGCTGTCAGCAGTCTCTGTGTTTGCGAGCATATATCTGAAACACGTCACAAAAATGAACTAAAACTCTGCGAATACTTATCACACAAACATAAATCCTATGTCTAAAGAAAGCTTAAAATGTCTACTTTTAAATAAAACAATTCAAATTTAAAACAAATTTTCTCCTGCAATGTAATTTGTATGAAACTAAGCGAAGTACAATTTCTCTTGTCTCCGCTAATTATCCCTAATGTGATCACACCCATAGGCAGAGGGTGCTATTCATACGGTAATGTACTGAGGCAATCAATGCAAATGGTAAATGGCCCTGACTCCCTTAAAAACAAAGTTCATTCACTTTTCTGCACATTTGGAAGATTGCACGATACACAGGCGAGGAAACTCCTGGATAGTGACGAAGAGTTAAAATTTTTCTTAGAAGAAGAACGGGACTCCGATGAACATTTGGATTTTGAAGAGAGACTTGATCACGCCAAGGATACAATTTCGGATGAGTACGTCATTTAGTTTTCATTAGTTGACATGCTATTTTATATAAACATGTACATATTTTACTAGTGGGACTGTTTCCAGACTTGCCAGCCAGGATTAAAAGGATTAAATGTATTAATTTGAAATATGCCCTAATAGGCAAGTTTTAGTTACATTTAAATGCTGATTCGGCTAAAGCAGGCATTTAAACTATATGCTGTATGATATAAATATGATATGTAATATGATGTAAAAATAATATGAATGTTTAGATTATATTTTAACTAGTGTTTATGCTGCCTCATTATTATCAACAAAGCTTGTGCTTGCAAATATGTGTTCAGGTTAAATTAGTAAAATGCACTTTAAATATTCCCATATTAGAAAATCACCATATTATAAAGATTTCTGAAGGATCATGTGATACTGAAGACTGCAGTAATGATGCTGAAAATTCAGCTTTGATCACAAATTGCATTTTACAATATATTCAAATAGAAAACTGTTCTTTTAAATTGTAAAAAGAGTTCACAATGTCACTGTTTTTACTGTATTTTGGATCAAATAAATGCAGTCTTGGTGAGAAGGGACTTCTTTTAATAGGTAGTGTAGGTCTAAAATTAAGTGAAGTCTTTATGTAAAGAAAATGTATAGTCAGATTAATTAATTAATTAATCAGATTAAAACTTGATTTCTACCATTAAGTCTCCTCACATTCATTCTCTTTCTGTCACATTCCTCATTGATGGGCCCAGGGGAGGGGTCTTTGTCTCCTCAGGTGTGAATACATAAATATTCATGATAGTTCACGGCTCCTCGCATATGACCTTCCTAATACTAAAAGTGTCTTACAAAAGTTAAATTACTATATTGTTTTGTATGAATGAGTGATCAGGATGGTTTCCACATAATTTTGTTGAAAAAACTCTAGGCTACAAGATCCAGTTCTCAAAAGTCTTGTGACAAATGATTAGTATGTGTTATATGGACTTATTTCAATGACTTAAAAATTTTGTTTTTTCAAAAACCATGCATAAATGTTATTTTCACAAAAATAAAAACACATACACACATGTGTTGCACACATATTATTGTAGCCCAGTTTGTGCTGAATACAGTATTATCAGACTTTAGCAATTAATGTGTTTTTAAGCAACTGAAAAAGCACCAATGTCAAGGCATGACTAAATGTTTCCAGGGCCCAAAACACCCTCAGACCCCAGAGGGTTAATGCACCTTGTGGTTCAGTTGCTCTGTTCCTCTGTGGTGTAATGAGCTTCCAACCTCTACATGATCTGCTGATACAATCTCAACATTCAAGAACCAGCTAAAAATTAATCTGTTCCGTGGGCACTTAACCAATCCCCACTAAATGCACTTAACATTTTAAAACAAAAATCCCTTTCTGTCTCTTTCTTCTTATTAGCTTCTATACTACTCAGGCCACTTTGAGAACTCGGCAATGTGATATTGCAGATTCTGTTGACTTTTGTATGACAAGTTGCTTGCTATTTTCTCATTTGTAAATCGCTTTGGATTAAAGCGTCAGCTAAATGACTAAATGCACCACGTTAAAAACGTATGCGACAAACTAAAATGCGACGAAAGTGCACAATATTGTCTCTTTAAAATATAATAGCTGCAAGCTATGGTCATTGTGAATTAATTCAACAGAAAAAGTTCAACACAGAAAACACTCAATAAATATGTTAATAAACACCAGTAAGACACAACATTATCACTTACACTTGTATGATCGTTTTCGAGTCCCCAACCTCACCGCCGTCTCCAACAGTTAACGTATCGTATCCCAGCTCCAAGTCAAATTCTTCAAAATTTATTTGAATAACCTGAGATGAGAAAAAAAATCACTAAATTAGTGGTAGAACTACATCTAATGGAAAGACATTTGAAATTAACGAACTTCCATGACCAGTGGGTATTTCTCCATATGGTACAACTCACAGAGAAGGAGAACAGAGCATTTCTCTTAATTAAGTTTCTCAGTACTAGAGTGCTTTAGACATCAAATATAAATGAGAAGCACTATTCTCAATAATATTATATTCATGGGCTCTCGGGGGCCAGTACTTGGCGGTAGCATATGTTGTTGGTATATTGGCTCACCGGCCCCACTGAACTACAGCAATATAACCACTAAATTCAGAGGGGACTTTTGAGCTAAAAAGGCAATGCTTCAATTATGCGACAAATAATTTGCACAGTTCGTTGAATGTTGAGGGTAAAACAAATTTCAGAGACTGCTTTTAATCAGGCTCTCAAGTAAACAGTCAAACAACGTGCTCCACTTGTTCCATATTATTTCAAATGCTCACTTGTGCATTAAAAATGTTGTGTTTGTGTAATCACCATCTAGTGTGTGTTTGGAGACCGCCTATGAAATGCTATCTCACACATTTAGTTAGAACACACTGAATGTTGCACCTCTGGCATGTTTACCACGCATAGTGGAACAGAAATTGCACAAATTACATATGTACACTGAATAGACTCAGGGGAGTCTATGTATGCAATAAATTCTCTTTTGTGCTCTTGTCTCTGATGTATTTATTGATTTACTAATGCAGTGGTGCTCAACTTGTTTTGCTTGAGGACCCATATTTTACATCAAGTTGTGAGCCAGCACAGTGCCAAAATTGTTTTTCCACACAAAAGTAAACAAAATCCTCCTTTAGATTAAATATAAACTGCATAGAGCCAACAATATGGAAAATTATTAACCAAAGATGTCTCTTTAATTTCAGCGGTTCCAGCAGCTAATAATTCTCTGTACAAAACACACTGGTCGACACAAGCCATGTTTATTCTTGTTGCGAGTGAATCTGTATTTAATGTATTCTGGGTCATATTTTCTTTAACTTTGCGTAGTTTTTTCATGGTTTTCGAGGATGAAGCTATGTCGCACACCCTGTATGCTGGCATCTAGGTCAATGACAATGACAAATGAGGTTTTTGAGGGGATAAATATAAAAAAAATATTTTTTAATCTAATTTAAAACATGTGTCAAGTTGGTAGAAATGTGATATGTGTGTCAAAAAAGTTCCAATCCGGACAAAAAAGTGTCATGTCATTGACCCATCAAATTCAACTAGCTTCCACCAAGTGACAGCTGAATTGCCGGAAAAATAATGTAGAGTTTGATTGAATGGCATCAACAACAAAAGTATTTGGGAATCATTTCTCCTCCTTTTAAAAGCTGATGAAGATGAGCCTATACATTTTGCTATTCAAACTATGTACAATTATATGATTAGTGTCATTTTGCTATTTGCATTTCACGTTGTTTACTCACTGCTGTCTGCAACCCCATCAGAATAGACCTGCGACCCATTTTGTGGTCACAACCCACCAGTGTAGAAGCACTATACTAATGAGCAGGATGAGGCTACCCATTCCTGGGGGCCCACTTAATATTTTTAAGGTGGAGTTGGGCTAGAAGCAACTATAATACAGTTACTGTTACATACTGTCCGAGTTCATATATTAACTTCATTTATTGTGTTAACACAATAATAATGCCAATGAGCTGCCCATGGGTCTCAAATAATGGTTCTGCGAAAAACGCAATAAAATTTGAACTTTGCAATTCCATCGGGTGAAGATAAATGAGGTAATAATGTGATGTGTGTAAGAGCTCATTTGCATCTCTCACCAGAGGAGGGCACAGATTTAGACTGCAATTGAGGACACAGACTGGCTATTTGCAAATTACTAATGGTTTGGCATGAAATGGGTAAAACACATTTTAAAAACCTACGGTTGTTCGACACCTGAAATGTACTTTTGGTGCTAATGGAAAACTAAAATGCGCATTGGCCCCGAAGAGTATTTGGACATTTAAGCCACACTTAATGTTTAAATGTTACTGCATTAGACACAAAATATCAAATCAAATAGAATCGACAAACAAATGGTGCTATGACATTTTCTCAGAACTAACTTCACTTTTATGAGCCATTATTGCTATGATGTTTAATCAACATGCTTTCAAGGTGATTTTAGTGGATTAATGATGTTCACAAAATTGTCCTATTACTGTATGGATGTGTTCCAGTAATGTTTGACAACCACAAAGTCTCCATATCCTTCTTGTCTTCATTTTAAACAGTTTATCAATTGTTTTATAATTTAAAACCTAGCAACCTACTTTTTCTGAAACGTTTGCTTGAAAATTGTGCTGTTGTACATTTTTAACATACATTAACATACATTATACTAGTTATTGTTACCATTATTAAAGCATCATACATAAATATTGGATTTCCAGTGCAATATGGAATGTTTTTGAGGTGTACCTTATTGGGGTTACTGGCAGTAATGATCCAAACACACTGTGAGTTACTCTCATACTGAATGGGGAAATTAGGAGACGTAAATGTTCCTGAAGGACCAAAGAGGTTCATCCCACATGTTTTCACTGCAAAACAAAACAAAATTATAAGAAATATTGATGAGAAGCCATTCTGTCAATGATATAGAGTGTATTAGTGTGTGGATGGATGGATGGATGGATGGATGGATGGATGGAAAAGAGTCAGACAGACAGACAGACAGACAGATAGATACATAGATCATGATTTGAGATGAGAATTATAAGAACAATTGAGAACAATGACTTCAATTTTGGTATGTCAATCACACAAAACTTCTTTATGGTTTCAAAAGAGTTGGCATAGAGTGCAAAAGTCATATAGACTACTTTTATTATCCATTTTGGAGCTTGACAGTACAAATCCTCATCCACTTTCATTCAGCAGACATTAGCAACTTGGCCATTTTTCCTTAAAAAAAATCTCTTTTCATTGAAGAAAATGATATGATTATGATTGGAACAACATCAGGGTGAGTAATTGACAAAATTTTCGTTTTGGGTGAACTGTTCCTTTAAAACTGAGCTCTTATGATATTGTTTAATCAGCACGTGTAATCAATTTATATTGAATTTAGGAATTACGATACATCAGTAGCACTAATATATAGTCTAATCCCAATCAGAGCGTTTATTGACGGCGATAATCTAACCTTTACACACGGGCCTGTGGTCGCTCCATGCCGCAAACACTTCCGCCACCCTTTGGCATGTTATACTCTTTGATCCCTGAAGCACATGGTCTCCATCACAGGTGAAATGCACAGTTGCACCGATGCTGCCAAGAAAGCAAACACACAAACCAGAGAATCAATGAGCGAATTCTCACTGATCCCTCCCTCGTGTGCCAAAAGATTGATCAGCTCTGCATGCCGTTGCTTCAAGTCAGAGCAAATGTCAGTCGAGGAATATAATCAGGGATTTCACAGCTATGGAAATAACCCTGTCTGCCGTGGGCAGTCTGTCTGGGCAGACACAAAGCAGAGGCCTACCTGAAATCAGAGCCAATTCGCTTGCCATTTTCCGGTTCCCCAGGGTCAGGGCAGAAATTGGAGACCTGTTTGACCATTCCCTCATTCACTACAGGAGCATAGAGAGCATATGGAGAAGTAAGCCAACCTAGTACCCCCAGTCAGTACTCCATAACCTGTAATCATGCTCAACATAATGCAATTTAAACACTGCTTACCCTCACTTTCTTAATCAGAATTTGTGTTATTTTCCATTAAAAAAAATATGAAATCTGATAGAGATGTCTAATGAATCTTAATTTTAGTTATCAACAGTTTACCATCCATGAGGTTCAAACAGCTTTCAAATGACTAAATACAATAAGTCAGCTTGTCCAGATAAATTAGAACCTTAATTTATAAAATTAGCAGCTGACTTTATTTCTCCTCCATTAACATATATCTATAATTTTTCCTTACACTTAATTGAAATCCCAAAGATGTGGAAATCTGCCATCGTTATTCCTTTGTTAAAAGGTGGTGATCCTACTAAATTGGATAACTATAGACTCATTTCTAAACTCTGCATTCTTTCAAAGGTTTTAGAAACTCCTATTAATGAACAATTGTCTGTGTATTTATCTAAAAATAATATTTTATCTGTTAACCAGTCAGGCTTTAGGAAATAACACAGTACCACTACAGCTGCTATGAATGACTTGAATGACATCGAGGCCCTTGATAAAGGACATCATTGTGTATTACTATTTATCTAAAGCCTTCGATACTGTCGATCATGAAAAATTCAGACTTAAATATATAGGACTAACCGATAACACTACATCTTGGTTTGCAAACTATTTAAATGACAGAACACAATTGGTGCGAACAGAGGGTCACTCAGCTGCGCCTTTACAGATCACCAAGGGTGTTCCTCAGGGGTCTGTTCTGGGGCTACTACTTTTCACCATTTATATTAATTGCCATGAATTTGATATTATAAATTGTACTTTTCATTTCTATGCCGACGACACTGTTATTTATTTTTGTGCTCCCACTATACATCAAGCTGTGTGTCAGCTACAGTCTGCATTTGAAGTTGTGCAACAAAGGCTTTATAGCTTAAAACTTCTTCACATTTTTTAAATGCTGATAAAACTAAAGCCATATTTTTCTAAAACTAAAGTAATCAACAAAATGTCTAGCATCTCTTCACACTTTGCAGGGTATTACAATAGAGTCTGTATCTGAATATAAATATCTTGGTTTTATACTTGATGAATCATTATCTTTTAAGCCTTGTGTAAATCATTTAGGGACAAAACTCAAGGTAAAGCTAGGTTTGTTCTATAGAAATGAGTCTTGTTTTTCATTTGATGCAAAAAGAAACTAGTCTCAGCTACTTCTGCCTGTGCTTGATTACAGAGATGTTTTATATAAATCTGCACCTTCCTCTTTTACATTCATTAGACACTATTTTTCATGGTGCACTTAGATTTATAACAAATTGTAACTTTACTACTCATCATTGTGAGTTGTGTAAGAGGGACACTTGGCACTCACTGTCCACATGTAGACTAAAGCATTGGAATCTTTTCATTTATAAATCAATTTTTGGCTTATTGCTATCATATTTCTGTTCTCTTACCAAACAGAAAATTGCTGTTAAGTATTCCTTACGCTCTCAGAATTTCTATATCCTTTTGGTTCCATTTGTTTGAACAGAATTAGGGAAACAAGCTTTTTGGCATGCTGCCCCTATGACTCGAACACTCTGCAAAATGATTTAAAGATAAAAAGGCTGGTGTGTGCTTTTAAATATCAACATGTAAATGTTTTAAAATATTTTTTCTCTTTCTTATTTGAGAATGTATTTTTATTTGTATTTATATCTTTAAATGTTATTTATGACTGTAAACATATGCAGATGCCTATGAAAAAAAAAAATATATATATATATATTATACATAGATATAGATAGATATTATACATATAAAATATATGACAAAAATTGTTATATTGAAAATTATAGTAAATAAGACTAATGCAGAAAAGTATTTTCAGAAATGTGCACAGATTTTTGAACAACACTATCATAAACAGGAAAATACCAAACAAAAACAATACTATGTTGATTTCATATTTTTAGATATGTTCCAAAGGAAAACACTTGCAGTGTTGTGATTAAGTTTGTTAGAGACTCAATTTGACTGATCCATTATTATTTTGCGTATTATTCTGCATCTTATTCATGTATTATTAGTTGTATTTAGTTTATTATTTCGCAACAGCCTCAAATCACATTCAATTAAAATTGATAACTTAATAAGTGGTCATTTTTAAACATTTCTAGCAAATGTTTAAGAAGTATTTAAAAAAAAAAAATGCTCTCTAGATATTATAATTAGGTCTGTCAATCGATTAAAATTTTTAAGCAAATTAATTACATGGTGTCCCGATTAATCACGATTAATCGCATATACAAATATTTGCTGAGAAAGCCCTCATATAAAAATAATTCAATATATAATGATGAAATAATTATACATAGTTATCTTTAAATATTAAAAAATTATATATTTTTTTTGGACCCCATCAATTTCAACAAATGTCAGACATGCTTGTGTAGCGTCTCGGGTGCGTTGCGTCATAAACATAAAATGTTTATGTCACTGTGTCAAGTTAAATATAGTTTAATCAAATGTTTTGAATGCAAGAATGTAACAAATGTCTGTTTTGTGCTGTCTGGTTGTTTTTTATAAACTGCACGTTGCCGCACAGCTGAAATTTCAATTACTGCCCTCTGGAGTAAACAGGTGGTACTACAAGCTTGCATTTCTCAGGAGTCTTCCTTATTACAATCCGGGGGCATTGCGATTAATTGCGTTAATTTTTTTGAACGCGTTATTTTTGATACAATTAATCGCACTGAAATGACGTGTTAAATCGACAGCCCTGATATTTATACATTAAATGTTTTTTTTATTATTGAACCGGTTTTGAATAAGATCTGGTTTTCGGTTTCCAACCCTACATGCACACTTTATATGTGTTTCTCACCCGCATCATCTCAGCTGCTCTGGCTGCAGACTGCTGATGCTGCACATGATGTCATTTACATTTAAGGAAAACACTGACTCGCCTAGCAACACTGTGTAGTCGCCTAAGCCCTAGTTAGCACATGATAATTACTGCAGGAATCAAAGTTATGCTGGTAATTTAAGGGAACCTTTTAAATAGGGATGTTTGGCAGTATCCCGTGGTGCTAAATAAGACATTCGTAATTCATAATTTGGAAAATGCGATGCAGGCACTGTGAAATAGAGGCTACTAAAAATTCTATCCAGTTGTAATTAAGTGTTTGAAAGCTCCATTGTTGAGGCAAAATGAATCATTGAGTTCAGCACTTTTTAGTACAACATCAGGCACAAGGAGACATAAAAAGGACTCGCATGCTTTGCTGTGTACAAATCATTTCAATAGATAGTGATCAGGAATCTCCCACTTGCTCCATGTATGAGCTGGGTTGTTGGATTGGATAGCAGTCTCAGTTGAGTAATTAAGACTCAATCAGAGAAAATACCAACCAACTGTGTTTCCTCCCGAGCCTGCACAAGGGCAGCCGCCCGCCTCACAGATTTGACATTCTTTTCCGAGGGGCTTCTGTGGGTAAGGGACCCACAAGTCAGCTTAGCTCCTTTAATCAAAATGCAGATTTCTGTTGCGCCGGATGCTCTAATTTCCTTTGATCCGGTTGCTAAATGGCAAGTGAGGGGATCACAAATATGCGGCATTGTTCGAGCTTTATGAATCGTATGCTTTGAAGACTTTGTAGATGCAAAAGACCCAGTGGAATAACATTTGATGAATATTAGAACAATTAACAGGAATTCACATTTGAAAGGAATTAACTAGTAAAGAGCATTTATGACATTAGAGCAACACTATTAACAACTATAATTATGCATGACATGCTACGCACTGGAAAGCAGATCTGCATTACCCCCTGAAATTGCTTGACGAGCGCAGATTTCTTTCATATTTTTACGTATTTCCAATTGAAACATGAAGTTGTAAGGCTATCAGTGGACAGGACCCCTTAATGTTATTTACATTTGATAACATTGAAAAATATGAAGTTTGGTTGTTTTGGTTGCAAAGCAAAATCACACATGAAATACATTTGTGTGTTGATGTTTTCATGAACTTTCAAAAAAAATATTCTGAAATACAGTATACATTTATCATGATGTAGATTTTGATCATACCACCCACTCCTACCATGGAAGAGATCTAAGAACCATGGTTTTATCATGTGATACACTTACTGTAATATGCTATTGTCAAAACAATTTGAATCTTTATCATTCATTCTGAACTGGTAAATTGTGTAACATTATATTTCAGAGAAAGAAAAACAGACTTACTTATTGAGAATTTACTTGTGTTGTCTTTTCCAGGTAATAACTTCACTCCCCTTGATTTAAAATCTCCAGATCTTTTCACTGTTCAGGAACAAAACACATATATAACAAACACAATCAGTCAGGCTATTATTCAGTGTGTAGCTGAGATTTAAAATGTAGCATTTGTTTTCCACAGATATGTGTGACAATGTTAATTAAGTACAAAACAACTTAACAATATTAATTAATTGAACAACAGTTAGTAAAAAATAGGTGAAAACAATATGGTTCCTCTCCAAGTCATGTGCTGTATTTAAAAATATCATAAATGAATAAAAAATAGCTTGTGGACATGAAAGAAATCAAGTAATTTTATGTCATTTTTTGCTGATTGAAATGAACAAGCTTATTATTTTCTCATAGTGCGGCCTGCTAATAATTACTTAAAGTAATAAGGTGTCCAACATGTTCGAGTCATATTCCACTCAAAAAGCAAAAAACAAGACATTATGCATATTTTACAAAAAGAAAATGAAGCCATTTTTAGGACTAGGCTTTTCATGAAAATTAAGCAAATTTTTTACATGATAATTTCTGTAATGGTAAAATATATTTTTCTCATTACAAAAAATAAACCATCCTGGTAGTATTTGTTGTTCCCCGTCTGTCGCTCACTTCGACGTCGTGTCGAAGAAGCGACACTAGGGGTCTCTCTTGAGCACCGAAAGATACCTCTGATCTATGAAAAAAGGCCAATGAGAGTTGGCGAACAGTATTTGCATACTCCGCCTCCGGATACGGATATAAAGGCGAGAGAAATACGCTCGTTCATTCAGTAATTTTCTTCGGAGCCGAAGGTCGTGTTTATGCTGACTGCTGCGTATTACACTGCTGATCCTGCTTCTGATCCTCTGACGCTCTGCTGCTGTTGGATTTACGGCGCACTACAGCGGCTGTTTTTCTCTTCTCTGCCGGCGTGCAGTTTGCCCCTGGGCGCTTCGACAGTGCAGAGTTTGAAAGAGTTTCTCAATATAAAGAGTTATATTTCTCATAAAGAGTTTATTTCTCTAAAAGAGCAATACATAGCGGTGTTGAACGCCCTTTTCAGGGCGCGTCTTTTTAAAGATGCCATTCAACCCCTGTGTAGTTCCTGGATGCGGTAGAGTGCTCTCCGCTTCTGACGGCCACAGGCGCTGTCTCGTGTGTCTGGGCGCCGATCACACCGAGGCTGCGTTTGTGGATGGCTCATGTTCTCACTGCGAGAACATGACCATGGTAACGTTGCGGTCGCGGCTTGCTTTCAATAGAAAGCACGCCACTCCAGCCGCCCCCCGTATCGCTCCTTCTTCCCACGGGATTGAGGACGATGCGGTTGGCGCTGGAGGCGATTTGGGGAGGGCAGCGGGTGCGCTTCCACCGGGCACGTCCCCTCGGACCACCCGCCCCCCGGCACGCTCGTTTACCTCCGTCCAGTCTTGAGGTAACGGCGACTCGCCTCCGGGCCGGTCTGCCTATCCTCTTGAGCCTGAAGCCGATGAGCTCGCCGCTCCATCGGAGAGCGCGGCGTCTGACGCTGACTCCTCCCCTGGACTGCAGCCTTCGGGCAAGCAGGCCCAGGTTGAGGCGGATGCGCAGATGTCCGACATGCTTGCCCGGGCCGCCGTCGGGTTGGGGTTGGACTGGAAACCTCCACCCTCCCCACACCCGTCACGGTTGGATGACTGGTTCCTGGGGTCTGGGCGCCGCTCACAGCCACGCCCCCCCCCGGTCCCGTTTTTCCTGGAAGTGCATGACGAGCTGACGTCGTCATGGAGAGCCCCGCTCTCCGTCCGTCAAAAGCCCTGCTCGTCCGCTCTCGCTACCCTCGACGGCGGAGAGGCCCACGGGTACACGGCGATTCCCCAGGTGGATAGGGCAGTTGCGCTCCATCTTTGTCCCGGTGACCCTACCACCTTGCGCGGGCGCCCTGTACCCCCTTCCAAGGCCTGTAGGACTTCATCCTCCCTCAACAACAAAGCCTACAGCGCCGCGGGACAGGCCGCCTCCGCCCTGCACGCCATGGCTCTCCTGCAAGTCCACCAGGCCAAGGCGCTCAGAGATTTGCACGAGGGTAGCCCTGATCCCGACGTGTTGCAGGAACTGCGCTCAGCGACCGACCTCGCCCTCAGGGCCACGAAGGTCACCGCGCAGGCACACGGGCAGGCGATGGCCACCCTAGTGGTCCAGGAACGTCATCTGTGGCTCAACCTGGTCGAGATGCATGAGGCCGACAAAGTTCGCTTCCTCGACGCCCCTGTCTCCCAGCTTGGCCTCTTCGGCGACACCGTCGAGGACTTTGCCCAGAAGTTCTCCGCGGTGAAAAGACAGACGGAGGCCATCTCACACATCCTGCCTCGCCGCAAACCTGCCGCCAGGGCCACTGCCCCGTCTGCTCGCCGAGGGCGTCCTCCTGCGGCTAAGAAATCTGCTCCGCCTCAACCCGGGCCCAGCTCTCAGCCCCTGCGTCGAGCACACCGCAAGAAGCAGACGCCCCCCGTCTCCCGGACTCCCTCGAGGACCCGGAAGGCTCCCAGGCGGTCCTGAGACGGACGACCCAGCGACGCAGACGTTAGCTCCGGAGGTGGTAAGACCACTCCGTCCCCCGGTGGAGGGCCGGGAGGAGAATCTTTTGTTTCTAAACAATTTAATTTGCCGCCCCCCCTTAGATGGGGTTGCGGTACCCACATTCTCAGTAAAAGAGCTATTTCCTGTGTCTCTGGGTCACCTGGCCCGCAAATGCCGTTCTCACGGCACTTTGCCCTTAGATCCCGACAGTCCTGGCCTCCTGGACACGGACCACCCGTCTTCAGCCCCACGACTGTCCCCCGGCCGGCCGGTCCTGACGAGTCTAGAGGACGCCTACCCAGGACCTCCTCCTCAGTCGCTAACCCGCCCCCTGCCGGGTGTGCGGAGCAAGGTAAGTGCTTTGAGTCTTTTCTCAGCACCTCAGCCGTGGGTCGCCCCGTCGCCGCCCAACGCTGCCCTACCTGCTCCGCCCCGCTGCGAAGCCCCGCCGGGTACGTCAAAATTAATCGTCCCTTTAGTGCCCCTAGCGCAGAGGTTGGACGCGTGGCTTTCACTTCCCAACCCGTCTCGCTGGCTGGCACGGACCATCCGACTCGGTTACGCAATTCAGTTTGCCAGGCCCCCGCCCCCCTTCATGGGCGTCCGCTTCTCCGCAGTACACGGCGAACACGCCCACTCTCTGCGCGCGGAAATCGCGACTCTTCTGGCCAAAGACGCGATAGAGCCTGTCCCTCCAACCGAGATGAAGAAGGGTTTCTACAGCCCCTACTTCATCGTACCCAAGAAAAGTGGCGGCTTACGACCAATCTTGGACCTGCGAGTTCTCAACCGAGCGTTGCACAAACTCCCGTTCAAAATGCTCACGCAGAAGCATATTTTAACCTGCGTCTGGCATCTAGATTGGTTCGCAGCGGTAGACCTGAAGGACGCGTACTTCCACGTCTCTATCCTGCCCCGACACCGCCCCTACCTGCGGTTTGCGTTCGAGGGCCAGGCGTATCAGTACAAAGTCCTCCCCTTCGGCCTGTCTCTGTCCCCTCGCGTCTTCACGAAAGTCGTAGAGGCAGCTCTTGCCCCGCTCCGAGAAGCCGGCATCCGCATACTCAACTACCTCGACGACTGGCTCATCCTAGCCCACTCGCGAGAGTTACTATGCGCTCACAGAGACCAGGTGCTCAGGCACCTCAGCCGTCTGGGGCTTCAGGTCAACTGGGAAAAGAGCAAGCTCACTCCAGTTCAGAGCGTCTCTTTTCTCGGGATGGAGTTAGACTCGGTCTCAATGTCCGCACGTCTCACAAAGGAGCGTGCTCAGTCAGTGTTTAACTGCCTCGCCGCCCTCAGGCCGGGCACAGCGGTCCCCTTAACTTTTCCAGAGGCTCCTGGGACATATGGCATCCGCCGCGGCGGTCGCGCCGCTGGGCTTGATGCATATGAGACCGCTCCAACACTGGCTTCGGACCCGAGTCCCGAGACGAGCATGGCGCCGCGGCACGCACCGGGTAACAATCACCCCCGCCTGCCGACAAACATTCAACCCCTGGACAGACCTCTGTTTCTTACGGGCTGGAGTACCCCTACAGCAGGTGTCCAGACGCGTCTTGGTCACAACCGACGCCTCCAGATTGGGTTGGGGCGCCGTTTGCAACGGGCACGCAGCCTCAGGCCGTTGGAAAGGGGCCCAGCTGCGTTGGCACATCAACTGCCTCGAGTTGTTGACCGTCCTCTTTTCCCTGCAGAGGTTTCTCCCGTTAATCCGGGACGAACATGTCCTAGTCAGGTCGGACAGCACCACTGCGGTCGCGTACATAAATCGCCAAGGCGGCGTACGCTCCCGTCACATGTCACAACTCGCCCGTCGTCTCCTCCTTTGGAGCCAGCACCGACTCAAGTCGCTGCGTGCCACTCACATCCCCGGCAACCTCAATGTGGTAGCGGACGCGCTGTCACGACAACGCTTGCCTGGCGGAGAGTGGAGGCTTCACCCCCACTCGGTTCAGCTGATTTGGGAACGGTTCGGCAAGGCCCAGGTAGACCTGTTTGCCTCCCGAGAGACCTCCCACTGCCTGCTCTGGTACGCCCGTTCAGAGGCTCCCCTCGGGGCAGATGCACTGGCACACAGCTGGCCGGTGGGGCTGCGCAAGTACGCATTCCCCCCAGTGAGCCTTCTTGCACAGGTGCTGTGCAAGGTCAGGGAGGACGAGGAGCGAGTCACTCTCGTGGCTCCCTACTGGCCCACCCGGGCCTGGTTCTCGGACCTCGTACTCCTCGCGACAGCCCCTCCCTGGCGAATTCCTCTGAGGAAGGACCTTCTTTCTCAGGGACGGGGCACGCTCTGGCATCCGCACCCAGACCTCTGGAATCTCCATGTCTGGTCCCTGGACGGGACGCGGAAGATCTAGCTGGCCTACCACCCACGGTCGTAGCCACGATCAACCAAGCCAGAGCCCCTTCTACCAGGCAACTCTACGCCCTAAAGTGGCGTCTGTTCGTCAATTGGTGTTCTTCTCGGGCAGAAGACCCACAGAGGTGCGCAGTTAGGTCAGTGCTCCTGTTTCTACAGGAGAGGTTGGAGGGGAGGCTGTCCCCGTCCACCTTAAAGGTGTATGTTGCTGCTATCGCAGCTCACGATGACCCAGTAGACGGCAAGTCTCTGGGCAAGCACGACTTAATCGTCAGGTTCCTAAGAGGTGCCCGGAGGTTAAATCCCTCCCGGCCAAACCTGTTCCCCTCCTGGGATCTCTCGGTGGTCCTCGCCGGTCTTCAGAGATCCCCTTTCGAGCCGCTAGAATCAGCCGGACTCAGGGCTCTCTCTCTAAAGACGGCCCTGCTGATCGCGCTCGCCTCCATCAAGAGGGTCGGGGACCTGCAAGCGTTCTCTACTAACGACACTTGCCTGGAGTTCGGTCCGGCAGACACTCATGTGATCCTAAGACCTCGACCGGGCTATGTGCCCAAGGTTCCTACCACGCCCTTTAGAGATCAGGTAGTGAACCTACAAGCGCTGCCCCGGGAGGAGGCAGACCCAGCCCTCTCACTATTATGTCCAGTACGTGCTTTGCGTGCCTACCTGGAACGCACCCAGAGCTTCAGGCGCTCTGAGCAGCTCTTTGTCTGCTTTGGAGGACAGCAGAAAGGGAACGCTGTCTCCAAACAGAGGTTGTCTCACTGGGTGGTGGAGGCCATTCAGTTGGCCTACCACACCCAGGCCGTGCCGCCCCCCTTACGGGTGTGGGCCCACTCCACTAGGAGCGTGGCATCCTCATGGGCACTGGCAAGGGGCACCTCCCTAGCAGACATTTGCAGAGCTGCGGGCTGGGCAGCACCTAACACCTTCACGAGATTCTACAATCTCAGGGTTGAGTCAGTTTCGTCCCGTGTTCTCTCAGGTCCGAGCCCGTAGAACTCGGTACACGTCGACGATCTGACCGGGTGATCCGCTTGTTCCAGCGCCGTTTCCCTCTACCGAGGCAAAACAGTGCGCTTTTTGTCCCAGAGGACCCAGGTCCCTGGTTGATTCCTCCCTAGCACTTCGGACCCTCAGCAGTTCATCGGAGGAACGTGCTGGTCCAGTCCACTACGGGTACCTCCGGCTACCCCTACTGGAATAAGTGCTCCACAGATCAGGCCTCCTACGGGACTCCTCCTGTGTGTATTTCCGCGGTACGGTCACCTTACGAGCTGACCCGCGTCTCCCTTAGGCAGCCCTTCGCTGCCTTCCGGTCGCCGTGTTGTAGCAACTCCCCCCTCCTCGAGGCTGGATCTACCACCGCGCCATTTCCTCCCACATGCCCAAAGTGGCCATGTGGTGTATTTTGCCACCTATACCTTCCCTGCTGGGCGGGTGTGGCCTCCGCAGGGTCTTTTCCCCCTAAAAGAATAGGACTTCGGAATAAGACCCCCTTCCCTCGATGCGGTAAGGGCCCCGGCTGCTCTTGCTCTATGCCGAGAAAACATAGAGAGAAAAGAGGCCCAGCCAGGCTTGGCCCGTTCCCTAGTTGGGAGCGTCACCTTGTTCCCCCCTAGGGTAACCAAAAGGGTGCTGACGCTTTTTCGGGGCATTGGGGAAGAGTACGTGCAGCCTGAACACAGTTGGTCGCTTGTGCACGTGCAAAATACCTGCCCGCTTCTGTGTTAGCAGTACACGTACACGGCTCAGCGCATGGCGAGTTTTGAAGTGGACCCCTAGTGTCGCTTCTTCGACACGACGTCGAAGTGAGCGACAGACGGGGAACATCTCGGTTACGTATGTAACCTCCGTTCCCTGATGGAGGGAACGAGACGTCGTGTCTTCCCGGCCACGTCGCTGAGCCGAGCCGCTGAGATGCCCGGAACACTCCCGGCTCCACAGAAAAATCCTGAATGAACGAGCGTATTTCTCTCGCCTTTATATCCGTATCCGGAGGCGGAGTATGCAAATACTGTTCGCCAACTCTCATTGGCCTTTTTTCATAGATCAGAGGTATCTTTCGGCGCTCAAGAGAGACCCCTAGTGTCGCTTCTTCGACACGACGTCTCGTTCCCTCCATCAGGGAACGGAGGTTACATACGTAACCGAGACGTTCTGCCTAGTACATTAATAAAAATCTGATGAAAATTACCGGTAATAATTTACAATAAGTTTCCATTTGATAGCATTAGTTAATGCATTATTTATCATGAACAAACAATTAACAAAATGTTTTTTAAAGAATTGATCAATCTTTGTTAATGTTAGTAAATAAAAATACAATTAGTTCATGTTATTCCATAGTGCATTAACTAATGTTAACATACTAAATTTGATTTAAAAATGTATTATTATTTAGTCGCGTGGCGCCATGCAAGGGTCGGACATGTGATCTTTTCACTTTTCTAGTTTTTAATACTTTTTGTGTCATAAACCAGTAAGATTCGATACACCATGTTCCAGATCTGTTCAATGAAGACAATATGTGAAAGAAGTCAAACTCCTCGGGCTCTGTAGACATTAAAAGACACTTATGTGCTCAAGCTGATACCCCAGACAGGGACTCAGACCAGGGACTCAATTTGGATGGTGCGGCGGGAAAGATTCAGTGTCAACTGTCGAGCATATTGGCAATGCTGGCGAAGTACGTAACTGACTTGGAGGTTCTTGCTGTAATATGTCAATCTATTACTGCCATGGAGACTAAATTATCTGAGTTGGTTACAAGAATGGGGGACATCAAGAAATGGATTGATTATCTGGAGTCATCGGAGAGGTAATTATCTGCTTATCCGCTATCGACCAAGATTTGGAACGCAACTTTGAGAATCGTAATTGGCAAAACATCGTCCAAATTGTTGGAATTCCTGAGAATGAAGAAGACAGAGATATGGTGAAATTCCTAGAGGAGCTCTTCCAGAGTCTGCTCGACGTTACAGGCCATAATCTAGAAATCGAGTGAGCTCACAGTGTCCTGGCTCAGAGATCCGCTGAGGGAGACAGGCCCCGATCAATTCTGGCCAAATTTATGAGATCATCCAATAAAGATCTTGTGTTATTCAAGGCAAGGTGTAAAGGAAGGCTTTCTTGGAAGAATCACAGAATTTGTTTGTTCCCAGACTTTGCGAATTCTACAAGAGAGAAACGTGATTGATTCAAAGAATGCAAGAAACTCTTACATCAATGGAAGTTTGCTTTTGCACTAATGTTTGCAGCCAAATTGAGAATAGATGGTAAAAAAATAATATTTGCATGCCCACAGCAAGCATTGTCCTTCATAAAGTCAATGGACTGAGTAAGTCATTGGTGATGCAGTGGACCTGACTCACTGAAAATTCACTTGACCGTCCGAGGAAACCGGGCACTTTCTTTGTTTCTCTTTGTGCTGGTTCCGCCTAACGGCTGGAGTATGTTTTCTGGAATAACACTCCTTCGGAAGAGTATGTGGATGAATCTGCATGTGCCTCCCATTAGATGCAGTTTGTTTTTTGGAATATTTATTGCAAATCAATAGAGTGATTAAATGGTCTGCACTTATATAGCGCCTTTTTAACCTTAACGGTATTCAAAGCGCTATTGTGACTGAATGGCAGGCTAGCGCTTTGCATGGCAGCTCTGCCGCCATTGGTGTATGAGTGTGAGTATGTGTGAATGGAACACAGTGTAAAGCACTTTGGTAACCTCTTAGGTTAAAAAAGGCACTACCATCATGTGGTCAATGGCGAATGATCAGACTCCACTCCATCTCACTTGATGCCGAAAAATGCATTTGAAATGGTAGAATGGGATTATCATTTTAAGATTTTGGAAGTGCACAGGTTTGGGAGTATGTTTATTGGATGGATAAAGTTACTTTATAAACACCCAGTAGGGCGTACAAACAAATTGATTAATTTAAGATTATTTTACTCTGGATGGGCACTGGGCAGGGTTGCCCTCTTTCCCCATTATAGTTCTGTCTTGTGCTGGAACCATTAGCAGTCACAATAAGAAAGGAGGATGATTTTCCAGGAGGTGTGACACATGAGCTTTTGCTTAATGCAGATAATATTTAATTTTTTCATCTCCGACACCATTAGATCTATGCCTTGCCTCCACAGAATTATTAACTCCTTTTCAATGTACTCAAGATAAAGAGTTGGTCTAAATCTTAAGCTTTTTGTCTCTGACAGTGTACTGCCCGGTAACAGCTTTTCAGCTGGGTGCCTTCCAGTGGCCCAAACAGGGCATTAAGTATTTGGGTATTTTATTCCCAACAAATTTGCGTGTTTTAGTTGTTGAGTTAATTTTGACCCTTTAATAAAAAGGTTTGAGCGATGTGGGCAGGTGGGCTTCATTACATTTATCCATGATTGGGAAGGTTGTTAAAATGAATTATATTCCAAAATTCAACTATCTGCTACTGTCTCTCCCTGTAGATGTCCCCCTCTCTTATTTCAAGAAATTTGATAGCATTGCAAAGTCATTCATTTGGAATGGTAAACGTCAAAATTATATTTCAGTAAACTACATAGGCCGATTGACAAAAGTGGGCTAGGCCTACCCAAGAATTTGTTTTATATTATGCATTCAATCTCATACATTTGGATCATTGGTCTCTTCTACCTGAGAGAGCCCCTCCCTGATTTTGTAATTTTCCATTGCAAAGCCAATATTTTTCCATTGCAAAGCCTTTCTATCAAACTGACCGGAGAAGTTGCACCCTGTTATCTTGCATTTGCACTCAGTATGGACAAATGTGTCCAGAGTGTTTAATTCGGACATTTAGTTAAATGTAGCCGCGAGCATATGGATGAACCCAAAATTATGTATTAATAAACGCCCTTTTTGCTTGTCACAGTGTATTTTGAGGGAGATTAATATGCTTGGTGACCTATATGAGAGTTGAGATCCTTTTAAAATATGGTTCAACATTTTAAGATTCCCAGATCGCAGTTCTTTAGGTATTTACAGCTACGCCATCTGCTCTGTACTATTTTTGGGAGTAACTTACCCTCCTAAAGTGGCAGATATTCTGGAAGTGGTGATTACTGCTTTTGGAAAAGGTCATGAGGCATATGTAGTATTAGTGTATTACTGCCTGCTAATTCAGAGTCTGGGGGACAGAGCTTCAACTTCTCTTAAGAGATTATGGGAGAAAGATTTATGCTTGCTCTTGGATGAGGGACTGTGGACTTGGATTTAAAAAAACAAACATCAAGTCTATATCTAGAGATGCATGGGTGCGTCTGATGCTATGGAGTCTATTGGACCCCCTCTAGATTGTATAGGCTTGGTTTTAAAGAGACTTCGAGTTTAAAGTTGATTCCGTATGTATAATTGTGTTTAATCTATTCTAGTCTTGTTAATAACAAAACAAATGTATTAATTTATGTTGATAGATTAATAAATGCTCTCAAAGCACTGTTCATTGTTACTGACAAATTTTGTTAACTAATGTTAGTAAATGTGTCCTTATTGTAAAGTATTACCAAATTGAGATTAATTAGAATTACAAAAGATGCTGAAGGCATTGCGGTAATGACACTTTTTGGGGGAAAATATGCTTAATTTTCATGAAAATAATGTCCAAATGCAAAATGTCATAATGGTCCTAAATAGGCTCCATTGTCCTTATGCAAAATGTCAATTCTTCCTCTTCTTTTAATTACTTTTATTTTATTTGTATGTTTTAGTTTGGACTGAAAGATACACTCATCTCATCAGATTTTAAAACTCTTGTTTAAAACTCCTGTTTACTAAAAAAATAAACAAAGATTTGCCTTAATCAATAAGTAGACCTAGAAACCAGGAAACCATGTGAATCATGCCATATTTATACCAATATCAATTTAAAATGTACCTTGATACTGAGCGCTGAATCCTTTATGTCGATGACTGTTGTCTGTTACGAAATGAAGCCGTAACCAGTTCTCGTTGCTTACTATGGGCACAGGAATATTGATTCCTGATAACCTGTAATGAAGATGCACAGAAATGTATAAAGGTGTCCTCAGTTAACATGATAAATAAACTTTACTTTCAGAAATTCTTGCTAATTGATATATGTCCCTTTTGCTTTAATGGACTCCAAAGTTTGTGCAAAACCTGATGATCCATGTTATTCAGAATGATCTGAGAATTTTCAGAAAAGGATCTTGTGTGAAAGGAATACATCTGGTCTTTTGTGCAAAGGAGTATATAAGCACCAAGACCATTTCTGTAAAATTCATTCTTATATTCATTCTTACTTGTGATAAATTTACAATTCCGGAAATTATCATTCAACTTTTTCTAAATGGTTGGGTAAAGTCAAGGATAAATATACACTACACATTTATAGAATAGTATTTGAATGTATAGGAAAAATATAACTAAGATGGATTCTCCAACACTTTGAGGTAGCAACCTCTGAGAAAAAAGAAAACAAAAATTCTCTGGGTAAAATAATACTGATGGCTGCTAAACTTATCTGCTGAGAGGGCTTTAATAAAAAAAGAGCAAAAATAAATAATATATAAAAAATAAGTATGTGGGAAGCGTTTGTGAGCTCTGCCCTCTTACGCAACACCTCTTTAAGTGAGTGTTTGCTGCTGTAAGCAGGTTTCTCCTACACACTCAAAACAATCTTTTGATATTTTTTCCCTCAAGTATTGATTTACTGACAGTATACTGACAAAAAAAAAAAACATGGATAAATGTAATATAACAATTTTTTAAGAGCACTTTAAAATCATTAATATCACATACTTAACTTGACATTCTTAACTTTTGTTTACACAGTTTACAAACATAATTCTCATTCTTACTAATTAAAATGACCAAAAAAAGTACCATGATACTACTATATTTTTTTGGACATGTGTAACCGGTCCCGTTCAATCCGGCATCTCCGGTATGAGAGGTGGGCACGCTAACAAGGAGGATAAAGGTTACAGCCTCAATTGCCCGTAGCTAGAGTGCCTCTTGAGGCCAGGGAAGTGAGGTTTACACACTGCACATCTACCTACCAGCTGGCTACTGTTACACATATATCATGATAATACCATAGTTTCTCAGAAAAGTTATTATGGTTATACCATGTTATTTGGACATTTACAATGGTAATAGTATGTTTTTTTGTGTGTGTGTTAACATCTACCATGCTAATCTGCTTTTTGGGACATTGTACCATTGTGTTCTAACAGTTTTTTTGTTCATGTACCATGATACATAGCATACATAAATACAATGAGTGACACCAGGGGTGTTCACTCTTGGGAGCCCAGACATCTCTGATCTTTGAGAAAAGGCCAATAAGTATTGGCGTGTGGAATTTGTATGCCACTCCCCCGGACATACGGGTATAAAAGGAGTGCCGCTTGCAAATACACACTCAGATTTCTTCTTCAGAGCCGAGTGAACGCATTCACTGTGCTGAATCCCTTCTGCCATCTCTCTCTCGCTAAAGCTCTTGGATCCACGGTGCATTACAGCAGTTCTCCCCCTCACACACTATGGTTGTGTCGAGCAACAACCCTGGGCGCTTCGATAGTACAGCAGAGCTTCATATATATATATATATATATATATATATATATATATATATATATATAAAAAAATTCACAAAAGTGTATTCTCTAAAAGAGTGGCACAAACGAAAAAGTCTTTTTCAAGGTGCCTTTTCGTTTGTATATAATTCCTGGTTGCGGTCAATATCTCTCCGCTTCTGATAGCCACAATCGCTGCCTCATGTGTTTGGATGCCACCCATGTGGAGTCAGTGTTCATGGATGGTTCATGTCCTCATTGCGAGGACATGACCATGGCTATGATGCAGTCGAGTTATTGATCGCGGCAACGAAGAGTGGGTACGTCATGTCTGACGCTGACGATTCGGATGGACTCCCACCCTCGGGTGTGGCAGCTCAGTCGCAGGCCGACACAGAGCTGATGGCCATGCTTGCCCGGGCAGCTGCGAGTGTCAGGCTGGAGTTGAACCCTCTGCTCCTCACCCGAACCCTAGCGGCTCGATGATTGGTTCCTGGGGCCAGAACGCCACTCACTGCCATGCTCCGCCTCCGTTCCTTTCTTCCCGGAGGTGTATGATGAGCTCACACATTTGTGGCAGGCACATTTCACTACCCGCACATGATCCGTGAGCTCCTCCAGTCTCACTACCCTCGATGGCGGGGCGGCGCTCCTGCAGGTACACCAAGCCAAGGCACTTAGATAACAGCACAAGGGTAGTCCTGACCCAGGACTAATGCAGGAGCTGCGCTCGGAGACCGACTTCGCCCTCCGAGCGACGAAGGTCACGGCGCGGGTTCTAGGGCAGGCGATGTCCATTCTGGTGGTCCAGGAATTGGCTCAACCTGGTCGAGTCACAAGAGGCGGCTAAGGTTCATTTCCTTGACGCCCCCATCTCCCAGGTGGGGCTGTTTGGCGACACCTTCGGAGACTTTGCCCAGCAGTTTTCAATGATAAAAAAAATCAGACAGAGGCCATACAACACATCCTGCCCTGGCAGAGCTACAGACCCCGCACTCCGTCTGCTTGTCGCCCTGGGCGTCCCACTGTGGTTCCAACACCAGCTCCTCCGCAGCCCGCCCCTTGGGGCCGGTCTCGATGTGGAGCTACCCGCAGGGCCCCGAGGCCACCCGCCTCATGGCCGGCCGCCAAGAACCCCAAGAAGGCTTCGAAGTGCCTCTGAGACGGGCAACACCGGGACTCAGGAAACTGCACCACGGAGGGTCGGGTGAAGAATCCTTGGTATCGTTTAACTTTTGTTTTGCCACACTCCCAATGACCTGCGGTATCCACATTCTCAATAAAAGAGCAGTTTCCTCATTCCCTTGGCCCTGTTTCCGGTCTCTCCGGCCGGTGTTATCATGACTGCCAGCCACCGTTTCTATTTGTCATTATGATGTGTATCCCGTGTGATGTATATTCCGCAAACGGTTTCCCCGCTGGTAAACCACATCTTCCTTGGGCAGAGGGCCCTCTGTCATTGGTCGATATTGAAATAAATAAATATATATATATATATATATATATATATATATATATATATATACACACACACACAATGGTAACATCATGTTTTTTGGATTGTGTACCAAGGTAATAAAATATTAAGTTTATTTATTTATTTTACTGTACATTTTTTTGGCAGTCGCCATTTGTCATTGTAATACTATGGGGGCTTTTTTGATCATAATACATTTTAATACCGTGTTTTTGGACATGTACAACAGTAATTTTATGGAATTCTTTGAAACAGAAAAGTACCGTTGTATTACCATTTCTTTACCATCACTTTACCATGGTACCATCATTTTACTTTTTACAAGATACAGTGAAATGGAAAAGAGCACTAGTAAGACCATTCTAAAGCAGGCAGTATTTGAGAGTTAACATGCCATAAAATGTGACCTTTATAAATCACAGTGCTATTTACTGAGATGTAAATGACATAAAAGCAGCCGCTAACAACAATTCTGTTGTTTCCTCTCATTTGCAAACACCTCAAGGGCTCGGCCATAACTTTGAGCCAATCGAGTGTGACTGTAAAGTTCAACTATTTCAAGGCTAAACAATTTCAGCCGTCATAGATTTCTACAATGACTCCTTTCAACGTAAAGCTCTTGAGTGAATTTGGGCATGCTTGGCCTTGATGCCTGTCAATGAAAGACAGGTCTGAAATTAGATGAGTGAGATCCGGCAGTGAAATCGCTTTTTGAAGAAAAAGGAAGCTCATACTAGAGTCTGAAACGGTTGTCAAATTTGTAATGTTGAAAAGGGCAAATGAGATTTTGTACATTTAAAAATGGATGTGAAAAGAACAGAAACTTGATTCCATTTCCACCCGGTAAAACCTGCATCCAATTATCAACATGATATGAAAGACACCCCAATGATTTCACGTGTCCTGCACAGTAAAAAAAAAGTTCTGAGACTTCGGCACCAATAACCTTCACCAATGATCCAATGTATCAATTGCTAGTTTCACAAAAAATAAATAAATAGTAGTAACCATAACAACGTGACAATATGCGGTTTCTGGGAAGTTCATGGTGTTTGCTAGGTTGTTTTGGGTGGTTGCCAGGGCATGTTTTGTGCTGTAGTTGCTAAGATGTTCTGAGTGGTTAGGGTAATAAGCCAATGATTAGGATATCCAGGGTGGTTGCTTAGTATGAGTACACTGCAAAAAATTATTTTCAAGACAAGTATTTTTGTCTTATTTTCCAATAAAAATATCTAAACATTCTTAAAACGTGCTATATTTACTTAACAAGTAAAATGGCATAATTTTAAGTCTTGTTTTGAGAGAAATCAAACATAATTGAGTGAAATTAATGCTTAAAACAAGAAAAAACGATTTGCCAATAGGGCAAGAACAATAAACTTAATTAAAAGTGAAAACAAGTTCATTTTTCTTACCCCAGTGGCAGATTTTGTTTTTCTTGTTTTAAGTCTGAAGTTCACTAACTTTGGTCAGATTTCTCATAAAACAAGCCTAAATATATTATGCCACTGTAGTATATTATGGGAAGAAGAACATACAATATCTAGACAAAATTATTTAAATCCAGGAGCTATGCTGATATTTCCTTCCAAGTTATTAAAAATAAGACACAAAGAGGCCCCAAAAATTCCCCAGCATCATAAATTAAAGACTCTGCCCTGCTGACGTGTAACAGTCTACCAAAATTGGTCATAAATAAGCTTGAGGCCTGAAAAGAGTCCATAAAAGCTGCTCTGTTGAGTGTCAAACATCGTATGAACAAAGGAAACTTTTCAGGTTAGCACATAACCTTCCTTCAGACCCTGCCTCACTCATTTTAGAAATACCACCACAATTAATGGTCATCACATGACATGGCCATCTCAACCATTTGCAAGAGACTCTCCCAAGAAACCCTCAGGATTGCAATGGAAAGCATAGAATCCCAGACTAAGGCTTATTTGTTCTTGGACCAGTATGCTACACTTAAAATTGAAGCTCATTTTTCAAGACATAGAGACTGACCAGACACACAATGGATCTGAACCGTTGAACTCTTTTTAGCAGGATACAAAATGAATGCTCTGTTCATAACTTCAAATGTACAAATTAACTTTTCAAGTGTATTCACATATCAGTATATTAATCCAGGAACTTTGACACAATCGCAAAACTTACTTTACTGTAATGTTATGCTAATAGAGGAGGGGGTGAGTGGGGAAGACCAGGGGAACGGAAGGGACCAGGCATAGGGACAGATGACAGACCAGGGAGGGTGGTGATGAATGTTATTCGCTAATATTTCTTAGCAATTTCGTTATATAAATGTTAATGATAAAACATTGCCCTATTTTGAATGGGAAATAGAAATCTTCATACTCAATGGACCATGAATTCATTATCTTGAGGGGTGGACAGAAATTACCATGCGACACAGCAAAAGACACTACTGATTGGCTCAAGACACCTTTGGGGTGCTGCTAACCTCAACTCTACAAAACCTCCCTACCTAGGACGAATCTCTTATCTCTACTCATTTACATTTACATGTATTCATTTGGCAGATGCTTTTATCCAAAGCGACTTACAAAAGAGGAATAAATTATAAGAACCATCTTAAAGAGACAGTGATACGAAAAGTGCCATTTTTCAAAGTTTCACTACCATCAGAGTAGAGGTATTCAAGGCAGATTAAAGTGCCAAAAGATTTATTTATTTTTTTGTGACTGGTTAAGTGCTCATGGATACATTTTTTGAAGACAGAAAGTGAGTCAGCTTCACAAATAGAGTTGGGAAGGTCATTCCACCAACATGGTACAATGAAGCCGAAAGTCCGTGAAAATGTTTCATTGCCTCTTTGTGTTGGTACATCAAGGCGACACTCCTTATCCGAGTGGTTCCAAACCCTGTTCCTCGAGTCCCCCAAACACTGCACATTTTGCATATCTTCCTTTTCTAACACACCAAATTCAAGTTTTGTAGTCTCCACAAAAGAGCTGATGAGTTGAATCGGGTGTGTTTGATTAGGGAGATATCCAAAATGACAATGTTGGGGGTCCTCCAGGAACAAGGTTGGGAACCGCTGCCTTAGCCAACCGGCTTTTGGTGGTAACATAGATCTGCAGAAATTATTTTAGGTATGCTGGAGCAGACCTAGTGACTGTTCTGTATGCCAGCATCAGAGCCTTGTATTTGATATATGCAGCCAGTGAAGAAAAGGAGTGGTGAAACATGCCCTCTCTTTGGTTCATTAAAAACCAGACCTCTCTTCTATCTTGGCTCTTGCACTTGTCTTAGCTCTTCTTGGACAGGCTTCGGCGACCCTCTGCCCAGGTTCAGCACAATGTAGAGTTCAGGAAAGCTCAGAACGCAAAGTTCAGTGAAAAGTCCTCTTCTCTGTGCTATGACTTACACATGTGATGGGGAGTTGTGAGTCTCCCTTGCAGGAGGCCTTGCTTTAAAGCCCCACCTGATCATTCCAGCACCGAACCATCCGGCATCCAAAAACAATGACAGAGAACAAACAGACCTTTCTACGGACCCAGCTAAAGAGCCAAAGAACCAAAGCAATGCAACGAAATGCAAGTACACCTCCAAACTTTTGCTAGAAAGTGCTGGTGTTTTATTTAAATACTTCAGGTAACGCAAATGCAATTCGAGGTATAATAAATGAAGTATTGTTGGTTCTCAGGGCCAGGCCTATAAATCTATAAAGGTCCACTTTCTATGTTACAGGTCGTTTCCATTCAAATTTTGTTACAGTTCACTCATCAGCCTGTTTTATGTGTGTTAGTTTAGTTTTTATTGTTATAGATTAACAATAAAGTCTTGTTTGTATTCTTAGATTATTTGACTGTGGTATAATTTGATAAATAATCTTGTCATTTCAACATATTTGTGATATTATTTTCGATGGCCATGTGAATAGTATTTGCATATGTGAACAAACAATATGACAAAAGTAGATTCTAATTATAAAGACAGAAATAAATCAAGCACCAATGGCATGCAGGAAATGGATTCTCTCTCTCTCTCTCTCTCTCTCTCTCTCTCTTTCTCAATCTAACTCCCCCTGTCTTTCTGAATAGGGTATTAGAAAGAAAAGAGATGGAAAAAGATGAAGATAAAAAGCAACACTAACTTGATTTTTTTTTTATTTTTTGTATTTTTTTACAGACAGACAGAAAGGCAGGCAGATGGATGGATCTTTGGTTGGACAGACAGATGGATATATTGTCAAGAGACAGACAGACAAAGGCAGGCAGATGGACGGACGGACGGATGGACAGACAGACGAATGAATAGATGGTCAAGAGACAGACAGACAGACAGATAGATGGATGGATGCTTCGGTTATTAAGCACAATTAAAAAATTAGCACAGAACTGTAGTGACACTGTATCAAAACCAATCAATGTGCTGAAAGAGCAAAAGCATCCACCTCTATTAGTGTTAAATAACATCTGGCAAGCGACTCACTTTTAAAGCCCCTTATTTTCAATATCAAATGCCTGATTTTGGCTGTGCTTCACATCCAAGCAGCAATACATAATGTTATCACAAAAAAACCATCACAAAATAATGACGACATGCATGACACTGCCAGCTTTTAACCTTCTTTCACCATTCAACATAATCAGCATCTGTGTGTGTGTGTGTCTGTGTGTGTGTGTGTGTGTGCATGGTTTATTTATTCATTGTTTGTCACTGTGGCTTAAGTAAGTGGGACAAATCTTGCATGCGATGGGCAGCCCCAATCACTGCCAGCTTGTAAAACCTCTGAGGAGCGAACAGATACAAAAGACTTCATTCACTTGTGTCTCTCAGAACGGTTTGTGTGGGGAAACGAGGAAACACAGGAGAACGGTTCTCTTTAAATGATGCATAAGCCTCGCGAACACACCATTTGTCTTCATCCTAGAAAGAGTCACAACACCGAGATGAGAAACAGACACATTTAGCCCATATTCCCAAAATACGATGAAGTGCTGACCTTGTGGTTTGAATAACATCAGATATGGGCTCAGAATCTGAGCCTTACAAATGCTTGAGGGTTAGTCTGACCAAAATTGTACATCACAGTACAAGTCATTTTATATCCCAGTTACAGGATATATCATGATTCATGATACATTTATTTTTTCTGGAAAGTTAATGACACAATCATTTGTTTATCTGTACAAAGGTTTAAATTGGTATAAATTGTATAGCACAACCCCAGTGGTTGACATATTTCTACTGTTGCATGGAATAACATTGTAATAACATCCAACCCCACTAAAGCTTAATGTACTGAAACACAACACTGATCAAGTAACAATGTCATGTTATGCTTGGAAAATGTGGCCCCAGATGTCTGATTTAAGTCCAGTAGCATGTTCCATCAAAGACAAAAGGATGAGTTTCCAAACACCAAAAGCCCTTTCACCAGTGAACAGCGAGAGAAATCACTTTGGTTTTGCTCCTTTATCTGAGTGCTTTGTAACTTACAAGATTTTTCGCCCTTTCTAACATACACAGGAAGTATGACTGAATTATATAAAGGTCAAACCAGCAAAACCATTGATTTGTTTGTTTGACTTGCACAATATTAGAGAGAAGTTGATTCTGGCCAAGCAAATCTTAGCTTCATTTGTCATGTCACTTACAGAGATGGCTTGACCGAATCAATGAAGCCACCAACAAGCAAGGTCATCACCATGCCTGAATAGTGCACATACTATCATGCTCCCTGCATAAACATGCCCTTTTAGATTATTTTCCAAAATCTAATGGTAATATAAAATCTAATAAAGTGTCCTTGGGCAAGACACTGAACCCCAAGTTGCTCCCAATGGCAGGTTAGCGCCTTGCATGGCAGCTCTGCCATCATTGGTGTGTGAATGTGTGTGTGAATGAGACACAGTGTAAAGCGCTGTGGCAGGGCGGAGGGCGGGGCCGGGTCGTGACGATACACACCCAGTCCCATATCAGGCTAATCAAGCCTCTGAGAGGGATAAAGGCCGATGGCAGACGGTGGTGCGAGGAGAGAGAGATCATTTACAGACATGTCCGTCGTGTGTGTTTGTCCTTTGTTTTAAGTTTATTAAAATATTATTTATATTGTCAAGCCGGTTCTCACCTCCTCCTTGCCCTTGAACTACGGTACAAGCGCTTTGGTAGCCGCTAAGGTTAAAAAAGGCACTATATAAGTGCAGACCATTTAATGTGCTTTATTGCGGTCTACCGCCTAGATATGCAGCTATATTCTAAGGGGCAGTTCACAATAAAAAGTTTTTCATTCGTCTACACGGTTTTTCTTTTTTTTAATGTAAGCATGCTGTAGATCAGCTGTGGGGAACCCTGCTCCTGGAGGACCACTGTCCTGCAGAGTTTAGCTCCAACCCTAATCAAACACACCTGCCCTTAAAATTTTCAACTAATCAAGACCATATTTAGTTTCCTTAAGTTTGTCTGATTAGGGTTGGAGCTAAACTCTGCAGGACAGTGGCCCTCTAGGAGCAGAGGAGGGCCACAGAGGACTGGGCAGACTGGTCAGTAGTTGTTGGGGACAGGACTGGGTCAGACAGTTCGACTACCACTGGGGACAGGACTGAGTAAGTAGCACCCACTGGGGACCGAACAGACTGAGCAACAGACTGGTAGCTTTTGTCTGATGGGTGCTGGTTACTGGGTTGTGCATCAGACTGATGGCTGGTTACTGGGCTGAGCAACAGACTTGTGGCTGGTGTCTGATAGGTGCTGGCCACTGGAATGAGCAACTGACTGGTCACTGATGTCTGATGGATGCTGGCCACTGGACTGAGCAAAGGGCTAGTTGATGGCTGCTATGAACTGGACAGGATAGTCGATGGTCACAAGGGAATGAAAAGGCTCCTCGAAGGTCACTGGGGGCTTGGCGGCGACCACGGGGAACTGGGCAGTCTCGTCAATGGCCACAGGGATCTGGGTGGGCTCATCGACAGCCACAGGGAACTGGGTGGGCCCGTTGATGGCCATGGGCAACTGGGCGGGCTCGCCCGATGGGGCGGAGTTGGGCAAGCACATAGTAAACTAAAACATTAGTCTAAGCCATGTGCTCATACATAAAACAAACTCACACCAACGAAAAACTGACAAGGACAGAAAGCAGACAGAGATGGATCATGACGGTTATCTATGTAGGCTAAACATGCGCTAGACTGACATCTTTGACGTTGCACCATGTCTAGCTGTTTTTTCAATGTCTCACACAGAAGCGCCACATTTTTTTAGAAACCGTTTCTAGTTAACATTAACTTTTAAAAATGCATCTCGAGACACCTGCTTTCTGTTCTACTCGATGCGCCGAGTTTAGCTTTTTGTGTGAACGGCCCCTTTGAAGCAGCATAATGATGCTTCTATCTTTTCCAAAAGCCTTTGCACCAAGAGAAGGCTCTCAATCCCTTCAAATGCTGTCTATATAGGGAGCTCCTTATATTTTGGAAAAGAGAGTTTGACTGTCATTTGAACTTGAACAGTTCAGAACAAGAGAAAGTATTTGTTCTTAAACACAGAACTGCTTTCCTGCAACCATACAAGATTGGAAAATTTGGATTAACAGTCATACAGGCTCCATCGAATTGAGTTATAGGCATCTATTGTATTCCGTTTCATTATCACATGCTCACCAAGTCATTTCAGAGGTTTGATCGAAGTTTTGGCACCTTTGGAATAGCTTCTTTGAAAAATCTAACAGGGAAAATCACACATTTCATCCCCTTCAATAGTCAAGCAGAAATCTAATTCCACACTCTGAAATTAAGATGTTGAATACTATTGACAATTTTCAATGCACACATGAATATTGAATAATTTTCCCAGAGGAATGGACTATGAACTATATGTTCATGTAATGATACAGCATTTTAAAGGAAGATTAAATAACACACACAAATGGATGACTGTACATTCGTCTGCATTTAATTAGGCAAATACATAAATATGTAATTTTTGAGTTTAAATTATTGAATACTTGTAGAATCATGTTGCTATAACTATATTATTTGCAAAATAATTTTTTCGTGGCTTGTTAGAGGCACTTAGAGGACATTAGATGCACTACAACAACAATAACATTTATTCACTTTCACGCAAATCACGAGGAAAATTGCAGATCATCAGTTCATAAACACTAACTTTTCACCCTGTTCCTCACAATGCAATCTAATGACATCAAAACTCTTTTAATATAGTGCATGAATGTAAGTTTATACATTTTAAGTATGTAGCCAACTATGTTAGCCAACATAAGATTGTTCAAATGCAAATGACCGGGGTACGAGTCCTGAAGAGCTGACAGTGAGTTGACATACAGTTAGTAGAAAGTGTCAAAATGGCACCACAAAATTAAGTGGTTGCTTCAGCAATAGCATTTTTCATCTCACATTTATTTTTTTATGACACTGTCATTTAGGTTCAGGTTTAGGGTAGGGAGGTAGGTAGGTTTTGTTCATTTAAAACTCAATAGAGCATTAATGTTAAAAACCTTCTGTCTGGGTCAAATATACAATTTAGCAGTCATAATACAAACATGTTTTACTTCAGAATGTTGTAATTGACCAATGAGAATCAAGTATTCCACAGAGCCAGAGCATAATCAGGTAAAATGCTCACCATATTGTTGGTGGATCGGAACCCTCCACTTCTAAAGAGTCAAGCTTGCTGTCCATCTGGAATTCAGAAAAGACCAGTGAGATGGTATCTCCTGGATCAGCAAGGATGGTCCATGTACATTCTCCACTGCTCTGATAGTCCTTCTGAAAGTCTGGACTGGAGATAATTCCACTTGACCCTCGGAATGTTCCACCACACGTGTCTTCAGCTGTTGGCCAAAACAAAGTATTAAAACATATTGTACCTGTATTGCATCTAACGGCACTGCTACATAGTGATCTTGCAGATTTCAACATTTGACAATACAGTGTCTGGTCCACTGTACATCTAATTCTGTCCAAGAACCATTGAAGGGGTCATCTGATTGGCATGCAAATCAACCAGATACAGTTAATTTTTGGGGTGTTATAACTATAACAGATGATTCCACACTAACTGTTTTGCATCATGATTTCTACCAAGGATTTTCCTAATTTTATCAAACCATTTTAGGGAGTTTTCACATTTCACTTGCTTACTGGCTGTGTTAAGGCACTATTCTTGGTAAAGAAACAATATTACTACTATTAAGAAAAGTGCTATAAAAATAAAACTGTCTAACTTAGACTTAAGGGAAAACTGGCCATTTGTGTAATTGATAATTTTTTTATTAATTTATTTATAAATAAAAAACTAATATATCTGGGAAAACCTGAAATATTTTTTTCCCCATTTCTCCCCAATGTGGAATGCCCAATTCCCCAGTCTTCATAGTGGCGTAGTGACTTGCCTAAATCCAGGTGGATGAGGACGTATATCAGTTGCCCCCCGCGTCTGAGACCGTCAATCCACACATCTTATCACGTGGCTTGTTACTGCGGAGACCTAGCGCGTGTGGAGGCTTCACGCTGTTCTCTGCGGCATCCATGCACAACTCACCACATGCCCCACCGAGAGCGAGAACCACACATTATATTGACCATGAGGAGCCCCATGTGACACTACCCTCCCTAGCAACTAGGCCAATTTGGTTGCTTAGGAGACCTGGCTGGAGTTACTCAGCACCACGTGGATTCGAACTTGTGACTCTAGGGATGGTAGTCAGCATCAATACTCGCTGAGCTACCCAGGCCCCCCAGGAAAAACTTAAATTAAACGAACACATTTTCATTACACCAAAACTAACTAAAGTAAAAAAACAATACTATGCATAATAATGCATTTAAATAAAACATGCATTTCAGTGGTTTGATGGAAGTTTTGGCACATTTGGTATAGATTCAATGGTCAGTCTAACAGAGAAATCACACATTTCATCCAATTCAATAGTCAAACAGAAAACTAATACCACTCTCAGAAATTAAGAAATTGAATACCATTAGGAATTATCAATGCACACATGAATATTGAATGATTATCCAAGAAGAATGGAAAGAGCAAAACTCGAGGTTACAGTGAGGCACTTACAATGGAAGTAAATGGGGGCCAATTTTTGCAAATGAATATACTCACTTTTTCAAGAGTATAGTCATAAGACATAAACAATATGTGTGTAAACATGATTTTAGTGATACAATCATTTAATAACCTTTACTGTGCAAAGTTATAGACAATTTTACAGCCTTGTTGCCATGACGATGTAATGTCAACAAACCCAGAAACTCCATAACTCCATCCTGAATAAAAGACAATTTAAACAACATAACATCTCAAATAATACATGAGTTTCAACAGAAGAATTAATGCAAGCCATGTTATATAATTAAAATCTTAACATTTCTACCTTTAAATCCTCCAAAAAACTGACTCCATTCACTTCCATTGTAAGTGCCTGTAAACTCGATTTTAGCTTTTTTTAAAGACAAGGAGGAATGATTGAAAATAATGTTTTGTGGGAATCAACATTATGCCATGAACGCTGTCAACTGAGCTAAACTTGTATTGGACCTGGAATATATTTAACTGATACAGCATCAACTTTGGAAGCAATAAAATACTAACATCCTGTCCATTGACGCAACGCAACGCAACGCAATGGCTTGAGGCTGTCATCATGTCAACACGAACATTCTAAACCATTTAATTTGTGTAGGAGCGCCAGCGCGAGCAGCGCTAAATGGAACAGGACAACAGTTTATTATCAGTGTGACGGATTGCGCCGCAGCGGACACTTCCAGTGTAGACTGCATCATTATTATAATGGGATTCTTTTACTTCTAACACGATGCAACGTGCTATTGCGTCCGGTGTAGAGATGGTGTAAAACTAAAATAAAACCTAACTAAACTGAAACTGAAAAACAGTAAAAAATAGACATTTTTACTAAAACTAGCAGAAATAGAGTGAAAACTAATAAAAACTAAACTGCAATGACTAACTGAAAATAAAAATAAATAAAAATGTAGGACTTTTGCAAAGCTATGAGAGATTAAAGGTGCCATTTTGCTATTTTTTGGTAGACTTCAATTAGACCAGCCCCATTCATGCAACCACGCATCCTCTCTCCAAAAAACTACTTTTGAAAAACCTTTCAGCCAATCTAATGTCAGCTAGCCTGAACTTTCAAAAATGATTGACAGTTTCTGTTTTGTTAAAAACATGCTGTTTTACCATTTAGAGTAATTTCTCAGGACAAATCTGTCAAGTAGGAATACTATATTTGTATGGTGTGTTCCCCAAAAAAATGACAGAAGCACATTTAGTGTCAAGATTGTTGACTCGACGTTGCTGCAAACATTATGATTATGACAGATTATGAGCATCACACAGCAAGGGTGAAGCTCCTTCAAAACAAATGAGTTTTTTCCTGACAAAACAACAAACAATGATAAGAGCAATTATTGTACTTTGGGTTTATTGCACTAATTGCTAGTTGTGTTTTGAAGAACAGCATGATTGTTTTAATGAGTATTATTTGGGTTTTGTAAGCATTTATTTCTCAAAAACAAAATAAAATCAATGCTGCCCAAGTCTAGCATGAAAAGAGACACAGTGTAAGTTAATTAATCTAATTAGCACAGGACAAGACGAAAGTGTCTCATCCAAACACTCGCCTAATGAGTTTTATAATGTCAAAACCTCTGCTTTAAGGTTTAGATAATCATAAACAAGACATCGGCTAATGCATTGCTAAACATCACATGCATTTTAAGTATGCAACAAATGCATTTGGTTTTGGAATGCATGGAATGGCACAACTTAAAGTAAAAGTTTGCTAAAAAAAAATGAATTATATCCCCTCCACCAAAGCTCTAAAATATGCCAACCTGGTCCCACGACAAGCAGTAATCGATGATGATGTATTTCATTATAAGAAATTATAAGAAATCGTACTAGTTGGCTCATGCAAAATCTGTTTACTCCCAGAGAAAAAATGAGCGCACCAACGAACAATGTGATCACATATTAGTTTATCCTCCAGACCTAAACCTAACTATTTAGGTGTTGAAATGGAGGTTGGCTAAAATTTTATCCCTGTATTGTATCGATTTATAATTCTGTTTGCTAATCTAAAAAGTCATTCATTTTTAGGTACGTCTAAAAATCATACCATTTGTCATCTACTACAAATTCTTACAAGTTGTCATGAGACTATTGAACCTGGCTTGCAATCATGGTCAGATTATAAAAAAATGTCATGGTTACTGTTGTAACCTCCGTTCCCCGAGGGAAGGAATGAGACGTTGTGTCAAATGAAGTGACACAAGGGGTCTTCCTGGGATGCCAAATGTACCTCTGAACCTGAGAAAAGGCCAATGTCAAGTTGGCAGACAGAATTTGCATGCCCAGCCCCAGACATACGGGTATAAAGGGAAGCGGGGCAGCGAGTGCCAGTCAGGATTTTGCACTGAGGAGCCGAAAATAAGGTACGGCCGTTTACAGTGGTAGGCCTAGTGCTGTGGCAGGAGGGACACAAAGTCTCGTTCCTTCCCTCAGGGAACGGAGGTTACAACAGTAACCATGACGTTCCCCTTCTGTCACTCACTGGCCGTTGTGTCGAACGAAGTGACACAAGGGGTCCCAAATAAAAACGCCACGCACAGACCGTGTTATGTGAACTCCCGAGACAGGTGCAAGCAGGCTACTGCGTGCTAGAGGCAACTGTATTGGCTGCACGTAGCCCTCCCCAATGCCCCCAAAGAGGTGTCACATACAGACCTTAGGTTCCCCGCACCCCTGAAGGGGGAACAGGTGCTCCATGACTGGGAGCAAGCCTGGCAGCCGCACCTTTTTTCTCACTTTGTCTCTCACATATGATGTGAAGTGGCTGGGGCTATCTTAACACTATGAAATCCGTCAGGGAAGGTCTTCTTTCCCGGTCCTATTCTTTCAGGGGGAAAGATCCTACGGAGGCCACATCCTACCCAGTCTAGGGGGAGGTAACATGTGGCAAATACACCACGAGGGTTGTGAAGCAGTACGTGGGAAATGGCACAGTGGTAGGTCCAGCCTAATGAGGGGGGACTCTAAAAGCACAGCGACCGGGACTGTGGGTCCGCCGACAGGGGGACCGTACTGGGATAGAAGGCACACTGGATCAACTTGGTGAAGGGCACAGTGTGCAAGCGGAACACCCTGTCGGTTGTGCTGCGTTACCAAGTTCTACTGGCTCGGACCTGACAAAAACGGGACGAGACCGACTCAACCCTGAGATTGTCAAATCTGGCAAAGGTATTGGGTGTTGCCCAGCCCGCTGCTCTGCAGATGTCTGCTAAGCAGGTGCCATGGGCCAGTGCCCACGAGGATGCCACACTTCTCGTAGAGTATGCTCGAACCCGCAAGGGGCGGGCACAGCCTGGGTGTGATAAGCTAAGGAAATAGCATCAAAGACCCAGTGAGCTAACCTCTGTTTGGAGACGGTGTTCCCTTTCCTCCGTCCACCGAAGTAGACAAAGAGCTGCTCAGAGCTCTGCATGCAGTCCAAATAGATACGCAAAGCACGTACTGGACACAGCAACAAGAAGGCTGGGTCTGCCTTCTCCCAGGGCAGCTTTCTTGCAGGCTCACATCCTGGTCCCTGAAGGGGGTTGTAGGAACCTTGGGCACGTAGCCCGGTCGCGTCCTCAGGATAACATGAGAATGTGCCGGACCGAACTCCAGGCAGATGTCGCTGACAGAGAATGCATGCAGGTCCCCAACCCTCTTGATGGAGGCTAACGCAATCAAGAGGGCCATCTTCAGGGAGAGGGTCTTGAGCTCAACTGAATTAAGCAGCTCGAAGGGGGGTCTATGAAGGCCCGAGAGAACCACAGAGAGATCCCAGGAGGGGAACAGGCTAGGCCGAGGAGGGTTCAGTGGAGGGAGCTCAGGCTTGGTTAATCGTGTCTATGACTGCAGGTGGTAGAGCCACTAGATCTTCCACATCCCGTCCAGGGGCCAGACGTGGAGGTTCCAGAGATCTGTGTGCGGGTGCCAGAGAGTGCCCCGTCCCTGAGAAAGAATGTCCTTCCTCAGGGGAATTTTCCATGGAGGTGCTGTCGCGAGGAGTGTAAGATCCGAGAACCAGGCCTGAGTGGGCCAGTAAGGGGCCACCTGGATGACCTGTTCCTCGTCCTCCCTGATCTTGCACAGCGCTGGTGCAAGAAGGCTTACTGGGGGAAATGCGTACTTGCGCAGTCCCCGGAGCCAGCTGTGTGCCAGCGTGTCTATCCCGAGAGGAGCTCCTGTCAGGGAGTACCAGAGCAGGCAGTGGGAGTTGTCTTGGGAGGCAAAGAGATCTATCTGTGCCTTGCCGAATTGGTCTCATATCAGTTGGTACAAGCTCAATTCTACAAGCTCTGGAGGGGAGTACCCAGGCGGTCCCGCCAGGTGGCGGCGTTCTCGGGACACAAGTGGATCGCAACCGCTCTGTCCACCTGGGGGACCTCTGTGTACCTGTGGGCCGCCCTGCCATCCAGGGTAATGAGAGAGGACGAGCGTAGGGGTCGTTCCGGTCAATAAAAGGTGCCCTCCGCGACCGCGTCAGCTCATCATGCACTTCCGGGAACAACGGAACCGGGGGGGCGTGGCAATGAGCAGTGCCCTGACCCAAGGAACCGATCGAGTAACCGTGGGAAGAAGGAACGATGTGGGGGGTGGTTGAAGTGGCTTTCTCTAGTGAGAAAAGAACGCCACGACCGCAATGTTGCAATGGCTATGTTCTCGCACTGAGAACATGAACCATTAATAAAATGCTGCCTGCATGTGATCACAGCCCAGGCACGTGAGGCAGCTTTTATGACCGTCAGAAGTGGAGAGAAATCAACCGCATCCAGGAACTACACAGAGGCGAAAAGATATTCAACACCTGCTGTGTATTGCACTTTTATGAGTGGGAACTCAAACTCTTTTAGATGAAAAAAACTCTTTTTAGGAGGAGAAACACTCTTTCAGCCAATGAAAGCGCTGTCGAAGCGCCCAGGGGTGTATACTGCACAGCGTGCAGAGAGAGAGAGAGAGAACACCAGCTGGATACGCGCCGTAGATCCATCAGCAGTGCTTATCGCCAGTAGAGGTGAGTGAAACAGTGGTGAAGTCAGCTTGCTGTTGCACAACCGTTCAGCTCCGAAGAAAAATTCTGACTGGCACTCGCTTCCCCGCTTCCCTTTACACCCGTATGTCCAGGGGCGGGGCATGCAAAAAATGTCTGCCAACTTGACATTGGCCTTTTCTCAGGTTCAGAGGTACTTTTGGCATTCCAGGAAGACCCCTTGTGTCACTTTCGACACAACGTCGATTGAGTGACAGAAGGGGAACGCCAGTTTGAATGGCAGAATGGAGAAGGAAACTTGAAAAAAGATGGGCACATATTTCAAAAACCTTCCAATTATTCCACATAGAAAAAAAAACATTCTGTATGTCTACATCTATATCTTTAAGGTTTAAAGACAAGTTTTGAAAAAAAAAAACAATGAAAAAAAAAAAACAGATGGCATAGTAGATTAATTCCATAATGTAAGGTTCAAGAGGAAGTGACTTTCATTCCTATAATTTTAGCATTTTTAGTGCAGATCTTTAAGCATCTGCTCTGGACAGCGGATGCATTTGAGGATCCAGATGCTTCAAAGGAGCAGAGCATTAACTACTAAACATTTCTGAAAGCCTCAGCTTCATACATATCTATTCATGTCTGCTGGAAATCCAGGTTCTCAAAGCTGCAAATTGCCTTATATGTCTACATTTCTGCCCAAAAAAAAGCTATTTTTGGCAAACTCATGCTTTATCACAGGACTCTCCCGACAGCTCATGCGAGGAGGGAATAATAAATGATTTTTAGCCACATGAGGGTCCAAACCTGCACCACACAGACGATTAAGATCAGTTTCAAAAGCAAGTGAGCTTCCTCAGCAGAGGAACATCTAGGCAGACACCATCTAAGGAAGTATCCTAACAAAAAAGGAACCTTACAAGAGACAAATTTAGAATGCTATACATAGACATCAACTCTGTGTCTTCCATAAATAGCCTTTCTTACTTAATTTCAATTGATTCCTCACACAAAGCTATATATATATATAAAGTTGTAAGGACTAGTTTTCTGGTGCTTTTATGGCGTCTTCAATTCATTTTGGAGCTTGAGACTTGGTCACTTTGAACTGACATGACATGGACATGACGTGTGAAGATTTGTAAATTATCTTGTGTGCTCCACAGACAGAATAACAGCATATAGTATGGGATTGGAATCTAAAGGGTGAATAAATAATTACATTTTAATAATGACAATATGTGTTTTTGAGTGAACTATATCTAGTAATAGGAAAAATTACCCTGTTAGTTAAGTGAAATTAGTTCTGAGTAGGGCAATCTCATGAAAACGTCACAGACAGAACAGTCTCTCCTCAGTTTGGACGATTCATCACAGGCTCAGCTATCTTTGGATATTATCATGCATTGAACCCCAATACAGTATGTTGTATTAACCTTGTGCAACCCAGCGTCCACATGTGTTTACGCTGTATTTTGGCTTCGCTAAACACAACGCATAATTTAAATGAATTAAAACCGACTGCATAATGTTCACAAGACTCTACATTGTCATTTAAGGGTTAGACATACAGCTACTACATGCGCAGTTCCAACAAAAGTGCCTCTGGTAAGAAACCCCTTTAAGTTTTTTGATTGAAACCTGTTTGGTTGTAAAGAGTAGCATCTCTAGTTTCATTTGATAAAATATCTGATGATTTTTCGCACGTCAGCGTGCTGATAAACAGGATGTCCACGCATGTTGAAATTAGGACCGTGGTCCCTCAAAAGTAAAAAAAATAAAAAAAAATATTTAGCATATATTTCAACATTAACACATCTGTGGGTCAATTTGCTTAATTTTAATATAAATTTTGTTATTGTTTACAATACGGTTCTATTCATAAACTTTAGTAAATGCATTCCTATACTGTATATTTTCAATGCATTTTCACATTGAGAATAAATGTATTCACGCAAAAGCTGAAACATTTTGCTTTCAGAGGCTTTATACGAGTTAGGATGAAAATAATGTGCATTTTGAACTGTTCTGAGAACAGTGCAGACAGACAGCACACTGGAGGTTAAGTCATTCCCTTAATAGGGAGCAAGGGTTCATCCTATACCTTTGTATGTGTCTAAGTGCATTCTCTCCTAAAATCCGACCGGAAGTTTGTTTCAAGCTGCAGATGATTGAAACAAGGTTTGGATCACTAACATTACACTATTTTATCCTCCTGATAGGATTTATCCTATCCTGATCGTGACTACTTTGTGCATTTTCCATTTTCTTTTTGGCTTTAATTTAGTAGCCCCTAATAAACATGCAAAAAAAAAATAAAATAAATAAAATAAGAGCAAATAGTTTTCCTAAAAACTGATGTCCTCATTTGTGGACAGCTGGACTAAGTTGTGAAATTTTAAATAATACCAAGATAGAGAAAGTCTGAGTTTTTTTTTTTTCTTTTCTTTTCATTTTGTTTATGTTTCCAGCAGTGTTGGTTCTTCATGTTTTTGAGACATTGCAGACATCGATCAGCAGGTTTTTGTGTGTTTTTCTACTTGGCAACAAAATCTCAATGTTCTCTCTGTGCACTGTCAAACAAACAGAGCCAGAGCCAGTGCTGAAGCATTTTACCAAACAGAAATTTGCGTAATTAAATTTGATTCAAAGTAATGGTCAGCATCATCCAATTATTGCCAACCATGTTAAAATAAACTTTTATATTATAAATTCTGAATCTATGTACTGATTACCTTTGTCTCATGTCTGCTAAACATGTTGAGTGGTCCAGACATCATCTGCAGCCTGAAACTGAATTTTTTGTTGTGCTTATAGGAGTGAATGCACTTGGCTGCATAAGAAAGCTATAGGATGCTCCCTCGCTCCCTATTCACTTAATGACTTAACCTCCACTGTGCTGTCGGTGTGCACTAGTCTCAGAACAGTTCCAAATGCACCTTATATTTATCCTAACTTCATTTAAAGCCTCTAAAAGCAACATTTTTCAGCTACTGGAAGGGCACATAGATTTTCATTGTGATAATGCACAGTAAGTTTCTAAGGAAAAATAGCCCTATAATCCACGTCCGTGGTCACAGTGTTTAACAGCGTGCTGTTTTGCAATAAATCGCTCAAATTGTCAAAATGGCATAAAGGGTGAAACTAGAAACACAAATATTTTGACAAACAGGTTTCAATGTAAAAACTTAATGAGGTTCCTTACCAAATGATTTTTTGTTAGTGTTTCTCCCAAAGACAAACTCTGCTGAGAGCTGCACCATGTTTTTATTTTATTTTTTGCCATATGACTCTGTCAAAAGTTTAACCCTTTAATGACAGCGCAGAGTGTTCTGAACTGAGATCAGTCAGTTCAAATGAAATGAAATTATGCATAGCGTATAGCAAAGACAAAACACACAGCCAGCGCATGAGGATGCGGGTTGCACAAGGATATAGATATTTTTGAGTACCTAACCAAACCTCTATGCCTAAACCTAAACAATTCTCAACAATATGGTAAATGGTCTGCACTTTTTTTTAACCTTAAAGGTTACCAAAGCTCTTTACACTGTGTCCCAATTACCCATTCACACACACACCAATGGTGGCAGAGCTGCCATGCAAGGTACTAGCCTGCCATTGGCAGCAACTTGGGGTTCAGTGTCTTGCCAAAGGACACTTCGGCATGTGGAATTGTGTGGGCTGGGAATCGAACCGCCAACCCTGTGATTAGCAGCTGACACACTCTACCACCTGAGCCACAGCCGCCCAATAAAAGACGTAACAAGCAGATACATGCACAGTCACAATCATTTATGTAAAAGTTTACAATATAGCAAGATTCCAAATTACTGTATTCATAGTCTTCAGAAACCATACAAATGTGAGCAATGAGCACAACGTTTTGGTGGTGCAGGCAAAAATCATCCCAGTGAAGCTTTGTCACTAGGGACAGTTCTGTAAACATCTTGAGAATCATTTGTTTAGCAGATGCCTTTTGTTGAGATAGTTTGTTATCCGATCCACTGTCATTCACACATTTTAAGAGTGACTTAAATGTCCAAATACTTAGTAGGGCCACACACACCAATTACGTCAGATCATGAATATATTTTGACTAAAAACCAAAACTAAATTTAGACTTATTAGCATTACAAGCCTGCAGAATTTCTGTGCTGGAATCATAGGAATACAAATAGCTTAAACAAAAGCTTTTCTTGTTGAGCAACGATGACTGATGGCATGCAGGCTGTGTTTAAACTCTTTCTGGTTTTTTCCCCAACGCCCAATTATGCAAATCTGATCTAAGCTGAAAACAATGTCAGGTAATTAGCATTATTATTAGAAGAACACAGAGTTCAGGTACAAAGTTTAATATACCAGAACAATGTGTCAAAATCATGATTGCAGCAGACGAGGCTGTGCATTTTCTGGCTGCTGATGAATCATACACCTGTGACACACTTATAGATCACATATAGAAATCAATAATCACAATATATGAAATTCTTTACCAGCGGGTACTTTATCTTCCCTAAATACACTGTCTTGTAACTGGAGAGGACAAATAACTTTGGAGGAAATGGTTAAAGACTTGTTCCTGCTGGAGGATTTGATTGGGGGGGTTGGTGGTGTGTTCGCTGCCCTATTCGCGGGGCCGTTTTGTGGTCCGTTCTGCATAACGCGGCGGCTCATTTTAGCTAAACGTGGCCCATTTGCGGCACGTTATGCGGCCGACACACCGGCCCGCTCGGTTCTCCTGATGGCCAGTGCGCCCCTGATCGGCCCCAAAGTTTTTCACTTTCAATTGCAATGCTGTCCATTAAACAAATTATATTTTCACAGAAATTTGGATTAAGACTTTTATGCTTCTATGTGTAGTTGTTTTCTAATCCAGCATATGGTAAACTACAATGAGTAAAAAAATTAAATAAAATGCAATTACACTAATGTAAAACTGAACTGAATCTTCAGCCCTTTGCGTTATAATATCCATGGATTTTTATTTTGTATGGAACACAAGCATATAAGATGTGCTACCACTGTGCCTCTTGTAACTTGTTGCTTTAAATATATATCCATACTATTCTTCTTAAAGCACCCTAACTATTTATCCGATTCGTGCCAATATTTGTGCGTAGCTAGAGCCACACCAGCTCATATTGTGTGAACTTTGGTGCAGGCACTGTGACTGGTAGCCTCTGGGTCCTGATTTTAGAAACCTTTGAAATTATAATGTGCTTGCCATTTTACATTACATTTTCATTTTTCATCAAACATGGCTGTAACATATCTATGAGAAAAACAGCGCTTCAGTGAAGATGTTTTTTGATGTACTCAATTTTGGAACTGGAAGCTAAATGAGCAAGGAGGTGGGGAAAGATAAGATAAGTTTGCTTTACTAAACTGTAACAGCGAGGCCAACATCTTGACATGTTCTGCAAGGTTTTGCTCACTTCAGGAATAAATAGTGAAATTCCATGGGGGGCATTTAAAACTCCTCCTGCACAAAATCTGAGATTCAAAATTTAGAGTTTATATGGACTGACAGCACAGTTGTTGGAAACGTGCCTGACAGCCAGTCAATGCAAGAATCTGTTTGCATGACAACAATTCTAAAGCTTTGCAGAGTATGTACCCTATTGATTCTGAGATATCTCCAGTAGGTCCAATGCTGGCTCTATTTTTTCTGTTTCATTACAAAAATGTAGAGTTCTGGCAAACTTGCCACAAATTTGCCACTCTCTATCATGTCCACATGCAAATAAGCTTGCGATTTGCCGCAAATTACTGCAAGAAGTTTGCAGCTCTTCAACAGCACTAAGATAGCACACATACTTCTATCGGGAAGACACGCAGGCTTGAGTGAGGCTTAAGATGCCATTTATTTGATGAATGAAACAGCAATGTTATAGATTGTGAGCAGTCTTATAAAGCAATGGCTTACCTGCGATTGGCTAGGAATTACCCGGCTAATGGTGTGATGTACAGCTGCTAGTCTTCCCGCTAGAACTACGCTGCACTCAAATTTCTCAGAGATTCAAGTTTTAGATCTTTTCATTTGGAAAAGCATTGCATTTTAATTAACATCTGCTAGACATCTTAAAAAGATCTGATTTACAAACATTCATTTATAAACATCTCATAAACATCTGCTGAATGTCTAATTGACATCAGAGAAGAAATGTCTTATTGACATATTGCAGATTCCCAAACAACAACAAAAAGTCTTCTAGGTGTAAACACACACATCAAATAGACGTCTAGGTGATGTATGTGTGCTACTGTAAACCTGCAGCACCATGGACAATTTGGCAACAATGGATAATCTGCTGCTACTGGCAAACATTCATCTGGCAAACCTTTGGCAACAACAAAGAGTTTGCTGCAAAGCACATTTGCTTTTGAAAATAATGAGGGGACAAGTTTGCCACAGGGATTTGCCAGAACTCTCGATTTTCGCAAGGGTTCCGAATCACACGGACACACTCCTTTATGAATCACATAATCTTTTGACCAATTTTCATGTGTTATATTTTATATTAAAAAAACATGAATTGAACATCTGAATAGACTTTCATCTAGAATCTTTGATGATACAGGGCTATTGTCAGCTACTGTATAAACACATAAGGGTTCGTTCAATTGCCGTATGTTAATAAAAACATTATTTTACCATCTGAAAAAGACATTCATCTAGACTCTTTGATGATGATAGCATGCTAATCATGCCTTGGGTGACCAGACATCCCGATAAAACCGAGACGGTCCCGATTTTACGAGCCGTGTCCCGCTTCCCAACGGAGTTAGTCAGGATGCCTTTTGTGCCGATAATCAGGCTTAGCATAATATTTTAAGAAAATGATCATTGCTGTGCTTCATGCTTTTTCTGTAATGAGAAACTTGTGATGAATAATGAGAGAATCATTCTCGCAATCTCAGAACCAGTGAGGCTTTAAACTTTCCCCTCATCACCCCCTCCAACCTCTGCTGCTGTCTGTCAGCCCATAAGAAAAGTTTACTCAACTGCTAGAAGCCAAAAACCCTGGAGGGAGAGATGATATCAGTCGTACAGCACAGTTCAAGGTTATCAAATTTCCTTTCTATAATATACATCCTTTGACATATTGCATTTGGGTCCTGCCTCTTATCTATGACAGATTTTTTATAAAAACCTTAATTGACCATCTGAAGACGTTCATCTAGACTCTTTGTTGATGCTAGCATGCTTATCTTGCTAGCAGGTCTTCCGTCAGCTACTGTATAAACATTCGACCAATTTTCATGAGCTACATTTAATAAAAATATTGATTGCCCATCTGACTAGGCTCTTTGATGATGCTAGAATGCTAATCATGCTAGCAGGGCTACAATCAGCTACTGAATGAATCACATAAATATTTCAACCAATTTTAAAATGTTATATTTGATAAAAATACAAATTGACCATATTATAAGAAGACATTAATCTAGAATATTTAATGATGCTAGCATGCTAATTATGTTAGCAGGGTGACAGTCAGCTACCATCCCTGAAAAATCCTGCTGAAACCAGCCTGAGCTCTCGCAGCCTGGCAAAACTGGTTTAGGGGAGTGGGGCACATATAAAATGGTCAGGTTGGGAGACTATATGACTGCCAGCTTAGCCAGTCTGACAGACCAGCTAAACCAGATAAAAGGAGCAAATCACCCTAGTTTTAAAAATTTTCCTAGCAATGATCAACCCAAATATCCCCTAATAAGTGATAGACCGTGACAAAATAAGGCATAGTGAACATATTGACATCTGCAGAGTTCTGCTCACATCAGGAATAAATGTCTGAAAAATTGATGGGGACCATTAAAAATGGCTTCTGCAGATATTCTGAGACTCCACAAAGAACTTTATGGATTGACAACATAGTTGCCCGAAACATGCATCCAACAACCAGTCAAATGACAGAATCTGCTTGCATGGCAATAATGTTTAAAGCTTTGGAGAGTGTGTACCCTCAATATGGTTCCATCCATCTGGATTCGGAGATATCTCCCGTTTGAGTGTGGGGAGGCGGGTGGTGTTACAGGACTGCTGTGAACTATTGGATGAGCTCCTACATCAAGAGAATGGGCAGGTTCTCTGAGGATATGAGATCAAAAGACCATCTGCCTATTCTGAGGGCCCCGCTTGTATCTCAGAGTGGCCAAAGAACTGGGTGAAAGATTGACAAGCTCTGCAGTATTTCACTGTGCTATGTTAGTTTTACTCTAGCCAATCTCCTAACGCAGTTTTGCTTCAAGACTCAGATTTTACATTGGACATCAAGTTTTGAAGCACCAAAATTGAGATTCATTCAAACATAAACAAAAATATTCATAAATGCATTGCAATATATTAAATGAATAGTAGACCAAAAAATAAAACATTCAGCCAGTATTTATTCACCCTCGTGTTTTTCCAACCCCTATGCTGAATTTATTTATTTATTTGTTTGTGTTTCCATGAAACACAAAACTTACTTAACACCCATGGCACGGTTCACCAAGAATAAAAAAAAAATCTTTTTGTTTATACTCACCAACATGATGTATGACTTTCTTTGTTTTGTTGAAACACAAAAAGAGATCCCTGGTAGCACGCATACATCCACAGATGTCTATTTGTTGTGTGTGTTTACATCTGTAAGATATATTTTTTTTAGGTTGTTTGCACATCTGCAATATGTCTTTTAGACAATTCCTCTCGAATGCCATTAAGACGTTTCAGATGTTTATGATTCAGAATGTTATTTAGCAGATGATAATAAAAATGCGATGCTTCCCAATTAAAAATATCTCAAATAGACATCTCAAAGATGTGTGTGTGCTATGTGGGATGTTAGACAGAATATTAGCTTTCATGGGCTGTCAAGTTCAAATAAGGAAAAAAAATAAAAAATCATAAGTACTTTCGAGCACAAGTTATGTAAATGGTGAAAAAATGTCAATTTTTGGTTGAATGATTGTGATTGCCACTTGGTCCTAACTATTCCTTAAAAGAACTCCTAAAATGAATTGCACAGGCCCAAAAATGTGCAAAATTATTCAAATGATAAAAAAATAAAAAATAACTTTTTTGGTTTCCAATTTTCTCTTGAATATCAATGGTTTTGTGCTCCAAAATGAACACAAGGTAAATTGCTGTTACATTTACATATAAATGCTTTTTGACTTTTGACAAATGAGGAACATAACAAGCAATTTGTCATAGAAAGGTCAACTATATCTGTAGTAATGTCTACATCACACTGACAAGTTTTAAGTGTTACTTGTTGCTTTCGAAAATTTGTGTACCCTGAAAACAGCCCCATTCAGTTAAATTACTGACAAGCTGCATCAATACAAGCATGAACACATTTCCTTCTAGGGTTACTGATCCAGTCCCATGGGAACCAGGAAGTAATCGTGTTCACATGGAAAGTAGTGTGCATGATTTGGAGGTTGAATTTTTGCTAAAAAAAAAAAATAATTTTTAATAGGCAAGTTAGGGTTTGGGTTTTATTTAGGGTCTACGGTAAATAAAATATGCATTCCTGTTGACTGTATTAAAACATTAACTACAACAACAAAAAAATATGCTTTTGGTGCCACTCTGTGGGCATTTCCCTCAGAAAATATGCTCATGCATGCACATATATTTCACAACACTTTCAGCTTTGGCCACTGGGGGAAGTGGTTTGAAATTCAGTAAGCGATTTCAGCAGTAAAACTTGTCAACAAACCATTGTCAAATTCAAAGTGTGATCAGTCTGGAAGGCTTTAAAAAAAAAAAAAAAAAAAAAAAATATATATATATATATATATATATATATATATATATATATATATATATATATATATATATATATATACACTCACACACACACACACACACGGCTCAAGTTGAGGGGGAATGGCATCCCCTTTTTGCAAGAAATACCAAAAAGCATTCCTCTTGTAAAACCACCATCCCCCCTTACCATCCCCTTTAGATTAATTGCATCATGCATTACTTAGAACTAGTCATGCAAGTAAAATATTGAATAATCTATGTTTGATAACAGACTTTAAATAATGGGGATTTGCCGATCAGAACTAGATTGACGTGTAAATTTGCCAGATTTCTATAAATTAAATCCCCCTATCAAATCTTGTCATTTGAACAGTTAGGAAATATTCTGCCAGGGTGATGCTTTAGACACACAATCTGCAAGCTCTCTCTCCACTGCAAACAGACAGCGGTTTTCTGAAAGCACTGGCATGTATGTCGGAGTTTAGCAATTGGTTGATTTGTCCTTCCTAGTGTTCAACTGAAAGTCTCGCCACATACGGTAATGCAAGTTTTCGAAAGTTTCACGAACTTTCAAAAATGGCCAAGGGAATAGTACAAGGAAATCTTTTGTCTTTAAAAAAAAAAAAGAGAGAATATAATGTAAGATGCTCAAACAATTTTCAGGGTTTCGTCCATAAAACTCTTTTGTGTTTAAGCATCCTTCATAGAAACAGCCCAAACTTCCTTTACTTGTTCAGTTAATGGAGAGGAAAAATGCATGTCTGTGACAGTGGGTGAGCTATCTAGGAAAAAAAAAAAAAAAAAAAACTTTTTCATGATCATAACAGGGATTCTTGTCACAAAATTCATCATAAAATACAATAGCAGAGGGTAGCCGGTGCATGTTATGGCCATGTTTGTCCAGATCTATTAAATTAAAAATACATTTAAACAAAATGCAGTTCACACAAACCATTTACCTGAATAGACCTCTTCAGTGATGAGCATATTTTCAAGTCATATTGATAATTTTTCTGGGGCTTAAAGGAAAAAAAAATAGCATGTGGTGTCCAGAGAGAATAATAAAAAAAATAAAAAAAATAAAAAAAATCTCATTAAAAGCTGAATTTCCTGAAATAATAATAATAAAAAAATGTTGGCATGACTAGTACAGAATTATATTTTTTATTGTTATTTCTTAAAATATAAAGCAGTGAAAATTTTTGTTTTAAAATATGATTCATATTTATAAGCACTTTTGTCTATCAAAACAAAGTGGTGGTGTAACCAACGTGAAGATAGACATTTTGTTGTTTATGTTGACCATAAAAACCAAAAAAACAGAGTGGACACGTTTAGACCCGACTGAGCGTGACATTTTAAAAACATCTGATGTCATGTGGTGTAACCTTGGGAAAACATGATATTTTTTGACTCAAATTCATATTAGATTACTTTGAAAAATATATTTGAAAACTTTTTTGGAAATTAATGCTGACATTTTTTTATACTCTCATGTAGTCAAAGTGCAAAGAAAGTATTATATTTTTTAATTCATGGTTATTTCACATAACAATTTTAAAGTATTAACTATTTTGAACCCCCCCCCCCCCCCCCCAACATATATACACACACAGTGTATATTAAAAAAGGTCAACACACCTCTGTTAAAACAGCAGGATTTTGCACCTTTAAATTAAAAATTACAACCTATGCATTGCTACTGAAAAACCAGTGATACATTTTAGAGAGAAAAAATAAATAAATCTTATTTCGTCAGAAAAGGCTTGGGCTTGCCACCCTTCCCCATAGCCCAGACAGATGAAGAATACGGGAGATAGTTGTCACATGTAGGCAGCAACCAGTACTTGCCAGAAAGAGCTTCAGCTCCTTAAAAGTTACTGTAGGCTTCTTGACAGCCTCCCTGACCAGATTTCTCTTTGTCTTCACATCAATTTTGTAGGGACATCCTGTTCTTGATAATGTCCCTGCAGTGCCATACTTTCTCCACTTGTTGATGACTGTCTTCACTGTGTTCTTGGACATTTTTTTGTAGACCTCACCTGAGGGATACCTTTCAACAAGGATATCCTATTGATGCTTTGTAAGCTCTTTGTGGCCCATGGCTCTTGTAGCAGCATGCAACCAAGAAGATGTCAGAAAAATCGTACAAGAGCAGCTGAGATTTATTTGAGATAATCAGAGTCACTTCAGGTGAAGACAGGTGTGTACTATTTCGCAGGAGCTTGATGATTGGTTGAGTCTGAACACAGCCACATACCCAATTATAACAGGGTGTGCACACTTATGCAGTTAATTTATTCTCAGTTTTGTATTTTTCATTTTTACTCATTTAAAGTTGCAAAAAGTCTGATATGATTTATCTTTGTTTCAATTTTTACATCACAAAAACCTGGGGTGTGTAGACTTTTTAAATCCACTGTGTGTGTGTATATATACATATATATATAACCACAGTTAGTTCCGGTCCTCGATTCTGATTGGACGAGAGACATTCCATGAGCATTGATGGTGTGACAACATCAGCACTCAGACGCTTCACTGTGTGCATTTCACTCCACGTTCATGCTGTTCTAAACTAAAGCGTATCTGTTAGGAGTTACTGGCTTTATTTTTGAAATTACATATGTTAGCCAGCAGGTGGTGGCAAAAGATCATTTTTGTGTGTAATATGAGCAAGTTGGTGACATAAAGTGAATGCATTAGTCATTGTTTATATAGAACTTTACCAAAACTAAGAAATAGCTTTAGACGGCTTTAAACGGACAACTTCAGGATTAAGGCTCATGCTGAGAGACACAGCAGACTGATTTATTACAGAACTCAAGTGCTTACCTTTTATCAGAGTTTCCACATGAATACGTACTATTTAAAATGGCGGAGGACATCGCTGTTTCTATAGTGATTGACTCTTGTGCACCGGGTACTGCGAAATAGAGAGAAATATCCCCTCTTGGAAGTCTATTTTCCAGTGTTAAATCTGACAGCATCTCTGATTGTGTGTGGCAAAAGGTGATTGCACATGCTCTCTCTCTCTCTCTCTCTCTCTCTCTCACACACACACACACACACACACACACACACACACACATATACAGCCGGCTATCCTTGTTTATCCAATGACTTGTTAGAAAATGCACAAGCTGTGATAATTCTGATTCTGAAGTGAACATTTTGAAATACTAATGGAGGCTTAGACGCATCATTTACCAGCAATGGCAGATTCTGATAGTATAGATAGGATAGTAAGTATAGTCTATATTACTCGTGCACTTCATTTAAATTCTTCTGAAGACAAACAAAAAAAATAAATAAAACAACAACAACAACAATATGGCTATGGTGTGAAAGTAAATGACAGAATTTTCATTTTTGACTGAAAGATTCTGAACTATTCCTTGAACTATTAAAATGGACTGCATAATATGTGCCCAAACTACAACATTATGAAAATAATTCAAAATGTATAATTTCCTTTTAAAAATGTCTCTTGAATTTCAATGTTTTCATATTCTCGGCAACCATGTATGTTGCACAAAACCAATTGTGGTCCGCACAAGCCATGTTTATCCTCATTGCGCATGAAGAGGTGGGTAGTAACTTGTTACATTTAAAAACTGTTATGAATATATTTAAAGGTGGGTACTTTTCACTCTTACTCAAGTAAATTTCTAATGAAAACATTTACTTCTACTTCATTACAATGGAGTTACATTATTGAGAGATTTTTGAAAGGGACTTTTATGACAGCGGAACTTTATAGCTGTGCTCTGTCACTGGAGTCGAGTTCACCACTGCAGCAGCAGCAAGTGCACCAAATAAACACTTTCTTCACTCCACACCATGAAAGAGAGTAGTTTTGTCATGCAATGCCTTAATTATTCACCAAGACAAATGGATATTTCAAGATTAAAATTGCAGCGTGGTAACTTTTGCCGATTATGATAGAGTGAGCTTCTCTGTGTCATTGTCATTTTCAGGATGATTCTGTAACTATGGCCTTTTATGACCTCAGTTTATTAGTATACATTTTTATATCAGTGTTGCAGTTTATCAGTTCGTAAATCCATGTAAACATCTTATGCTTTGCAGATCGCATGCTTGACTTCTGGAGCATGAGCTGACATTATGTCTCGCCTGCACAGGATTTCTGCATTTGACAGATGCTGCGCGTTTTTCTCATGGACAACAAAAAACAAGCTCTGAACTTAAATAAGCTTAACACGCTTCAAAATACAGAGATAAGTTGTAGTTTACCCTTAGTGTACAGAACTAATGGTCTAAATTCTTTTGACGCTGAAAAAACTGTAAACACACTGATCTAAGAATCCATACAAGACTTTGAAATTGTGACAGTAGGCGTTAATGAAGCATGATCTTGTTTTATCTCTCATTTTATTCAGCATTACATATAATTGGGCCTGGGGGACATTGCTCACGTTTTTCAACATAATAATTACTTGAAATTGGTTAACAAAATTCTTTAATTGACAGATTCGTCCAAATCTGACAAGTGTCTTTAAAGTGATAGTTCAACCATAAATTGATGTTCTGTCATAATTTCCCACCCTCATGTTGTTCCAAACCTGTGTGACTTTATGTATTTTGTGGAACCCAAAAAGATATTAGACATAATGCTAGAGACGATAAGTCTAACATTCTGTTTGACATCTCTTTAATTGTGCTGCATTGAAGAAAGTCATATGATTTGAAACAACATGAGGGTGTATTATGACAATTCCCATGAATAATTATAATAATTATTATTATTAGTATTAGTAGTAATAGTAGTATAATTATTCTGTAATAAATAGTAAATGGTAAAAATGGTCTGCACTTATATAGCGCTTTTTTAACCTTAGCAGTATTTAAAGTGATTTACACTGCGTCTCATTCACCCATTCACACACACACACCAATTCCGGCAGAGCTGCCATGCAAGGTGCTAGCCTGCCATTGTGAGCAACTTGGGGTTCAGTGTCTTGCCCAAGAACACTTTGACATGTGGAGTCGTGTGGGCCAGGAATCAGACCTCCAACCCTGCGATTACTGGCCGACCCGCTCTACCACCTGAGCCACAGCCGCCACAACATATAAAAATGTATTATATAATGGAATATTGGTGCGTAGTCATTTATTATATTTTATGTGGAAGTAACTAGTTACTCACTACTTGAGTATTCGTTTAATTGGATACTTTCTTACTCAAGTAGTTTTTTACATTACTACTTTTACGTCTACTTGAGTAATCTTTTTTTTAAGTAATTGTACTTTTACTTGAGTAAACATCCGGGTCATATTTTTCTTTTACCTTGCATAGGTTTCGAGGGTGAGGGCGTGACACACAAAATGTCTATGTTAGGATCTGCCTAATCTGGCTACTAGCTTGTACCATGTGACAGATGAATTTATGCCACAATACTCTAGAATTTTATTGATCACACTGCTTTTGACAACAAAAATAAAAGGTATAGGAAGTGTTTTCTGAACTCTTTAAAAATGGATAAGCCTATTTATTTTACTATCCTTACTGTGAACAATTGTATGGTTAGTATCATTATTATTTATGCATAGCATTCAGCAGTGTTTTCACCTTAGATCACAAGTTGAGAACCACTGCACTATTAAAATGCTTCCTATATCTTTTGGGTCCTGAAGCTAAACCAGTTAAGAACCACTGCTATATTAGATTCACTCATGGAGAACACAGTAAAGCACATGAGAACAAAAAACAAGCATTTCTTGAAATTTACATGTCCAACAAGCCTAATAATCTTGGAGCATTTTGAGAGCTACATTCATCACAGGTCTTCCTCCCAGCTGGCATAAACACAAAGGAACCATCCACAGTGTAAGAGACGCTCTCATTCAAGAAACATTTTGCCCTCTGCTTTGCATTTACTGTCTATATAGTTTGCTTTAAAGAGATCCAGAGGGGACGGTGAGAAGGGGCAAGCCTCCAGGCAAAGATATCCTCATCAAAGAAGATCAGTTTCCCTCGCCTGAAGATGAAAAAGCATGTGCTAAAAGGCTCGAGGTCAGAAATTGTGTTATACAGATTCAACCAGTTGGTTTGACTGGGTCGGCTGCACTAATAGGCCATGAGTTCTTCGTTTCACTGAATGAGATGCACAGCCAAGGCTGGCACTAGTTTTATTTCTTGTGATTCATCCATGAATATTTGTCAGGTGGCCTGACAAGACAGGGCATGGGACCAGGGCACAGTCACTTGATGCGCATGCGTAAACCTTCACAAAAGCTTACTGGGATAACTCCGTCGAATTGATCCCCAATCCTTGATTTTCTTCTTTCACATTTGTTCATAAACCTAAATTTTAAACTTTACAAACGTGTGAACATATCTCCGATACTACTCTTTATAAAAAAACAATCAGATTTCTTTGATATCGCTACTTATATCCAACTTTCCGAACTTCCGCTACTAGTCTTAGCCCGCTAGCACTGCACGCGTGGTCTCTCGCCTATCGATCGTCTTACTTACACCTGTATAACTGAAAGCTATAATTCGCCATTATAGCACATCTGCTATAATGGCGAATATAGCGGATGTGTGTCTAACGCTACCTCTGTGTGCAGGTGAAGACACCTTTGAACTACATTCGGTGCAGTTGGAGCTCGAATCCGTCGAGAGGCAGATCCACGACCTGCTACAGAGACAGGCCGAGCTGCGAGATCGGTGGTCCGCGCTTGAAACATCACGCGCCGATGCTCACAGGTCAGTGGTTAATAATTTTTTGACTCCGACCTCGTCTACTCCGTGTGTGTTTCTCTGCACAGGTCCCGAGCAACCAGGACGCGATCATCCCTGGCTTCATTCACTCCGGCACCGACACATCACCACGGACCCTGGGTGATTCCACGGCGGAAGACGCGAGCCAAGACCAGACCAAGGACCTCCCCGCCCCTCCCGACTTTCGAGATCTCCACCCGGAACCGCTTCTCACCTCTTCGCGAGTCGGAGCGCGACGACGCCGTGATCATCGGCGACTCCACCGTCCGTCATGTCCGCGCTATCTCTGGCAAAGGTAAGGTGCGCACTCACTGCTTTCCTGGTGCTCGTGTTCTTGATGTCTCTACGCAGGTTTCCGAGATCCTGAATGGTGACGAGCGCGTCGGAGCTGTCGTGCTGCACGTGGGAACGAACGACACCAGGCTGCGGAAGACGGAGGTACTGAAGAAGGACTACAGGAGCCTGATCAAGACGGTACGCAGCACTTCGCCAGAAACAACGATCGTCGTGTCTGGACCGCTTCCCACGTACCGACTAGGACAAGAAAGGTTCAGTAGATTATTTGCTCTAAATGAATGGTTAATGTCATGGTGTAATGAACAGAGACTGCTCTTTGTTAATAATTGGAATCTGTTTTGGGAGCGACCTAGGCTCTTCCGTGCTGATGGCCTTCACCCCAGCAGAGTCGGAGCGGCTGTTCTGTCGGACAACATCTCCAAGACGCTACACACCATATGACTAGTAAGTCAAAGTCCAAATCACAGTATTTGCTGTCCCAACTTAATTGATATAAGTACCAATGTAGAACATTATATAGAAACTGTGTCTATTCCTCGTTTAGTAAAGCCAAACAATACATCTACTGTAGGATCTAGGAAAAATCTAATTGTAATTAAACCAGAAAATCTCAATATCAGTGAACAAAAACAATTTCTAAAGCTAGGTCTTCTAAACATTAGATCGCTCACACCTAAGGCGGTTATTGTAAATGAAATGGTCTCAGATAATAGCTTTGATGTATTTTGCCTTACTGAAACCTGGCTTAAACCAAATGATTATTTCGGTCTAAATGAGTCTACTCCGCCAGGATACTGTTATAAACATGAGCCCCGTCTGATTGGTCGTGGCGGCGGTGTTGCAACAATCTATAGAGATATTCTTAATGTTACTCAGAAAATAGGTCACAGGTTTAATTCGTTTGAAGTACTTGTGCTAAATGTTACACTCTCAGATGTAAGAAAAAAATCCCTATTATCTCTAGCCTTGGCTACCGTATATAGACCTCCAGGGCCTTACGCTGATTTCCTAAAAGAGTTTGCAGACTTTCTATCAGATCTATTGGTCAATGTCGATAAAGCAATAATTGTTGGAGATTTTAACATACACGTACATAACACAAGTTATGCGTTAGGGGCTGCGTTTACAGATTTGTTAAACTCCTTCGGGGTCACGCAAAACGTCAGTGGTCCCACTCATCGCCTAAATCGTACGCTAGATTTAATTATATCATATGGAACCAATCCAACCGATATAGATATTATACCGCAAAATGATGATGTCACTGATCATTACATGGTAACTTGCATACTACGTACCACTGAAATCTGTCATATTGCGCCACGTTATCGACCAAGCAGAACAATCCTTCCAACCACAATATATAGATTCTCAAATAGCTTACCTGATCTATCTCAGCTGCTCAGTGAACCCAAACAAACAGATGAACTAGAGGAAATGACTAGCAGTTTGAGCACCATTTTCTCTGGTACATTAGAAATTGTTGCACCAATTAGATTAAAAAAGTTTAGAGAAAAAACTAGAGCACCATGGTACAACAGTGCTACGCATGCTATTAAGAGAGAAACTCGTAACTTGGAGCGTAAATGGAAAGAAACTAATTTAGAGGTCTTTAGAATCGCATGGAAAGACAGTATGTCACGTTACAAAAAGGCTCTAAACACAGCCAGGGCTGAGCACCTCCGCATACTAATAGAAAATAACCAAAATAATCCAAGGTTCTTATTTAACACCGTGGCTAGACTAACAAATAAACAGAGATCACCTGAGCAAAATATTCCGTTACAGTTTAGTAGTAATGATTTTATGAATTTCTTCACTGAGAAAATAGAAAACATCAGAAACACAATTGTAAACACAACTGTTAATGTACAATCTTTTATGGTGTCTTATGATTCAGCCTCAATTATCGCCCCTCAAGTACATCTACACCGCTTTACAACTATAGGACAGGAAGAGCTAAATAAACTTATCATTGCATCTAAAACAACAACATGTTTACTAGATCCAATACCCACTAAACTACTGAAAGAAGTGTTACCTGTAGTGGAAGAGCCTCTTCTCAATATTATTAACTCATCTTTATTTTTAGGTCATGTTCCAAGAATATTTAAGCTGGCAGTTATAAAACCTCTCATTAAGAAACCACAATTAGATCCAAATAACCTAGCAAATTACAGACCCATCTCAAATCTTCCATTTATGTCTAAAATATTAGAAAAAGTTGTGTCCGCTCAATTGTGCTCTTTCTTGCAAGAAAATGATATCTATGAAAAATTTCAGTCAGGATTCAGACCGCATCATAGCACAGAAACTGCGCTAGTTAAAATTACAAATGATTTACTTTTAGCTTCTGACCAAGGCTGCATCTCAATATTAGTTCTACTCGATCTTAGCGCTGCGTTCGACACTATAGATCATAAAATACTCTTGGATCGACTATAAAACTACACTGGTGTTCAGGGACAGGCATTAAGCTGGTTTAGATCGTACTTATCAGACCATTACCATTTTGTCTGTTTAAATGGGGAAAAATAACGTCAGTAGACTATGGAGTGCCACAAGGATCTGTGTTAGGCCCTCTATTATTCTCAATATATATGCTGCCACTTGGTAAAATTATAAGAAAACATGGAATTAATTTCCACTGTTATGCTGATGACACTCAATTATATATCTCATCACGACCAGATGAAAACACTAACTTATCTAACTTGACAGTGTCTTAAAGATATAAAATGCTGGATGACGCGTAATTTCCTGTTATTAAATTCCGATAAAACGGAGGTATTACTTATTGGTCCTAAAAACTACCCACAAAATCCCTTACAATACAACTTTAATTTAGAAGGATGTCCTGTTACATTATCCACTACAGTAAAAGACCTGGGTGTTATACTAGATCGCAACTTGACTTTCGAAAATCATATTTCATCTGTTACGAGAACAGCCTTTTTCCACCTTAGAAACATTGCTAAGCTACGTAACATGCTATCTGTTTCTGATGCAGAAAAGTCCTCGAGACTAGATTACTGTAATGTTTTATTAGCTGGTTGCCCTGCATCCTCAATAAACAAGCTACAGTTAGTCCAAAATGCAGCCGCTAGAGTTCTTACTAGGTCAAGAAAATATGATCATATAACACCGATTTTATCATCTCTACACTGGCTACCTATTAAGTTCCGTATCAATTACAAAGTATTACTACTGACCTCTAAAGCCCTAAATGGTTTAGCTCCGGTGTATTTAACAGATCTTCTATCGCCATACAATCCATCACGCTCTTTAAGATCACTAAATTCGAGGCTTCTGGTCATACCTAGGATATCTAAGTCCACTAATGGAGGGAGGGCGTTCTCACATTTAGCTCCTAAACTCTGGAATAGCCTTCCTGATATTATTCGAGGCTCAGACTCGCTGTCCCAGTTTAAAACTAGATTAAAGACGCATCTCTTTAACCAAGCATTCACATAATGCTTACTTTTTTACTACTGCTGAATCAGTTATAATGCATTAATATTATGAACATCAGCTATGCTAATTATTTCCCATCTGCTTTTCTGCTGTTATCTCGTGACGCCAGTCCCGAGGTAAATAGCGTTCGTCAGCTCCAGTTTGTATCCAGCCTCTCACGGAGACTTCAGATGCCCCATCACCATGGACTACGATCTTGAAATGGGATACATAGACTAACTATTGCCAACAAAAGCCTTCATCAGCCAAACAAGGACAATTGCATCTAAGTGAACTTCTGGAATTTAATCAAGGATGGACTTCAAAGACACTGGTCACTAATCTTGCAGTTCAAACACAATCACTGTCTAAATACTGACCCTTAGCACTTAATGAGTTTAATAATTTTTTAAATCATGTTTTTTAACTATAAATAATTCTTATTTACATTATTCATGATGTTAGCCAGAGGGGAACTGGCCCCCCACAGTGAGTCTGGTTTCTCCCAAGGTTATTTTTCTCCATTAACCATAATCTTTTGGAGTTTTGTGTTCCTTGCCACAGTCGCCTTCGGCTTGCTCACTGGGGTTATTAATACAATTATTATTTAATTATTTTTAAACACGATAAAGAATCATATCTTATCTAATTCCACAACAGGGCTCCAAACAAAAAATCAATTAAGGAGCCACTGGCTCCTATAGGGGGAAAAACAGGCGCCAAATATTTTCATTTTTAACTCCTTCCATTCCTTTTCGTCCCGCAGCTCGCATGCAAGAAAAACTGCACGTGCTAACAGTGTAGTCTGTGGAGCATTCTTCGCAATTATGTGATCACGTGCATTTTTTATGCTTGTTACTGTCACCGTGTTTTCTAACAGTCTCTTTTTTGAAATTGTTAGTTCCTGCAATGAACTCCGTTTTCCCCGCTATTTCTTTGATATAAACTTTTGTAATGTATCTCGGGAAATGTAATGCAAATTTTAAAATCAAAGGGAGTAAATTTTTACTGTCACCAATGGCGACCTTGACAGAAATTACACTCGCAAATAAATTTATTTGGTCACAAATGCGACCATTTTTAGTTGCAGTTTGGAGCCCTGCACAAGGATGATTTATCGACTTTATAGACATTACATTTTTATCGTCTGTTAATGCTGAACTTCTGTAAAGCTGCTTTGAAACGATGTGTGTTGTGAAAGGCGCTATATAAATAAAATTGACTTGACTTGACTTGACTTGAATATATAAAAAAAAATGTCTGTGTTTTATTTGATAAAACATTAATTAACCAACTGAAAAGGCATTCATTTCTTTGATGATGCTATACTAATCATGGTAGCAATGCAACAGTCAGCTACAACACAAATTGGGACAGAAAAACAGCCCAGGCTCTATACCTAGTATATTACAGTATGTCTGTTACTAGATGAATCACATGGATATAATATAGACTATGCTGAAAAACACTTATTTTCAGATGGATTGCTTACTATTTGATCAATTCAATCCACCCACACATAAATGTCCTGGTGCTCCCTATGGGCAGGGATATGGACTAAATAAATAAATAAATGTAAACTCTGTTCCAAAACCTGAACTCTCGTGTTGCCTACTACCAGCAAAGGCAGTGGCCGTTCACACCAAACACGTCCTTGAGCTAAAAAATCTAGACACAGTGCCATGAATACAGGTGTCTAGAGATGTGTTTTTAAAAGTTGGCTTAGGTTTTTTTTTTTTTCAACCTAAAACAGCTTCTAAAAAAGTCACTCCAGCAAGAGATGCTGAAAAAACAGAAATATGGTACAACAGTCAAAAACGTCCATCTAGTGAAGGGATTTTCAAACTGTGATCTGGGGACCCCAAGAGGGCCGCAATGGGGTGTTAAGGGGTATGCAGAAAATTTAAGTGAAAAACAGTATGAAACATTTTGACATTGTTAGACATTATTACCATTCAATTTTTAAATCATGGGATTCATCACAATTATTTTATTATTTTGACAAATCTACATAAAATGCTGTATATTAAAGTAAGAAATATATTAGTAAGAAATAATTTATCAATAAATGAAACGACTGCAATGCTGCTTTGGAACAATAATTATTCTGAAAAGTGCTTTACAAATAATAATATAAATAAAACTTGAAAAAATGGGCTTGGGTGGGTGTGTTTGCACTTTTTTGGGGTGTATGAGCACAAACGGTGGTTGTATTGTATGTTAATGGTGTTAAAGTGGCACAAAGCGCAATTTTCTTTGTTCAAAAGCAGTTCTGTTTTCAGCGCAAAGTCTAATTTCAGTTCTTGCATTTGCAGTTTGAGATTCCACAAGCAGGTGGTAATAAAGTTAATGTACAAACTCTGAATATATAGTGGAACCTGAAATTATATCCCTGACGATCAGAGTTGTAGCCATCTTATGACACAAAAACGTAAGACATTTGTGTTAAACTATAATCTATGATCATGGTTAATTTTTCAATCATTATTATTATGTTTATAATTATGTAGCAGGGCAGAGGGTGGGGCCGGGTCGTGACGATACACACCCGGTCCCGTATCAGGCTAATCAAGCCTCCGAGAGGGATAAAGGCAGATGGCCACGGCTGCTCCGTTGGGGTGGACAGTAGTGGCGAGAACTCTACTACGGCGTATCCCTCCTCCTTCCCGGATTTCAGCACCAGTGTAAAGGAGTTCAAGGGAAAGGATTTAGACGGGCAAGGAGGAAGCGAGAACCGGCTTGTCAACATAAATAATATTTTAATGATAAACTTAAAACAAAGGACAAACACACACATGACGGACATGTCCGTAAATTATCTCTCTCGTCGCACCACCGCCTGCCATCGGCCTTTATCCCTCTCGGAGGCTTGATTAGCCTGATACGGGACCGGGTGTGTATCATCACGACCCGGCCCCGCCCTCCACCCTGCCACAAATTACAATTGCATTTATGGTCTAATTTGTATTGGTATTGTTCCACCTGTTGTCATAGAGTGATTTTGAAGGGAGTAAAATGTTTGGATTTGGTATATGATTTTTTTTGACCACTTCTTTTTTTGATTATATTGTCTTTTTGTTTGAAGCGTAATTTGAATTTAGAATTGACATTTTTTTATTAAATATTTTTCGTGTTTCAATAAACAAATTTAACTGTTCTAAATTAAAATCGACTGGTAGAAGTGAAGTGCGTGCCGATACAATCACTGTTAATACTAGCAGTGATTTGTGTGTCAGCAAATTAAAATTATTACTAATACTGGTCCTTGAGGAAATGGACTATATAATAGGATGCTGAACCTAGGAATTAAATTGCACTTGTCCCAGCATTTTAGCATGTTGCACGTGCAATTTCACCAAACCCACTTTCGCCTAAACTTAGCGCATGCTTGCACGAATATACCAAAACCTCATGGCCATGCCCACTGACTTTGCACTTGTGACTTAAGTGTTAGTGCTCTTAAAGCTGGGCCCAATATCTTAATGATTAAGGTAATTATCTTACCTACTGTAAGTACAATGATAATATAAAAGACAATTATTTAATTTTACAAACACCATATCTCAATAGCACGTTAACTCTTTTTCTCACACAGGGAGTCCCTTGCAAAGGGATTCATATATTTCTGGGCCCTTGGCATGAAACGTTTGAAAACCCCTGATCTTACATATGTTTACATTTGAAAAACAGTGCAGATGGACAGAAATCTGTATTTGGAGTAAACGGCCCCTAAGGCAACATCCTAACTGAATTGGAACCTTGTAAGTTGCTGAATTGGAACACTCTGCACAGGCAGCAACCAGCACGGGCACCCCACAAAATAATGTTAAAATACTCTAATAAGCATGAAAATACATAGCACACACAGATATAGGATAAAATAATAATATAAAATAAAAAATGTAAATGTAACTATTTTTATACATACTTTTTAGTATTGAATGAAATATTAGTATATTGCATTTTTGTTTCTCTCAGCTTGCTTGCCAAAGTGGTTGAATTTTCACTCAGCTCATTGTAACACATTCTGGGATTACCTTCTCCATGAAGCATACATGCGATGCTGACTTATATTTGGTCCATAAGTACATATCTTAAAAGGTAATCATGGTGCCTACCATTTGGAACAGCCCCTGTGTATGCTTTATAATGCAGTCTATATAGGCAGCTCACTATGTTTGGGAGTTTAGCTATGGTGTTCTTTGTTCTACTGAGTTTACTGAGAAATGTATGATTTTATGCAAACCACAGAGCTGAAATATGCAGACATTGACCCATTTAAAAAACAGTTCATAGCTTAAATGATGAGTCATAAATTAAGTTTTTGTCTCCATTCATCCAACTAGACGCTACTGCTGCAAAACTAATAACAAGATGAGAGGCTATAAAACATCAAACATGTTTGCTGGATTAAATGCTGGCCTTAATAAGATCTTTATACACCAAAACATACTTTTCATCAATATGTTTTAGAAGCCCTGCTCAATTTAGCCATTAAGCACGTAATATTAAGTTGCAGTATTCATATTTCATACGTTTGTCGTTCAAGGATATTTTATGTTTATTCAGAACAAGCATGCATCATATTTTAAAATGTAAAACGCTCACCTCAATACCTGGGTACACATCAAAGATCTGCACAACAATAATTAAAGAAACCCCTAAATTATTAACTGGGTTTCAGAAACATTGAGGCATTTCCCTGTGGAACAACTTGATTGATTGCACCATGCCAAAAAGAATAATGCAAAAGAACTGTACTGATTTATAGCAGGCACTGTAGGATACTTCATAAATCACCATATCTAATGCTAACCCCAAAAGATAAATGAGAAACAGAAAACAATTTTAAGCATAATACAACTTAAAAACAATGCTCATTTAAAATTCAATAAAACAGAATAATACAACAGCAGCATCTATCAAAGCCACAGACAGTATATTGGGCTTAAAGCAAAGTAACTTCACAAGATTCTTTTATTAGCCAAGATGCTGGTTACTAGAGTATTTGATGCAAAGTAGTTATTCAATGGCTCCTGAAAGTATTATTAGGTATTATTAGCCACACTTAAATATGTATGTATGTCACAGCACTTGGTCTGATAGCTAAAAAAAAAAAAAAAAAAAAAAACATCAAACCAAGTGGAATTTATTTTATGGAAAAATAATGGAAAAGCACATATTTATAGCAAAACATTTAATGAGGGCTTGTTAAAGAGCCCATAAATTTACACCTTCGTCAGACATGCTTGTGTAGTATCTCGGGTGAGTTGCATCTTAAACATAAAATGTTTTGGTCACTGTGTCAAGTTAAATATAGGTTAATACTCAATCTTTAAACACATCTTGAGATCCCTTAGTTCAAATTTGCACTCCATCAAGTGTTTTGAATGCAAGAACGTAACAAATGTCTGTTTTGTGCTGCCTGGTTGTTTTCTTCACTGTATAAACTGCGCGTTGCTCATACAGATGAAATTTCACTTACTGCCCTCTGGAGTAAACAGGTGGTACTACAAGCTTGCATTTCTCAGGAATCTTCCTTATTACTGTCTGGGGGCAGTGCGATTAATTGAGTAAATTTTTTTAACACGTTATTTTTTTGTCAAATGAATCACACTGAATTAATTAAGTTAAATCGACAGCCCTAATTAGTGCATATTAGTGAAACTCATTAAATGGCATTCCTTTCTCTGTTCATTATGACAATAACATTGTTGAAAACATGCCTTTATTATTTTGAATTAAATTTTACCATATTTAAGGCATTTAAAGGTAACACTTTACAATAAGTAGCTGTTTGTTAATATATATAAAATATACAAAAATACATTTTAACAGCATTTATTAATCTTGGATAATATAAATGCATAGAAATACAATAATTTAGTTTTTAAAGCTTGATTTAATGAAATGTATGTGCTGAATAACACGTTTGGCTGCAGTTTTCCAGTGAAATGTCCAGCTGGGGGCGCCAAAAGCGAGTAAAATGGTGTCGTATTCAGAGGTTTTAAGGTGAATTTTTAATGATTAAATCATGCCTTCCTAACCTAAAACTTTTGTCTGAAACTAACCAATAGTATTTGAAAATATAAATGAAATGTTAAAAAGACATCCTTTTCTAATCAACACCTAAACCAAACCAATAGTGTTTTAAAATGCAGACACAAAATGAAAAGCACATTTTCTGAAGTAACCATGTTATTTAGCTTCTATGACTCTGTGTCATCTGTCATGAACTCTGTGAGTTCACGGCTGGACTTAAACCGCGGTCTTCTGACTCTATGAGGGGAGTTGGAATAAGTGTATATATGTAGGTGGGTCTGTAATTCAAGTGCTAATCTGTATCGTTATTCAAAAGATGTGTTAGAGTAAAAGTATATCGATATTATAAAATAGCATGGTCTGAGTAATAGAGAGAAAAATAAGAATTTATAAAGTCATAATCAGCCAAGTCATGATTTGAGTGAAAATGAATAAAACACACAGTTGTTGTTGCTACACGTCTAACTGCACGGAATTGTACCTGGAGACATATATTTATATAGTCATGTTTTCATTGTTATGGGGCAGTGGTGGCTCATCTGCTCCAGGGGCGCTGTACCATGGCTGACCCTGCACTCTGACCCCAGCTTAGTTGGGATATGCAAAAACTTTAGGGGCAGTGATGGCTCAGTGGTTGAGGCTCTGACCAGAAGGTCAGGGGTTCAAGCCCCAACACCGTCATGATGCCACTGTTGGGCCCTTGAGCAAGGCCCTTAACCCTGTCTGCTCCAGTGGTGCCATATCATGGCTGACCCTGCGCTCTGACTGATATGTGAAAAACAAATACATTTCACTTTATACATGTAAAATGTGTGACCAAAATAAAGGTTTCTATTCTACTATGAGACCATTTTGTTGTTGTTGTTTTTTCCAGTTTGTTAGTTAATATTGCATTATTAATGTTAACATACACAACTTTAAATAATACAAAAATGTATTAGTATATTTTGAATTTCACTTTCATCATGACTAAAAAGTGCTGAAAAGTGTTACTTATTTTAAAGTGTTCCCTACTTGCATTAAACAATGGCTACTTGATCTGATCTGGATTTTTTTTTATTTTTATGCCATTTCAGAGCAAATACATGAATATCAAGACATAGAATATCCTCAAAAGGCAGAAAATATTAAGACATTTTTTTAGCTATATTGTCCAGCCCTAACTGTAACTGTAAACATGGCTCAGAAACGTTCATTAAAGTTCTGAGAAAAGTTGTAGCTTAATTTTTTGCAGATGCCAGATGCTTTAATATTTTGTTGTCTATTTATAAGCCTGGCTTACGGGTCCAAACACAATATTGGGGCCACTGCATCTCTTTGACACACTACAAAAGCAAAGAGTGGCTCATTTTAATAAGAACAACTCTAAAAAATCTAAAATTAAAAAAAAATTCTGTACGCTTTTCACCAAATCTCTAGCATTTATATCTTACCTCTGCATATTGGAACAGGAAAATCCCACACGGCTACATCAGACGTGCTGGTCACACAGGTGAGCTGTGCGTGACCATCCAATGTGTATCCAGACACACAGTGGTACCGGATTCTGTCTCCCACATTGAAGCTTGTTCCGTTCAGGACACCTTTAGCAGGAACTCCTGGATTCCCACAAGAACTGCTTTGAAGTTCTGCACAGAGAAAGAGCGGAGATGCAAGAAACAGATATGGATCATTCACACCATATAGCCGCCATCATATATGTCTGATTGTATTGGCTGAGATATGAATCTTTTATATTGGCTGATAAAAATGAATCTTTTTTAACAATATCACTATAAAGTGTAAAGCATATAGGGGTGAATTTTAAATAATTTAACTACATTGGTTTTAGCAGATGTTGCCAACTTCTAAGATGAAAAACTGGCAATATATTAAGAAATATTCTCTTTTTTTTTTAAAGTTAGATCAAAATTGAGTTCAAGAGGTACTGCATAACAGGACTTGACCCATATTTTAATGCAACATCACAGGCCGGCTGATACGTGAAATTTTATTCTTAATGTATAACTGATTTTTGGTAGTTGTAACAGGCCAATTACTTGGTTGCCGAGCACACATTCATCAGGAAATAATGAAAATCCTAAATAAAACATCAATTTGTGCATGAAACAAAATGGTCACATCCTACTGCAATGAAATATCTAGTCTAGTGGGATACTTATTTATAAAAAGGATCTGGCAAATGCAGTCGACTGTCATTTCACAACCATCTGATGCTTGACTAATATGCCTCATTCTCTGACACATTTCTAATCGTCCGGGACACATGTCTGCATTTATGATATGTTAAGCTTGCTTATCTTTGATACTCTGTAAATCTGCTACTAACACCTGCCACTATTGAAATAAAAAAGTTCAATCTTTACTGAAAAGACCTACTGTATGTGCTGCCCATCTGAGACTGATAAAATGACTGTCAGTCAGCTGATAAAAACCAATCAGCCAAGCCATGCTTAACATAATGCACTAGACATTATAAATGTATCATTGTGCATACTGCCTCCTACACCCTACAAGCATACTACTCCTACATGCTGATTTTGGAGGGGACAAAATGACAGAATATAATATGTAAACATATATGTTTTCACTTGTAGTTTACAAAAAATAGCAAAATAGAATTGAAACGATGAGAACAGAAAACAACACAACACAGTACAACACAATGGAATGGAATGGAATGGAACAGAAAAGAACATAGCAGAATAGAATAGAACAGAACAGAATAGAACAGAACAAGGCCTGAATGTTTTCCAGTGCATCTGTCAGCTCATCTCTGGTCACGTCAAAATAGTCCCATTGAGCTTCATGCCTATAATCTGCGGTAATGGATGTATTCCCTGTTCATTACAACAAGTTGGATTGCGTGGCTCTCTTTATTATGGCAGTCAACTAATTGGACCAGAGTAAAAAGAAAGCAAAATAGAATAAAATAGAATGATAACAGAGAACAGAAAATAACAATGCAGAAGACATCAGGATAGAATAAAATAGAATAGAAAATGAGAAGAGAATCATTATAGGAAATAGTACAGAGTAAGTACTACTGTAGTCAGGGCTGGACTGGGAAGAGAAGCCTGGGATTTTACATAGCAACTGGCCCAAAAGTTGTCGGGGGGGGGGGGGCTTTTCTTTTCTTTTCTTTTTCGCTGGCCTTTTCTGCATATCGCAGCACCATTTTGTGGTCCGTTCTGCATAACCTGTTTCGCATAACCTGTAATCTGCCCCTGATCGGCCCCAAAGTGCGTCGGCCCACTGGGAAAATGCCCCATATGCCAGATTACCAGCCCAGCCCTGACTGTAGTATGCCTTAGCTTTATACTGTGAATTTTGGTGAATTTATTAATCCATCCAGAAACTCCAAGCCTACATATAAAAAATGCATATAATGCTTCACAGCATGCAAACAATACAGTGAATGTCTTTCAAATTTGGGTATAGTAATGCCTTCGAAAATAGGTAGACTATACGGTACCTTGCTAATTTAATGCACTTTAATGCATGTTACTAATGCATTACTAATGTGCTTTTGCACATGTGTTGCTACTGTGTTTTAGTAACACATGCATTTACTAATGTGTTACTAATGTGCTATAATATATATATATATATATATATATATATATATATATATATATATATATATATATATATATATATATATATATATATATTTATTTGTTTTCTCAAAATCTGATCTTTTGGACTAATATATGCACAAAAAGTAATATTTTTGCTGTCTACCCTGAACAAGGCCTGAATGTTTTCCAGCACATCTCTGGTCAAGTGAGCTTTACGCCTCTGATCTGCGGTAATGGAAGTGTTTCCTGTTCTTCAACAGGTTGAATTGCTTTGCTCGCTTTATTATGGCAGTCAAATAAACCCAGGGTAAAAATCAACCAGGTTTAGTATAGAAAGTGTGTTGATGTACTGCCTTCGAGAGAGATTTTTTTTTCCAATATCAAAGAAGCAATCACAAACTTGGTCCATCGGCAAGCTGAAAAAACTCTAATACAAACAGAAAGGACATGACAAAAGACTCCATTTGATTGTACTGCGGTGATCTGAAGGATAGGCTGGACACTAGCACACTGCAACATTTGAAGCTAGAGATTGCATTTAGACAGGGACCATTCCATGTAACTGCTACTCAGGAGTCCTGATGTGTGGAAATAAAATGCCAATTATGTCAAATATGACAGTGGCTATCAACAGTGGTTTTGCTTCAGGATCCATATTTTACATTAGACATCAAATGGTGTTCCAAGATACATTAAAACATACAGTTTTAAAGTACAAAAAAATGCATTATTATATTACAAATGCCAAAGGGTTTGTTTTCTTGGCAGCAAATATTTCACAAAAGCATTTCCGTGCGTGATTTTACACCGACTGATTTAAAGTCTTTCCATTATATGCGTAAGGTCATAAACTGGTCGACACTATTAGATTTTGTGTAGATTACCCCGATTTCGCATTGCATGCAAACACCTTTACTGGGGTTCTTACCGGCTTATCCAATGTACACACATGTTGTGCGCATGCCTCTTCACAGTTTGACATCAAAAGTAGTGAATTACACGATTAATTAAAATCTCATGTAAACGTGGTTTTCTATCTTTGTCTGATTTTTTATAAGCTGATATTTGGGAGTAATATATTATGAATTGTATTTTGCTTTTACCTTGCCTAGTTTTGTCCATCGTTTTCAAGGATGAGTGCATTTGACAAAATGTAATGCACACTTTGGATGTACTAAATTCCCGATGAATAAAATCAAGCTTGCCCTCCTTTTATATAAACTGTGTCAAGTTTTGACCCTCCTGAAATAATAGATGATGCATTTTATTCTAACAAGCAAAAAAAAGTCACATTGGACACTTGAAACATCTTAACAGGACTTAATATTATTTTTAGTACTTTTCAAATGCCTTTTAATATACAAATCAGCACAACAGAGTGAAATAAACAAAAACAGTTCAATATTTATTGTGTTTCTCAAAATTCTTCAATTTTTTTCTATCGTAGTAGGTGCAGTATCCGCTTCGTGACAGTCCGCATATATATATATATATTTGATGACACCATCAGACACCTAGTTAGCCATATATCAGATGCCCTTCCTGACGCCATCCCCAGTGGCTGGTTTTATGCCGGACTCTCACTCACACGGGCAATTTTAGAGTCTCCAATTCACTTAACCTACATGTTTTTGGATTTGTGGGGGGAAACTGGAGCACCCAGAGGAAACCCCGCAAACACGGGGAGAACATGCAAACTCCACACAGAAAGGCCCTGGCTGAGCCGGGACTCGAACCCAGGACCTTCTTTCTGTGAGGCAACAACGCTAACCACTGAGCCACCGTACCACCCACACTTGTTAACCAAGCAGTGGCGGCTGTTCAGAGGAGGCCGAGCCTCCTCTAAACAAATTTACAAAATAGCCTAATGCAACCCCAAAAATGCTCAATGTAGCAAAGGTTCATGTTCAGCTCAAAGGAGGAAGCGGGAGCCGGGTGAACAGTCCAAAGTAAGTCACTTTTACTCTCGACACTTTTCAGTGTACATAAACTTTGCCTTTACAGCATAATAAAATAAACAAGCAAAGATATGCTTTTCAGCAGTCACTTTCCCACAGACTCAGCTTCGTCCTCTCTCTCTCTCTCTCTGGACTGGGCCGTCTTCTATCTCCCCGACTCTAGAAACAGTAATTAGACACAATTAATCTCAGGTGGATGTCCTTATCACTTTCTCTCTCCCCAGATGGGCGCTCCACCACGCCCTCGCCTCCACAGTCTAATTAACAGTTGTAGTTTTTTACCTACTAACATACACAACACAGATGGCTTGAATGGAAAATATTATCCATTATAATTTAATGGAGTTTAAATTACTGTATGAATCTGTATAAAAAAAGAAATTTGCCTCTTTCCGCATTCATAAACATTTAAGCCTGTTTGTGGTTAACGTGGTGAATAGAAACTTCCCAAAATATGCCAAAGATGGAATAAAATGTAGTGGAAAACCTAAAAACGTGTGAAAGACTGAATCATGACAGGATCATAAATAAATTTGACACAATGAAGCAGTGGAGGATGGAGTTCATCTTCACATACAGTATTTGGTGAGTAGATGTTACTGTACATGGAATGAGGCTCTCCATTCATTTGTAAATGTTTGCACTGATTGTAGTCTGTTACTGGCACAGCGTAATTTGTTCTGTTTGTTTGTTGAATTTACAAGTGCTGAGTTGGTGATCAGAAAGATTAAAACACAACAGTATTTCTCAAGACATCAGGGATATTACATCATTTCTGTACGGGAGCATAATTACCAGCAAACAAATTACTTTATTAGTTTGAAATTTCAATAATGATTTATAAATTTGCCTCCTCATTAAAAATCCATCATGGACCGCAACTGTAACCAAGTGGACAAAAGGGTCAGTAAAGAGCATGCATGAGATGAAATATGAGACAATTGAATATATATATATATAAGTATATATAAAACAACAACAAAAAAACAAGGTTGATATCACTTGTGAACCATATTTTTTTTGGGTGTCATTTCCAATCAATCTTTAATTTTGCCAAACTGAAAAAGTTGGAAAATTATGGCTGTGAATTTCTTCTTTTTTTTTTTTTTTAAATATCACAATTAAGTTATGGCACATAATACATTACTCCAAACATTTAACTGTTGATACGCACCCCCCTTTTTTAACACAAACCATGAAAATGACATACCTGAACTTAAATGGTTGTATTTACTGGAGCCTTTGGAGTATGGTCACAGTTGTAGTATCTTTTGAAAGAAGACACTTTATTTCCTAATTTTCAGAATTAATATATGTTGAAGTTTATAGTAAGGGAAATATTTTGTGCTGAACATGTTTTCATAATCTAAAACCCATCATAAAAGTGTCAAGACAACCCAGAAATACAATGTTCCCAAAGCCACAAGTCTAAAGAAGTTACGTTTCAAATTTGAAGATGATCCAACAAAAAAATGAGGTTCCTGCAGCTTTTTTTCTCTGAAAAATCGCTGGAAGTGCACAGAGTATAATTAAGGCTCCGCCTTTCAAGACGCAACAAAATCTGACGGCACTGCTTGGCTATTATGAATAAAACTACGCCGCATTTTTAAAAATAGACTTTGGAGACGGGCTCATTTTGTTTATGAGACTCTAATATATAAGATCATATACAGTTTTACAACATGAATGCTGCTCAGATTGCAGAGTTTGTTGAAGAACGATGACGAAGGGTAATTCTTTCAGGCGAGATCTCATGTAAACAATGTAGAATATATCAATATTTCTCAGATTTATCACTTTTATGGACAAAAAGTGCTCTTGGATGTTTTTCAATGAATGCTTGTTATGGACAATTGACCCAAGTGTGTTGAACTGGATTCATCTGGCGATCGTGTTTTCATAATAAAGGTATAAAGTCCCGTTTTGATATTGCATGTTTTCATTTGTACTCCTGCACAAATAACTAAATTGCTGTTTCTGGAGCATTGCTATCAGAGATCAAATATCAATGTTGAACCCTTAGACCTTTGAAAATATGCATAATTTGTTAACATTAATTACATTTATAGACTGTAAATTACATATTAAATGTAAGCAGAGTGATGTCACCACAGTGTGTGGGGGAATTGCGTATCAACAGGATAAAGAAATCATAAATATATTTACTTTATACTTTGTCTCAAAGAACTTGCAAGAAATTGGTTTGTCAAAATAGAGAATATGTGTACATTTAGAGTTAGAGACATTTTTTTACAGGTATTAATCTTTGATACAAGTATAAGCATACATGCCATATAATCAGTGGACATGTTGAAATTTGGGAAAAATCTTCCGCCATTTACCATTGGATGTATTTTTGTTTATATATATGATCAAATGGGCAGATTCAATGAATTCATAATTCAATGCCAATGCATTATTAAGACACCACACATATGAAACACTGAATGATTAAGTTTAATTTGCTGAAGTTTAAATCTCAAAACTATAATTTTCTCTAGCTTCTGTTCAGACTCTTCTGGTGTACCTGACTGCAGCCTGCAGAACAGCCACATCCTTCAGTCTCTATCATGCACACACTCGGGTTTCACTTGGGCAGTTTCGCTTTTGAAACTGGTTCAAAGACAGTAAGTGAGAGTTTTCGGGCAATGTGAAGCTTACTCTTATCTCTCGCACACCTAGTTAGCCGCTTGCGAGTGCACTGCTCCACACAATCAGTTTGTTTTAGGATATTGTTACATCCCCAGATTAATCTAGGGGAGAAACAAGTAAATGTTTGAGCGATGGTCAGTCCACAGCACAACAGACAACGACTTTACAGTTTGAGTTTTATTTACAATAAAATATACTTCAAAACAAATCCAAGATGGAAGCAATAGACTTCAGAAGGGGGAAATGCCAAAACAGCAAACAGGAAATGTAACAAAAATGGCACCCACCTTCCTACAGCTTATGTAATACACTTTAACATTACTAATAAACTTGAAGTAAGCGTCACCAACTGCAAGAACTGAAGAACTCAGGCAATAAAACACCAAGACTACAACAAAGCCACACTACGGAATAACACAGCAGCTCAACAAGCACTAGAGCAGAGAAAGACCACTCTGGAGGTCAAGCTTCAACTTCTCTTTGTTTCATGCAACACCACGTGAAACAAAGATGACAGCACTAATAATAATAAATAAGTCCCCAGGGACGTAACAGATGTGCATTCAAGTCAGTCATACATCTCCTAAAAATGTATGCCAGTTTTTGCCACAGAAAATGGAGAAAAACTTTAGTGACGAAAAACACTAGTTTCGCCCATTGTACAAATATGACTGGGTTTGTTCCTGGCAGGCTGCAGTTTCCCCTAACCCCGCCCCCACCCTAATCGGAGCCTGTAATGTCCACCACAGAATTCTATAAAACACAACACAGAATTTCAGATGTGCAGGAAATAACACTGTGGTAGGAATTTTCATGACTTTAAAAAAAAACAAACAAACAAACAAACACAATTACATAAATCTCCTGTGATGCTTGTACAGTGCATACACTGTTAGACATTGTTAGTAAACAGTTTACAAAAAAAACAGTGAGAGTGTAATTTCTGTAAGTCTACGGTGCAAAAAGTCCCCAAAGTTGACGAAGCATCCATATATTGTGTAATAGTGTTACCTTGCTAATCCCTCTAAAAGAGCAAGTACAATGGCTTCCATACTGAAGCATTTCATGTTGACTTAAACACAACCCACTTCTATGTGTGGTCACCGTGCTCCCTTGAGGCAAGGAACTATGTATGAAACTATTGCTTCTTTCCTCAGATTTTTGTTGGCTCTTTCCTTCTGTATTTACCTAGAGGTCCATCACGGCAGCCTTTTCAGCAAGGCATCTGATCTATGAAACATGGCACGAGATCACGCTGCTTTGCCTGTCATTGTTTATTCAACAGCTTGTACAATCAACACAAACATAAAGATGTGATAACCATCTCATGTTGCCTGTCATAAACACTCAATGCAGGTTATACCTCCACCACATGTGACAAATGGCATATCTCTGTCTGAATGAAAGCTGCAAGATTATCTGCATTGGCTGCTAGTCTACTGGCAGGCTAGCGCTTTCATAATCCTGTATTTTTGTCAAGTAATGCTTGGTAAGATTAAGGAATGTTCCAGGCTCAATACAAGTTAAGCTCAACAGTGTTGTTTAACACAGAAAATTACACTAAGTGATCACTATATTAGGTACACCTGCACACCTTGTTCTTCATGCAATTATCTAATCAGCCAATCATGCAAGGAACAAAAAACCACAAGATGTGGTGAAAAATAACCTTGGGAGAAACCAGGCTCACTGTGGGGGCCAATTCCCCTCTAGCCATCCAGCATGAATATAATGCCAATATTACTTATGTATAGTGCAAGTCATGGTTTAAAATGAGTAAACTATGTAAGTGTTAAGGGTCAGTGTTTAAACAAAGATTTTGTATGAACTGTAAGAATAATAACTAATGTCTTTTAAGTCCATCTTGGATTAACTGCAGACGATCACATAGATGTATTGTCCTTGTTAGATGGCTGATGAAGGCTTTTGTTGGCAATTAATTTTATTCCATTTCAAGAGTGTAGTCCATCATTAGACCGAGGTGATGCAGGCAGAGATCAGTTAAGAGTATCGCAGTTCAACCGGCCGGTAATTTCGGTGAGGTCTATCCAAAGTCCAAGGTTCAGGCAATAGCATATGAAGTATCCCATGTCTTATGGTTGGAGTTGGCATCAGTTCAACTTCTGAAGTCCATCTTAATAGACTGAAGTGATGTTTGGCTGGCACCGGCTGCTATTAGTCATCATCACTCAGAGACACATAGCAGTGGAGTCCAACATGAAGCAGGAATGGAGCTAGATCCAGCTGGCTCAGGTGAAGTCAGGAGCTTCAGTTAATCACACCAACCATCAGAATGGGGAAAAAATTTATCTCAGTGATTTTGACCATGAAATGATTTTTGGTGACCCTAAATGTGTAAGTGTATTGTGACCCTAAATTTGTAAAATCAAATAAAAAATTGCTAATGCAAAATATGCTAACACAACATATGCTAAAATTTCAGTCAGGATTCAGACCGCATCATAGCACAGAAACTGCGCTAGTTAAAATTACAAATGATTTACTTTTAGCTTCTGACCAAGGCTGCATCTCAATATTAGTTCTACTCGATCTTAGCGCTGCGTTCGACACTATAGATCATAAAATACTATTGGATCGACTACAAAACTACACTGGTGTTCAGGGACAGGCATTAAGCTGGTTTAGATCGTACTTATCAGACCGTTACCATTTTGTCTGTTTAAATGGGGAAAAATCAAAAATAACGTCAGTAGACTATGGAGTGCCACAAGGATCTGTGTTAGGCCCTCTATTATTCTCAATATATATGCTGCCACTTGGTAAAATTATAAGAAAACATGGAATTAATTTCCACTGTTATGCTGATGACACTCAATTATATATCTCATCACGACCAGATGAAAACACTAACTTATCTAACTTGACAGAGTGTCTTAAAGATATAAAATGCTGGATGACACGTAATTTCCTGTTATTAAATTCCGATAAAACGGAGGTATTACTTATTGGTCCAAAAAACTACCCACAAAATCCCTTACAATACAACTTTAATTTAGAAGGATGTCCTGTTACATTATCCACTACAGTAAAAGACCTGGGTGTTATACTAGACCGCAACTTGACTTTCGAAAATCATATTTCATCTGTTACGAGAACAGCCTTTTTCCACCTTAGAAACATTGCTAAGCTACGTAACATGCTATCTGTTTCTGATGCAGAAAAGTTAGTTCATGCATTCATGACCTCGAGACTAGATTACTGTAATGTTTTATTAGCTGGTTGCCCTGCATCCTCAATAAACAAGCTACAGTTAGTCCAAAATGCAGCCGCTAGAGTTCTTACTAGGTCAAGAAAATATGATCATATAACACCGATTTTATCATCTCTACACTGGCTACCTATTAAGTTCCGTATCAATTACAAAGTATTACTACTGACCTATAAAGCCCTAAATGGTTTAGCTCCTGTGTATTTAACGGATCTTCTATCGCCATACAATCCATCGCGTTCTTTAAGATCACTAAATTCGAGGCTTCTGGTCATACCTAGGATATCTAAGTCCACTAATGGAGGGAGGGCGTTCTCACATTTAGCTCCTAAACTCTGGAATAGCCTTCCTGATATTGTTCGAGGCTCAGACTCGCTGTCCCAGTTTAAAACTAGATTAAAGACGCATCTCTTTAACCAAGCAGACACATAATGCTTACTTTTTTACTACTGCTGAATCAGTTATAATGCATTAATATTATGAACATCAGCTATGCTAATTATTTCCCATCTGCTTTTCTGCTGTTATCTCGTGACGCCAGTCCCGAGGTAAATAGCGTTCGTCAGCTCCAGTTTGTATCCAGCCTCTCACGGAGACTTCAGATGCCCCATCACCATGGACTACGATCTTGAAATGGGATACATAGACTAACTATTGCCAACAAAAGCCTTCATCAGCCAAACAAGGACAATTGCATCTAAGTGAACTTCTGGAATTTATTCAAGGATGGACTTCAAAGACACTGGACACTAATCTTGCAGTTCAGACACAATCACTGTCTAAATACTGACCCTTAGCACTTAATAAGTTAAATTTTTTAAATCATGTTTTTTAACTATAAATAATTCTTATTTACATTATTCATGATGTTAGCCAGAGGGGAACTGGCCCCCCACAGTGAGTCTGGTTTCTCCCAAGGTTATTTTTCTCCATTAACCATCATCTTTTGGAGTTTTGTGTTCCTTGCCACAGTCGCCTTCGGCTTGCTCACTGGGGTTATTAATACAATTATTATTTAATTATTTTTAAACACTATAAAGAACCATATCTTATCTAATTCCACAACAGGGCTCCAAACAAAAAATCAATTAAGGAGTCATTGGCTCCTATAGGGGGAAAAAACAGGCGCCAAATATTTTCATTTTTAACTCCTTCCATTCCTTTTCGTCCCGCAGCTCGCATGCAAGAAAAACTGCACGTGCTAACAGTGTAGTCTGTGGAGCATTCTTCGCAATTATGAGATCACATGTATTTTTTATGCTTGTTACTGCCACTTTGATATAAACTTTTGTAATGTATCTCGGGAAATGTAATGCAAATTTTAAAATCAAAGGGAGTAAATTTTTACTGTCGCCAATGGCGACATTGACAGAAATTACACTCGCAAATAAATTTATTTGGTCACAAATGCGACCATTTTTAGTCGCAGTTTGGATCCCTGCACAAGGATGATTTATCGACTTTATAGACATTACATTTTTATCGTCTGTTAATACTGAACTTCTGTAAAGCTGCTTTGAAACGATGTGTGTTGTGAAAGACGCTATACAAAAATAAATTGACTTGACTTGACTTGACAACAGTCTATGTGACAAGGCACTGCAACTGGGATAAACTTAAAATGCAAATGAAATCGATGTTTAACAGACCAATTAGGCCTTTTTACATTTAAAAAAGTTATGAAAGGCCAGATGTTGGCATCTTATATTTATTTTAAAGCTCATCAAAGAATAAATGCATGAGACAAACTGTCCACTTTAATGACAAAGGAATCAAGCAAAAAATATTACATTTCTATCATTAAAGCTAATGTATGATTTTCCACACTTTTCAAGCTTAATATGCATTGACAACTGCAAAGATGTTATTTGTAGGTTGATTCGTACAGTAGGTTTGTAACAGGTAAGGATGGGCAAGGAGGAGCAGGGAACCAGCTGAGTAGTCAACGAAACTTTAATTATATAATGAACTTAAACAAACATAAACACACACAGCAGCCACGTGCAGCCTCTCTCTCTCTCTCTCTCTCTCTCTCTCTCAAACTGTCATCCAAGGCTCCTCTTTATCCCTCTCCCACTGATTGGGCTGATTCAGTGCCGGGCATCTATCGTTATGACCCGGCCATGCCCTCCTCCTCGTCATACTCCTCCGCTGCCCGATACAGGCCGGGGGATCCTCTGGCATGATGTATTCACCTTCCCTCCCTTCCCGGAGGTGTCCTTCTGCTGGCAGGTCTTTTTCGCCTCTCTGCAGCCCTGGGAGAGACAAGGAGAGGGTGAGGGAAAGAGCAAGGGGAAGAGACAGAGAGAGAAAAACCTTGCTCGCCGGTCCCTGGACATGCAGTCGCCTGGTCCTCAGCCGCTCCCCCGTCCTCTGGCAGACGACAGCCGCTCCTCGTTTGGCAGACAGCAGCGAGTCCACCGACCCCTGGCGGGCAGAACGGTCCCGGGTTTTGGCACCAATGTAATGGGTAAGGATAAGCAAGGAGGAGTAGGGAACCAGCTGAGCAGTCAATGAAACTTTAACTACATGAATTAACTTAAACAAACATAAACACTTACACTGTGTGCGTATATGTGTGTGTCTCTCTCTCGCTCTCAAACTGGCGTCCCTGGCTCCTCTTTATCTCTCTCCCACTGAGTGGGCTGATTCAGCACCAGTTGTCCATTGTTATGGCCCGGCCATGCCCTACTCCTTGTCGCAAGGTTGTTTTCCCAGAATTTGTTCTGACTTTTGACATCTGCAAAGTCGATTTTACTGTAGCTAAAGTAGTCAACCTACTGTTTCTGGTTTCACTGTGAGATTATTCTGACTTCTCAATCACTGACTTTGATTCAGTGATATCTGAACATTTACCAGCCAGTGGTTAATCACAGATGTTTAATAGCATAGCACAAAATTTTGTCGCATATGCAAGTGATTTACTCAGATTGAAGTGGGTTGTGCAAAGAGTAAATGAACATTGCAAATAAACTGAAAATCTATATATTTAACCGGCCTTACAGAAAACAGTGATTATTTTTGCAATTCTATTTGGTTGATGACAGTGATGCACAAGTTACACACTTCACCTTTAATCTATTTTCAGGTCAAATAAATTATATTCATATCTTCATGACCTCAGTGCTATGAGTACAGTGGGCATACTGCTGAGGTAATTGCCTTAGAATAATCCCAGGAGATGAGCTATTCATCCCTCCATACGTCTAATGACTTTGCCGTCCTTGAAGATGATGGAAGTTTGCATCTGCATTAACGCACCCAACACACTTCAGCACACAGCAATCTTTATCTCAGAGACGGTCACTAGTCCCCATTCATTCAGAGTTATAGAGCATTCCACTGTATAGAAGCAATTAGAAAACACCTCAAAAACCTTCAGACTCCACAGGCACCTTAAAACTGACAACACAAGGATTTTGTGGGTCAACGGAGATCATACTGTAATATATTTCAGAGACAATGGATAGTTCACCCCAAAACATATTTACTCATCCTCATGTTGTTCCAAAGCCACATTACTTTCTGTCCTCTATGTATCACAATTGGAGGTTGTGCAATTTACAATGGTTTTTGATTTATGAGTGAATGTAATACAAATAAATTATGTTCAAACTTAAAGTTGGTATCGGATCCAGAGTCAAATAAATGATTTGGCCTCAATTTAAGTAAAGCTTATGTTAAGACAATAATTTAGACAAAAATATTGTTTAGAGTAATACACTTAGAATTAAATCTGTGGGCTAAAGTTGATAGTAAGTTACTTGCATAAGTACTACAACAATAGTCAGATTCATCAATCTTGTAAATTAAAAGAATCATAATTGTACTTCATATATAGCAACTTGTTAGCAACTTTTGTTAGCATTTTTTTATTATTATTCACATTTCAGGTTTGACTGTGAGGAATTTATGTTTATCGAGCAAGACGTCAAAGTCTCATGAAGTAATGTTAACAATAGACCTTATTTTACTCATTAATCGAAAACCGCCATTCTAGAACTCATTGGAAATTCCAGAGGCAACTCATGCTAATGCTAATTCTCTTCCAAATTTCACAAATACTACCTGCACACCTTTATAGGACACACATTTTGCGCACATTTCCATAAAAGCTCTTTAGTCAATACAGAAAATGTTTCCAAATCATTGTTTTGGGTACTCTTAGCATTTAGATGTCCAGACGCTTTGCAGCGTGGCCTATTCCTGCAAGTTGTGATGACCAAGCATTAGTATGTAGATCAAGTGTGGTGTGGTATTTCCAAAGTCGTTGGCATTCCTTTAAAGAGCACTGCTTTGCAGACAGAAATGTTGAGATTCTGCTCGACTGAAAACCTGACTTGTACTGGAATGTTATAAATACTTTAATCAAAACATGCACAGAGACTGTTTTTTGGTTGTTTCGATGTGACGTACGCCTGACAAGTACCAAACTGAGATTTATTTTCCCTGTGTATGACCTTTCACTCCATCCATGTCACTCTAATAGGCCTAAACCAGTGGCTCTCATGGGAGGGGCATGGAGGTATTGCAAGGGGGGGGGGGGGGGGGGGGCGACGAAGACATAAACATGATTCTCGTATCCCTCAATCTTGTGTTTCATGGATGAAAAAAATAATACTTTGAATGACGAGGGTGAGTAAATGATGTCCTTTTTATTAAAGTTGATCAATATCATTAATTAGGTGCAAATTATTGTCCAGAGTTCCAGACCGCTTCCGAAACAGTGGAATAGATGGTGCTGTCAAGTGATACTTTCACTTTTTTCAGCACAGGCTAGGATGCAACAATCAGTCATGTATTATTACTGGATGAGGATTTTTTTTAAAAACAAACTTTTATAGAGACTGTTTAATCTTTTAAAAGCATTTTTGTTTTTTCAGTAAAAACTAAATTATTTTCGATTAGATTAGTTGGAGGGGCGTGATCCGAATAAATTGAGAACCACTGGCCTAAACATTGAATTTCTAAGCAAAAAAACAATGGGCACTTGTTAGAATGGTAAGGGATTTAAACAAAACCTTTATCCTGAAGTTTAGCATGTAACCCATGCAATATTTGCACAACAGATATTAATGATACCTCAAATAATAATGCTTGTTGAGAAGAGGTGCACTATTACTTTCCAAAGCAATGACTATGATGGAGATTGACGGAGACAAGAAAGGTCACATACACATTACAAACTTTTGGGAGTGACATCCACTTTACAATACAGGAGTGAATCCCCTAAATTATTGTTTCATATATGTACAGAAAACGCGAGTCGAATTTACGATGGTTGACATAGTGATGATATATGTGTTGAAAACGTCATAATTGCAAAGTTTTGGCATCTCACAGATCTGAACTAGAAACATGGATGCAAACAATTAACCTGTTTGTTATTAGCTATTTTTTTAAAGAAATATAAGGAACCAGAGATGTTGTTACATCTGTCAATTTTGGCATTGTGTTTTTTGTATGTACTCTGTAAGCTGCTGCGTTTAAACAGTGTGGAGTCTCTGCTTCTAGACCATTATAAATGGGTTACACTGATACCGTGGGAGAAACTATGGCTGGAGAGAGACAGTATCAACATGTGCAAATGAGTCACGACAAATAGCCAAACTCTGTTTCTGAGGTTTTCTAGCATTATATCTCAGAGAAAATGTCAGTGCCCAAAAAAAGAGTGAAGTCACTGCACTAACAACTAGTTGTTCAGTTTGAATCTGCACACTTTGTATGGATTAAATTAAAATTCATGGCCATAGAAACTTGACGGCTGGGCTCTTTTGAATTGGACTAGTAACTATAGCAACACTTTAAAACCACTCAGAACATCTTAGGGACCATATAGCAACCTGGCAACCATCTATACCACCCTAACAATGTGGCGACAAGATTTACAGACAAGCACAATCACATTTTCTTCAGAAAAAGTAAAGTTTTAGTTTTTGGTAAGAACTTTTATGATAAAAACTGTGAGGTCTCAATTGGTGTCTCTGATTTCCAGTCACACCTATAGCAACACCTGACATAAAAAACTGCATACATTTTAGCTTTCTCTCATTATGTGTACGTATGTCTTGAGCCAATGAGATTGTGGTCAGTTTGGAAAATGTTATTTTGTTTCGATCGCAACCGTTTTCTTTTGTTATTGTTTGTGTAAATTTGATCTTAGCAGGGTGATTCGCCTTCGCCAGCTCACTCCCCTGCTCTTCACATTAATATCTTTTGTTCTGTGTCTGTTAAAACCCTTATTGTAGTTCATGTTAGCTCTTAATGGTGGCCAGAGTTTTTGTCTTTTTGTTTTGTTAGTTTATTATAGGGCGTTTTTTTGAGGGAATGAAGAAAAATACTCTCTCTGATTTATACGTGTAGCCAGAAGTTTACCTACATTGTCCCCCTCTTGCCCTGAATTGCCAAAACTCCACCTTCCGTGACAAAATAGTATTACATCTGAATTTCAATCGGGTCAATTCCCAGAGGCCATTAGATGACATTTGGCGCTTCAGCTCTGCCTCTAAACTTTTTATATTCCCTTCCAATTCCACAAGTTCTGGTGTTTTGGATTTTTTTTTGGTGAATTATGCATACTGTATGATCTGTTAGAATTCAGGATTTTTCAAAAGGGATACATTAAAGTGCCAACTATATGATTTATTTTTCTCCATATGTGGCAACACCTCTAAAAACAACAAAAATGTTTCCAATTGAGCAATCAACAAAAAATTAAATGAGGGACTTTTTTTTTTTTTTTTTTTTTTATAAAGTAAGAGTGTCTTATGGACTGATGGAAAAAAATGTATAGTCCCGACCAGATGGGTTCCAAATATCTATAAGACCAGAAATTTTACACATCCTGTGAAGCGTCAATGTTGCTCTATGTGGCTTACACATTTTTGCTTTACTATGATAAAGGACTGAGTCCATCAATCTCCTCCCAATATTATATCATGAGGGGTGCCAGCGGCTTGCAACATCCCTTCAAGAACTATAAAAAAGCCCTGATCATCAACGTTAGATGGATAAATATTAGCCAAAATAAGACTTGTCCCTGAATAAGTTCCTGAATTTCAGCGAAAACAATAAGGACTCTTCCTAATTTATCTTTACTCAGTTTGAGACATTTGAATTGTAGATGTTTACTTATCAGTATAATGACTCCCCTGCTGATAGGTGTGTTTCTTGAAAAAACACTATATCATATTTCTTACACTTAAGAAGAGAAATAACCATCATTCTATTTTTGGGGTGCCCCAACCCAATCACATTCCACATGGAGAGAGACAATCCACTCATAGTAACATTTGACATTTTGACATATAAGAAAATAGATAGATAGATGGAATAGAAAACAATATTATAAAGACCACATTCCAACATTAGTGCAACCATCAAAACCCGTTGACTTTATGAAGGACATCGATTGCTGTGGGCATGTGAATGTTTTATGGCCATCCACAGAATCTATTCTCAATTTGGCCGAGAATATCAGTGCAAAAGCAACCTTCCGTTGATGTAAAAGTTTCTTGCATTCCTTGAATCGATTATGTTTCTCTCTTGTTGAGTACAGAATATATAGGTAAAAGAACATTAGTGGCATACAATGAATGCCTACACTGGCTGAGCATTTTTTGCATTTTACTTTTTCTATTATTTCTGTACATCTGGGTTTATTACATTTTAATTTATTTTACATTTACACTCTGTTGACAACTTCCCCCTCTAGTGCATTTGGTGCATTTTTTCTCGCACCACTTGGTTTCCTATAATGAGAAGAAATTGCATTTCTCTAACCTTTTGTTTTTTAGTTTGAATAATGCTGGAGTACATTTGAAAGTTTAATTGTGAATCATCCATATGTTTGCTAAAATTGTGATTTAATTTTTTTGCCATTTCGCCCAGCCCTATTATATGATCATTTTATTTTGTTAATATTCTCAGGAACTGAGAATTTGCTAAGTATTCTCAGGAGCTGAGGGCCCAGTGTAGGAGGCTTTCCATTCCCTGCTAAATGGTGGTGGTGCCCCTGTCATGTGCTGTGTATTCACAACTGATTCACCTGTGTGCTTGTGTGAGTGAGTGTACACCTGTGGGTGAAGTATTTTATTTATTTTTTTATAGGGGGATCGCTGTGCTCAGCTAGCCTACCTGCTCCTGGTAAACCTCTGTCCTCGGTGTTGCACAAGTAAAGATATGGTTGTTCTGTCTCTTTTGAATGTAAAGCTTATCATGAATAATGCAGCAGATTGTCTGTGATCATAATTTGAATGCACTTTTAAATAATGAAATGAGCGCCCAGTGCCCTTCTGATTCATCTGTTAAAATAAATTTAAAAAAAATTGTACATTGGTATCCACATCTCTTGCCATTTTGTTTTGGAGCTACAAACTTGTGTGGCCTTTCTATTTTTGATTGGGTTACTATTTCCATGTTAATAACAGGGTCGTGTTGTCAAGGTTACTATTGGTATTCCCTACAAAATATTAGCATCAGAGATATTGATCCAACCCGCTAGTGCGCTTTTATCCTTTCACTCACTATGCACTATGCTACATTTGGAATCAAAATCAGAAAACTGAGGTTTCAACCAAAAACATAATAGTATGGACACCCTTTTGTGGTTTCTGACCATTTAAAATATGTTTTATTATTTGAAATGGATTCGAAAAGTTTCAGTAACTGTATTTCTTCCTGATTTTTAGACTATGTCTACACTAATACGTAAGCCAAGATGGAATCTGCTGACGTTTTTTTGCATTTTCTGCACTTATTTTGAGGAATAATCTGTGGAACTCTACAGAAGGGGTTTAGACCAAAGTCTCTTTCAAAGCAAGTCAGTTCACTCGGCGGCCATCTTTTGATAGGCTTGGCAGCTATTTTCTATGTAAACAAGTGGCATAAAAGTCGAGAGAAGACCGCCGTCCACAAGGGGAGGAGGGAAGCGACTCCCCGACCGCCTGGAGCAGTAGGGCCGCTGCCAGGTCCACCCAGGGAAGAGTGGCTGTCATCCACCTGAGAGAGTGGAGGAGTGATCGGGACCCCCGCGAAGGTGAATCAGAGAACCGGTGAGTGAGCTGCTTCTTTCTCTCTCCTCTCTCTCTCTCTCTCTCTCTCTCTCTCTCTCTCTCTCTCTCTCTCTGTTGCTCCGTGTTGGCCTTCTACCTCGTCCATTTAGTTTTTTTGTGAAGTTTTTCCCCTCCTGTCTCCTCCCAGGTCGAGGAAGGCGGGGATGACCAGCCGGCAGACGGTGCGCAAGGCATGGCTTTCCCCAGGGAAAGAGGGTGGGATGTGCGTCATGCTGGTGGCTCCCCGGCCTGAGGCAACATCGGGAGGAGTGTAGAGCAGAGGGGGGCAGGGCCGGGCTGAAATGACGCACGCCCGGTCCCCAATCAGCCTGATTGGGGGCCAGGTGTGCAGCATCACAACCCAGCCCCGCCCTCTGCCCTGTCACAATCTGATAACAATGGAATCATAATTTGAGCTTCTTTAGCTCAGATCACACTATTATAATACTATTTTCTCAGGCTGGTTTAGCTAATAGACATGCCCATTCTCGAGTTAACTGACAGGTGATGTCTGTATCTAAAATGTGATTGTCTCTTTTACCTGCAAGTTGGGACTTCCTTTTCTACATCCATTGACTGTTGGAAGTTCCAATTTCTCCCATTCATTTTGATATAGTGGTCCATCTCGAGCTAAAAAGTCTTTGTTTAAACATAGTACATCAAAGTCATTGTGATGTCTAAGTAGCGAGAGTAGTATGTTTACCCTGTAAATGCAACAAAAAGAATTATAGTATGAGTACTGGAAGAAGAGTGTGGAATGTTGGACACTTCGTGCACTCAGCACACATGGCTTGGTGTACATAGCGGAAGGGGTGGAGTTACCAGCAGCGATGGTGATCTGGTAAAACTACTGTAAATAGTGGAGAATAGATATCTTGTGAAACTTCTGTGAAGGCAACACATTGCAAAAGTTAGTTAAATGCTTTACCATCATACCATGCTGTGTGGATATGTATATCATTGAGATAAAAGTGTTGAACTGAGGGTGGATAGCACGCTAAAGCTAGCGGCAACACAACAATTGGGTTTGAAACATTCCTTCCATCTGTTAAAAAGTGAACGCTTCCGTGTAATAAAAAAAAAACCTAAAGTGTTCCATTTGGGACAATCCTTCACTTTGAAAATTCATACACTACATGGCTGAGTGAATGGTATATTTTGTAAGTGCAAGGTGTATATAGCGTGTCATTTAGGACACAGCTTGAGAGTATTATACTCTTGATGGTAGCTGAAAGCATCATCAAATTATGAATTGTGATACATTATGTGAATGACACAATGTAGTATAAACATGTACACACACACACACACACACACACATCTTAAAATGCAGACTTTCTAAAATACTCTCTAGCACAGCATACTTTGGAAAACAATGATTTTAGGTAATGGAAAACGTCTTAACCAGAAACAGAGTTTTCAATCAAAAAACTTATTAGAGTGGAATTGGTAGTAGTGTTTTTTTATCATTTAAATTAAGTTAGATAATATTAAAATAACTATTTTAAGTCATTTTCAGTCTTGGCCCTCTTGAAAGTTTGCTGAGGCTCCATAAAAGGCCCCAGTGGTTTAGAACCACAGCCCAATGGCTCAATCTCTTAATTTAAAGTGGTCTATGGAGATGAATGAGAATGAGCCAAAATCGTCGCAAATTCAATGGCAATCACATGCCCTCCAGAGTGTAATATTATACGAGATTAATATTCCAAAACCCATAAAAATACAAAGAACATTAAACACAAAAGTGTGAGCCCAACCTGGACCATGGGACTGAATAATTCTGCCTGCAAAGTCGGAGCAGATGGGGCTGCATGCTGTGGTAGGGTCAGGAGGGTAACAGGTGGAGTGAGTGATGGAGAGACAGAGACTGGTTGAAAGATGACAGTTACTTAAAGTGTAGATAATCCAGACATGACCAATAGCAGCCAGAGACAGAAATAAACTTTCTCACACAGCACAACATCTGCTCACTTATTAAACATTCACTTTTGGGCGAGTTATTTACAGTGACGTGAGAGATCCATAACTGGTTTGCTGAGCTGGTTGGCAGTTAACGAGATACAGACAGGATTCGTTTCTCTACATATCATGAAAAAACTGATTTTTCTTGTTGTTTTGAAATATAAGATAGAGCTTCCATCTATCCGTCTGTCTGTCTGTCTGTTGATTTTTCTGTCTGCATGTGTGTCTGTCTGTCTGAGCAGTGAGCTTCCTAACCACACAGACAGCAACACCCTACAAACTGCCCATAATCTGCAATCTCCTAACAACCCTGGCAAATATGCAATACTCTAGCAAATCTTGAACACCCTAGTAATAATTGTGCATCAAACCACTCTAGTAACATCCAAGCAACCACCTAGTAATGCCCTAGCAAACATTTTAAACACCCTAGTTACTGTGAATCATATCACTCTAGCAACACTTTAGGAACCACCTAGTTTTTCCCAAGTAATGCATAGCAAACCACTCTAGCAACACCCTAGCAACTGCCTAGTAATTCCCTAGAAACCATCTTGAACACCCTAGTATTTTTGTGACAGAGACATAGACATAAAATCAGCTTTATTGCCAAGTAAGCTTAAACATACAGGGAATTTGTCTCGGTGACTGGAGCTTCTAGTGCACAACAATACAAAATACAATACAAAAACAGTATCAAGACATAGATAATAATAACAAATAATTATACACATACGTACATACATACACACACACACACACATACATAGATAAACACATACATAGTACAATTCTCATAAAAATCTGTTATCTGTTATGTACAGTGAATTTATGGAGGAATGAAATGGCAGAAGAGGTAGATGTGTTTGATAAATATAAAAAAGACTAAACTGTTTATTGCACATTATTATTGCTCAATGGGGCAATTTTAACTGTTCATGAGATGGATAGCCTGAGGGAAAAAAACTGTTCCTATGCCTGATGGTTCTGGTGCTCAGAGTCAGTGTTGGGGTGTTCCTCCTAAAGTACACAATCATCTCCACCGTTTTGAGCGTGTTCAGCTCAAGGTTGTTATAACTGCACCAGACAGACTGCCTTTTAGCCTCCCTTCTGTATGCAGACTCATCGTATCTCGGATGAGGCCAGTGACAGTTGTGTCATCTGCAAACTTCAGAAGCTTGACAGAGGGGTCCTTGGTGATGCAGTCATTGGTGTAGAGTGAGAAGAGTAGCGGGGAGAGCACACATCCCTAGGGGGCACCAGTTCTGATTGTACAGGTGGTGGAAGTGAATTTCCCCTGTCTCACAAGCTGCTGCCTGTCTGTCAGAAATCTGGTTATCCACTGACAGACTGGCATGGTAACAGAAAGTTAGTGTAATTTGTTCTGGAGTATAGCTGGGATGATGGTGTTGAAAACCGAACTGAAGTCCACAAAAAGGATCCTTGCATATGTCCCTGGTCTATCCAGATGTTGCAGGGTATGATGCAATCCCATGTTGACTGCATCATCCACAGACCTGTTTGCTTGATAAGCAAATTGAATGTTATTTAGAAAGGGTCCATTAATGTTCTTCAGGTGGGCCAACATTGGTCTCTCAAATGATTTCATGACCACAGACGTCAGGGTGACAGGTCTGTAGTCATTAAGTCCTGTGATTTTATTTTAATTTTTTAATTTTTTTGGGACAGGGATAATGATTGAGCATTTGGAGCAGCATGGGACTTCACACTGATCCAGTGATCTATTAAAGTTCTGTGTGAAGATGGGGGCCAGTTGGTTAACACAGGATAGAAGACACGCTGGTGAGATGCCATCTAGGCCTGAAGCCTTCCTTGTCTTTTGTTGCCGAAAAACCCAGCACACATCATCTTTTCAGATCTTAAGTGCAGGTTAAGTAGCAGGAGGGGGAGGAGGGGGGTTGCAGGAGGTTTTGGTGTTTGTGTGAAGTGAAGATCAGAGTGGGTGCGGGGTGTGAGTTTGGGCATTTCAAATCTTCAGTAGAACACATTCAGGTTGTCAGACAGTTGTTGGTCCACCACAGGGTTGGGGGTAGGAGTCCTGTAATTTGTGAGTTGTTTCATGCCAATCCACACTGATGCAGGGTTGTTAGCTGAAAACTTGTTTTCCAGCTTCTCAGAATACCTTTTTTTAGCCACTCTGATTTCCCTATTCAGTGTGTTTCTGGCCTGATTGTACAAGGCTTTATCCCCACCCCTGTAAGGATCCTCTTTGTCATGATGAAGCTGTCTGAGTTTTCCTTTAAACCATGGTTTATCGTTATTTTCCTAGTAGGAATGCTCATATCCTCACAGAAACTTATATATGATGTAATGGTATCTGTGAGCTTGTAAAGGTCTGTGGCTGCAGCCTCAAAAACACTGTAGCAAAACACTTTTAGCAGCACCAGGGAAACCGCCTTATAATGCCCTAGCATCCATCTTGAGCACCCAAGTAACTGTGTATTTAAACACTCTAGCAACACTTTAGCAACTGCCTAGTATCTCCCTAGTAATTCCCTAGCAACCATCTTGAACACCCTGATAAGTGCATAACAATACACTTTAGCAATACCCTTGCAACAGCCTAATAATGCCCTTGCAACACTCTTGAACACCCTAATAACTGCGTAGCAAAACACTCTAGCAACAACCCAGTAATGCCTAGCAACACTGTTGAACACTAGTAACTGAGTAGCAAAACATTCTAGCAACACCCTAACAATCACCAAAATCAATGTTCTAGCAACCACCTAGAACAAAACCACATAACAAGGTCATAACAATCTATAGCAATATCATAGCAATATCATAACGACTATACACAGCCTCAAGTAACACCCTAACAACCATCCAGAATACCCTAGTAACTGCATCTTCAAATAGCATTAGCATTGAAACAACTCAAGGCTTAAGATTTAACAACTATTCAAAAGTGCCCAAGTATTCAAATGTTTTATACTATGGTCCGTTCTAATACTCAATTCTGATTGGATAGAATGTATGCGCTAAAACTGTTTAATGCATAATAATAGCCTTAATAGTAATACTCCGTACTCTGCTATGATAAACATATTCTAAAATAGGTGCACTATCTGCTCAAAATGTGCGTCTTCGAGCCAACATTCAAAGTTTGTCCAAAAGAACTTCCCTTTTCCGCAGTAGTTGAAACTGCTGTTCTGCTTAAAAAGTTTCTTCCCCAATCTGCACATGTTATTGAAGAATGCCCCCATGCAGTATCGCTGCTCCCTATACAAATATTACACAGTCTGCGTAGGGCACCAACTCTCAAGGGTGGCACCAGAAACTCCACCGGCTGCCCTTCCTCACATTAACTTTTCCCAGGGACCAGAGAGCAGTCGCGGACCACTCGCAGCTTGCACCACATCAGATTATCACTTCATGCACATTACCCGCCACCACCCTAGACGATCACGGAACTCTCCGTAGGGCATCAATTTGGCCAGCGACGGCCCTGCCCCCATGCAAACTATATTGGACCTGACACCAAACCCATAGCAAAGTTTTTTACTCACTGCAAAAAAGGTTAGCGCATTACATTTTAAGTCTAAAAGTTAGATTAGTGAAACAGCCGGTTTAATTCTAAAGGTCAGAGAGGATGTAAAATGGCCATAAAAAAATATAATAAATGATGGCTGTTTAGCTACAAGAAACCTTCACTTATATTATACAGTGGACTTCAGGGGAAAATAATATGAAAAGGCTGTGAAATAAGGTCCTTTTTTAATAGTTATCATTAGTGTAGTTTTAAGGAATGAGTACATTACTTTTCACTTTTCTAGATGTACGCCCACTGCATGCTGTCAAACCCCAGGTGACGAAAAAACTTTTAATTGACTGCCAAAGTGGGCAATTTTCTTCTTCAAACCTAAAGCCCATAATAAATAGCAGGGAAAATTAAAGGTTGTGTTATGTTTCTCACCTTCGTAATATATTTTAAACCCATGGGCGCTTACTGCAAAGTCGCTGGTAAGACGCAGGGATAAAATGGACCCGGTACTTGTGACAGGCGCCGGAACCTGGAATCCTGTTAACCTGTGCGGGAAAAGATAAATATTACTCATCCAGACAGAAAGTGGTGTGGATTCTCTTACAAATGAACTCAGTGGCCCTGAAAAGAATTTGTACACGTTTTGCACTACAAAACAAAATAACAAATCTGAGTCATCCGACTTCATACATCTACTTAAAGGTGCTATATGTAATATTTTTACTGTACTAAATCATAAAATGAATTAGGAAACATGCTAAGTTGAAATACTTGCTTCTCCAATAACAATGCTACAGCCAGTATATTCTGCTTTGAAGTTTCCATTCCGAGACGGAAGTTCTGTTTATGTTTTGGCCTGTGTGTTCCCGCCCACTGCCCACTCACCAATAGTATTTAGACACTGCCGGGTTGTCAGATTTGAACAAGTTTGCAGGCAAACATCACTGCATGCTGCAGCCATGGAAGCCAGCAAACAAACTGGATCAGAGATTACAGATACCACCTGACCTAAAAAGCCTCGCCATCCATCTGAAAACCACCATGACCAGAGGCGTAGTAAATCAAGGCTAAATATTGGAGATGTCTTTGGAAGATGGAGATAGTTTAAAGCCTTTAAAATGGATGCTGAGTTGGCTAATTCTGACAGCCCGCATGAGCTTCGAGTCTGGGGCGGGAAAGACAACTCTCCAATATTTAGAATTTGGACTGTAGAAACCATTTCAAACGCTTGTTGTCAATCTTACATATAGCACCTGTTTCTCAAAGTCTCTGAAAAGTGAAGCTAGTTCTATGAAAAAGGTACAGAATTATTTATTCACAGATGTCACTTGGTCTGGCATTTTGTTATCTATTGAATTACATTTTTAAGTGTGGCTTAATTGTCAAAATACTTTTGGGGCCACTGTATGTTATTCTTAGCTAGCTTGACAATAGGATCTCCCAGGAGTCGTGTGTGCTGTACGGTTTTAGCCTACTCATTTCTGATTTAACACAACAATAAAGCAGAGAGATTGAGGTAATTCCTTCCCATTTCATAAAAACTCATCCATATCATTGTCTTTGTATCACCATGAGGCCAGCTCTAACAGAATGTGAAGCTCTGCAATATTGGAATTGAGCTGGGAAAAGATCAATGAGCCCCAACGATTTTAAAATGTCATTTTACAAAAGTAGCATCAGCATTTTTGGAGCTGCTAAACTGTGACAGCTGAAGCAGAGATGAGTTCCAAAGCTGCAAAATTTGAAATGAGAAGAGTTCATTGTACACTTGCCAAAATAATAACATTTAAACAAATAAACAAACATACATAAGGTGCTGTAAAGACTTTCGGTCACTTTGATAACTTCTGCTAGACTTTGATTGCCCCTTTCTGTCAATCACATGGCCTCTATCCAAAACTCCACCCTCTAGAGACATGTCAGCCAATCCGATTTCAGCAAACCCAGAAATATTTTCTGATTGGCTACTTCACCAACTGTGACCCCTATTTCAAAGAAATCTGGCAGGTAGTAGGGGAAATTGTATTCATGGTATTTCAAAAGTATTGCTTACAGCACCTTTAAAGCAAACTAAGATATTAATTTCAAGCATGTCTAAACCAGATGTTCAGAAGAACATTTCAACATATCTGATAAGTAAATATAAACAGATTGAAGAGCCCATGATATCAAATGATCAAAGCATGTAAATACAATATGTTCCACCATGAGCTTGTTGGTAAGTGCCACTTACATGCAGCTAGACAACTCAATGAAAATGAGCTCCACTGGGATAAAACAGTGGTAGGGTGTTTCTACAACTTTAGGCCCAGTCATGTTGATTTTTAATATATCAAAAATATTTCAGCTTTTCTTTTTGTTTCATAAAGGCCTTGTTGAAACTGGTAAACTGAAAATGTTTTATAAGGCCGTCATTTTTTATATTCGGTACTTTTTAAGTGCCTTTTATGTGAAGACTTTACTCTTTGGCCTTTCACATGTAACAATACTTTCAAAATGTAACTATGAAAATCCATTATAAAAAAAACAAAAAAAAACAAATATATATATATATATATATATATATATATATATATATACAAAGAGTTAAATAAACAAACCATTCCAATATTTATTGTATGAATATGATTTTTCTCCCCTTTCCATAAATTACAACTGTTCCACAACTATGGTGTCATTTCCAACACACCCAACAAGTTTGTGTACTTGTTAATCGACAAAAGTCAAATTATATAGAGTATGCTTGTGATGAAATATAAAACGCTTGATAGTAAATATCACTTGCGATCTGAGTTTTTTATTGGGCATCATTATTAATCATATATTTGTTTAATTTTTTGTTTGCCAAACTATGCAAAAAGTGTGAAAATATGATTTAATTGTGTACATTTAGGGTACATCAAATATAAGTGATGAAATTGGTCCTAACAAGACAAAGGCATCTGACATTTCATTTCAAAATGTGAAAAAATGTAATTTTCATCAGTGTCATTTCCAGCACAGTATTCTATTAAACACAATTCACAATTTAAGATATGCTAGAAATGACATTTTTTTTTAAATTAAGTGACAAAAATGATCTCCTGTGATGCATGTACTGTACACACTGTTGGACACTGTTTGTACACAACCTAAAAAAATAGTAAGAGTATAAAAAATGTTTAAACAAGACTTTACTTTCTTGAAGTTCACTTTGCTAAAAGTGCCTGAATATGAAAACCCAGCAACTCTTTTTGTAGCATCTGGTAACAAATTCTAAAAAAAATAATAGTAATAATAATTACTGTTTTCAAACAAGTTTCAACCTTTCTTGTCATTCATTGGTTTGAAAAACAGATGCTGCTGCCCCATACTCGGTCCATTGTTTGAGCCAAAGATGTTCTTTTACTGGTGCCATCTGTGGTGCAGAAATTACATGACACACTGCAGCTTTAAAGACAACATGAAATCAAAATTTGCTCAATTTTGTATTTTTTTTTAAATAATAATATTGAAATGACAACATGAAATCATAAGATTTACTTCCTTGCATATTATCCACTTCCGTGCATAATATCCCTGGTCTTATTGTTCACGCTTCATCAGTGATGGGAAAAAATATACTTTCTCTGTCGCTAAAACTTCTGTTCTAATTACATAATCAAGGCCACAGGGGTGAGGAAAAGCATTAACCAATAATATCATGTTGCTTAACTTTTCACAATTTGATTAATTCCCAATGAATAAACTGAAGTCCAATCTAACATTATTTCCATCTGGATATTCTGTTTCAGTTGAAAATATGTCACATGTGGTTAAAGGCACAGTAAACCATTATTATAGAATAATTTTATGCCAAGTGCCTTAAAAATCTTGAGGAAGTTTGCGAATACATTAATATTGCTTGTTGCATGGCTCTCTGGAATACTCGATTCTGATTGGCCAATGGCACCATCTAGCAGTCTGATATTTCTGCGTAACAACCGCATATCCGCGTATCAGAGAGTCATCTGGGTATTTGCAAGCCGTTTGTCCTGCTTCTCAGATCACTGTGTGATCTCTACAAGTAAGCTAATCAAATAATTGAATCTTAAATCAATGTTTCGTGTGCATTTATTTATGTATTTGTCAAGTATTCTTGTTACAAGGTCAACAATGAGCAGTCAGACAGTCATTGTTGTCATACAACATAAACACCAACAAAACTCCGAAACAACCTGGAGGTGGATTTTAGCTGTTCGGCGATTTATTTCTTCTCAAATAATTACAGCTGGCTGGAATCTAAATGGCCCATCAAAACAAAATAAACTGTGATTGGTCGCTTTACGCATCCATCGAATAGTCTCTTCCAGTTTAGTGGCAGTTCTTGGCCAGAATAAGCTGAAAAATTCACTGCATCTTTTTTCCATATGATGAGAGTGAATATTGACTGAGGCAAACATTCTGCATTTTGTGGTCATACTAGTTTCAAACGACTTCCATTCCTGTGTGAACTAACCCTTTAAGTCGCACAGACCAGAGGTTCTGAACTGGTTTTGCCTCAGGACTCAGATTGTACATTGGAAATCAAGTGGTGACCCACCATAGTAAAAATGTAACCTGTTTTTAATATATCCTGGGTTGCATTTCCTTTTATGTTGCATAGATTTGTTGTTCATGGTTTTCAAGTACAAGGACATGCATCAGGTGACATTATTTGTGTTGTTGATGTCAACATCAAAAGCGATAGGAAGTTTTCTCTCCCCCCTTTTACAAATTGAAGAGCATATTTATTGATATGATACCATTATTATCTCGTTTGTTTCCTAATTTCAAGCATAATTCAAGCAGAACATAAATATTATACAGGAGGAAAGGCTCCTCAGAGCCATGGTTAGGTCAGTGTAGCTAGTTTTAAATAATGGTAATAATAATAACAAATTATAGTATTTATGACAAATAAATACTAGCTGAAACACATCTTGAAACTTTAACTACAACTGCCACTGTTGATATAAAATGATGTCTAATAGATTCTACCTTTAGATTATTTCATATGAAACTATAACATTGTGTCAAAATATAACAATGACTTTTACTCATGTAAAATCGTGGAACAATTTTGTAAAGGTGATGCTGTATAATGAAAAAATAAATTGGCACATAGCACAGTGTTGCTCTTTTCCTCCTCAGTGCTGTTTGGTATGGCAGGACTAATACTGTTTGAGAGGTTTGACTTGACTTCCTCCGTAACACTTTAAACTAGAAAAGTCTTTATAGAATTGAAATTGGTCACATCAGTTTTGAGGTCTGCGCTCTGCAATATCGAGGGAAGCCCGGTGAAAAGAGCAGATCACGATCGCGTGCTGATTTTGTTACACTCATTCGAAATTGCAGCTGAGAAGCCTTTAGCTGAATGCGAGTGTGGCACGGTGGAGGGCGGGACCGGCGCGTGATTGCGCACGCCCGGTCCCGTATTGGGCTGATTGAGCCGGCAAGAGGGTTAAAAGGCCACTCGCAGACGGCGATCGAGAGAGAGAGCTTAATCAGCCCGATACGGGACCGGGCGTGCGCAATCACGCGCCGGTCCCGCCCTCCACCGTGCTACAGCGAGATTATCATTAAATCTGCATCGGCAGTCCTAAATAGGCTATCGATATAAAGAACGGCCAGCAAAATATCTTCAATGGGAGAACCATGGCATTGTTCTTTCCCTGCTGTCCGTGACCCAGTCCGAATAGACCTGTGACCCAGTGGCATAGACCACTAAGGCTGAAACATACACAAGAAGGTGGTAGAATCCTGCAAAAACATAGTTAATTGATGTTTGTATTGCAAAATAAACCTTTTGAGCCAGCGAACAGCCAGTGGATCTGAGGGATTAATTACCACGAGTGGGAAACAATCAAACGCTGGTGAAAAGATGAGCATTATTCCAATGGGAGTGCAGAGTCATTTCTTAATCTTTTAGATTTTTCATGCCTGTGAGCCTATATTCACACAAACACAAAATACAAATAGCACACAGTTCTCTCTAAATTAACCAGTTCACCCAAAATGTAAAATTCTATCATCATTTAGTCACTTGCATGTTGTTCCAAACCTGTATGACTTTCTACCTTCCATGGAACACGAAAGGAGATATCAGGAAGCATGTTAATCGTTTGCATCATTGCACCTTTTTCCATACATTGAAAGTGAACAGGGACTGACACTGTCATTTTGCCTAACATCTTATTCTTTGTTCCAAAGAAGAAAGAAAGTCACATGAGTTTGGAACAACATGAGGGTGAATTAATGATGACAGCATTTTCATTTTTTGGAGAACTGTCCATTTAAGCTTCTGTTTTAATGCAACAGCAACGCTACATTCTACATGCAAATGCAATAAATTACAAATTACAAAAGCAGTAACCATGACAAGGAAAATTACAATTTGTAATTACAGGCAGCCCAAACAAAATAATTACACAAACAAAGTTTTTTAAAAGAATATCTCTATACAATGGGTCCATACAATGTAAGTGAATGGGTGCCAAAATTGTAAAGCTCCAAAATCCATATAAGGGCAACATAAAGGTTCTCCAGAAAACTCCAGCGGTTAAATCAATGTCTTGGGAAGCAATACATATTTAAGTCCTTTTTTGTTTTACTATAAATGTCCCTCCCTGCTCAATCTCCACTTCAGTTTCACTATCCCACTCTTCTTCTTTTGTTTTTGATGATTCACATTCTTAATGCATATCGCTCCCTACTGACAGAGAGGAGAATTTATGCTAAAAATGACTTAAATATGTATCTGTTTCTCACCCACACCTATCATATCATGTCTGAACACATGGATTTAACCACTGGAGTAATATGGATTACTTTAATGCTCCCTTGTATTTTGGAGCTTCAAAATTTTGGCACCCATTCACTTGCATTGTATGGACCTACAGAGCTGAAATATTCTTCTGAAATTTTTAATTTGTGTTCTGCAAAGATATAAAGTCATGCACATCTGGGATGGCATGAGGGTGAGCAAATCATGAGAGAATTTACATTTTTGGGTGAACTATCCCTTTAATATCTCCATTGTGTGGACTGGAGACTTTTGCTTAAGTTCAAACTAAAAATCTTAGGACATATATCTGAAGCATAACTGAGAATATTAAGTCTTTCAAGCTATGAAAGAGCAACCTATGAGCAAAAAAAATGCTCATTTGAGTATGAATTGACAAGTTAATTCTGTAACTGCTGATCTCCTGGGATTTTCACGCACAACAGTCTCTAGAATTTACTCCGAATGGTGCCAAAAACAAAAAACATCCAGTGAGCGGCAGTTCTGTGGATGGAAACACCTTGTTGATGAGAGAGGTCAACAGAGAATGGCCAGATTGTTCAAACTGACAAAGTCTACAATAACTCAGATAACCACTCTGTGCAGAATGCTATTCTAAGATGCAGGTTGGCGCTGTTTTGACGGCACGAGGGGGACCTACACAATATTGGGCAGGTGGTTTTAATGTTGTGGCTGATCAGTGTATATATGTTGCAAAGAAAGGCAAATGAACACTTAGAAACAGTATATACACATTTGGTTGCAAAATTACCTTTTGTCCCAAATATTGGACTACTTACATGTGGGGTGTTTTTTTTTTTTTTTTTTTTGTCCTCTTCTTCTAATTGAACCTATCATTGTGTGGAAAAGACAAGTGTGGCATTCTTCAAAATTTCCCATATCCAGCATAAAGTTTTGGAACAACATTAGGGTGATTAGACAATGACAGAATCTTTATTTTGGGGTGCACTGTTCCTTTAAAGCAAAGTATAATGACCTCAGTGAGCATTTGCAACAATTTACTGCAAATGGCTCCACTAGCCAGACTCATGAAGCTAATATGTCATTTATCAACAAATAATAGCACTGTCCAGAGAGCCTGAGTGCTTCTCCATACTCGTAAGACAAATTATGATTACAAGATGACACGGTACTGTCTATGAAGCAAAGTTGACCAATTTCCCTCTTAGACAGCAAAAAATTATAAGTGGTGTGTGTGTGTGTGTGTGTGTGTGTGTGTGTCGTAGCATTGAAGACGCTTCAAAGTTAAATGACTGGGCAGACACTATTTAGGAGAACTCAAGATTGGCCAATTACTCAAACACACCGCACTCACATCTGACCGCACTGTGTTATCCAATTAGCACGGTGAGCTCTGAAGGTTGAGTAAATAACTGTGCTCCGATTAGCCTTGCATACAGAACACCGTCTCACCAATCAGACTTTGTTAGAATAAAGCTTCTTTTTGATGTTTATCTTACTAGAGTTTACCAGAGCTGGCCAAATCCAGCTCTGTTCTTGCTTGGTGTCAGACTCCAATGTTGCGTATCTCTGACTACTAAATGCAGCCGGTGCCAGCAAGACTATTACGTCTATTACGATGGACTTCAGACTGATGCCAAATCCAACCACAAGACATGGGATACTTCATATGCCACTGCCTGAACCTTGGACTTTGGATAGACCTCACCGAAATTACCAGCCGGTTGAACTCTGATGCACCTCACTGATCTCTGCCTGCATCACCTCGATCTAATGAGAGACTACACTCTTGAAATGGAATATAATTGTTTGCCAACAAAAGCCTTCATCAGCCATCTAACAAAGGACAATACATCTATGTGATCTTCTGCAGTTAATCCAAGATGGACTTAAAAGACATTAGTCTTATAAACACTAACCTTTAACACACAGTTAGTTTACTCATTTTAAACCATGACCTGTACTGCACTATACATACTGTGAGTAATATTGCCATTATATTCATGCTGGATAGCCAGAGGGGAACTGGCACCCACAGTGAGTCTGGTTCCTCCCAAGGTTATTTTTCTCCATTAATCAACATCTTATGGAGTTTTGTGTTCCTTGCCACAGTCGCCTTCAGCTTGCTCACTGGGGTGATGAATACAATTATTACTTAAATATTTATTTTGTACACAATTTACAATCATATTTAATCAAACTTTAACTTTTTAATTACAGTTTCATTTTCTGTTAATGCATGATTTTCTGTAAAGATGCACTATACAAATAAAACAATACAACAACAATGACTTTTTTGATTTACTTACAAACAAATCACTAGTAGAATGGCAGATTCTCAGTTCATAAACCTGTATTTTTCACCCTGTTCCTCACACAATGATATCTTGTGACATTGAAACACTTTTACTGTAGCGCATGACTTACATTTATAAAGTTTGCTTTGCATAACCAACTACATTTGGAGGCTTGATCAAATGTTATCAAATTGTGCTGTAGCTCAATTGACAGAGCATTGAGAATCAGGGTCCTAAAGAGCACACAAGTTGATATGTGAGCTGAAAACAGGGCTGTAGTTAGTGAGGAGAAAGGTGGTAATGATTCTAAATTCTAAACTGTACTTTTTTAATAGGAAAGGGGCCCAGAGCAATTTACAGTCAGGGTGCCCATTTGACTTTACTACAGTCCTGGCTGAAAGTGTCATAGGAGCACCCCAATAAGATATGGTTGCTTCAGTAATTATGTACATTTCACATTGGCTTTTTTATAGGTTTAAGGTTTATGGTATGAAGGCATGTTTTTAAAGGGATAATGTAGAGTCAGCTTGTTGCTATCGCAAAATAAATCCCAACAGGGAAAATATTATTTATATTGTATTTATATTGATGTTTATTATATCCTCCTTTCCTTTGTTCCCATTACACTGGTGCCAAAAGCCGGGAAGGAGGAGGGATACGCCTTAATGGTGTTCTCGCTACTACAATCCACCCCAACGGAGCAGCCGCGGCCATCTGCTGGGGTACGGAGGAGCACAGCCGCCTGGAAGCGGAGGAACGGCTGTCGACCGCGAGCGGAGAAGGGGCTCCTAGCCGACCACCTGGAGCGGTCAGGGCCACTGCCAGGGGCGGGGGGAGATCCCTACCAGCTGCTTAACATGGCATGGTTAAGAGAGGACTGCCGACCGCGAGCGGGGAGGGGCTCCTGACCGACCGCCTGGAGCGAGAGAACCGCTACCAGGGGTGGGGGAGACCCCTTCTGTTCCCAAAGAATGCAGCTGGGCGTTCCGTCCACCAGGGGCCGGAGGACTGCCTCTGAACTGCCTGGGGAGGTTCGGCTGTTGTCCGTTATAGGGTGGAGGAGTGGTCAAGGACCAAGCGATGGTATATCAGAGAACCGGCGAGTAAGTGTTTTTTTCACGCGCTAAATTTTCAGTGTTTTTTTTTTTGTTGGGGGTACCGCACTGTTACAGGGAGTACCCCCTATTTTAATGATTATTGTTTGCTTCCCCCTGTCCCCTCCCAGATTCAGGAAGTCAGGGATGACCTGCCGGCAGATGGGGCGTAAGGCACACCCTCCCCCAGGGAAAGGGAGGGGGGGTGTACGTCATGCCGTGGACTCCCCGGCCTGAGAGAACGAGGGAGGAATGTGACAGTGCGGAGGGACGGGCCGTGTCGTGATTCTACACACCCGGCCCCTTATCAGGCTAATCAAGCCTCCGAGAGGGATAAAGGCCGACTGCGGACGGTGGTGCAAGAGAGAGAGAGCGTTTACGGGCAGCTGTCTGTCATATGTGTGTGTTTGTGTCTTTTGGTTTAAGTTCTTAATTAATGTATTATTTATATTGTCAAGCTGGTTCTCGCCTCCTCCTTTCCCTTGTTCCCGTTACAAACAACCAGCTGACTTTACTGTACATTATCCCACTTATTACACGGCTACTAAAAATTTTGTGAAAATAACCATCCGAGCTTAATGCAAGACTACTTGCCAAATAAATAAATAAATGCACATGTAACATTGATATGAGTTTAAATGATTTAATTAGTTTACTTGTAGAGATCGCAAAGTGATCAGAGAAGCAGGAAAGATGACTCACAAATTTGCAATACCTGGATGTGCGGTACATCCCTAGATGGTGCCACTGACCAATCAGAATAGAGTTTTCCAGAGAGCCGCTTAATAAATAGATTTAAAACTAGTTTTCACAAAATTTGCTCAACTTTAGCGCCAATAACCTCGGAACTGCCGTGATACACATAGCAAGCCATGTAATTGTAACAGTAGCCAGCTGGTACGTGCTGTACAGTGTCTGTAAACCTCACTTCCCTGGCCGCAAGATGCACACTAGCAACTGATGCTAGTGACTGCAGCCATTAGAATCCTCATTGGTGCGCCCGCCTCCCATGCTGGAGACTCCGGTTTGAATCCTGCTCAGAGTAGGTCGAGCAGTGCTTGTTACATAATAGCATTTTGCAAAAATGTCACCAGATTAACGTTTGTTTAGTTTTTTTTTCTTTTCATGAAATAAGGCTCCATTATTTGTTAATAGTTTGAACAGAAGGAGAAACTTACAATATCAGTGTATTCACATCATCTAAAATGTAAACTACGTACAACTTAATTTACGTACAAATATTTACGAATCCTCAGAAGACTGGTCGCAACTCACATTTGTAGGTCATTTAAGGATGCCATTACATGTGATTTATAATACTCCGATTTGTTTTTAGTAAAAGATGGCAAACTTTGTAAGAGAAAGAGCTTTTTTAATACTATAAATAAATAAATAAATAAAGTCCAGATGTGACTTACAAAAAATGTCAGAATTTGCTCTCTTTGTATGGATGAATATTTGCATCAAAGCTCCTCCTAATCTACCATTAATCAGGGTGATCTCATTCACATTCATGTGTATTCACACGTTAAGTGTATACAAAGTTTATGTACATTTGGATAGCTGAAACGCACAATTTCAATGCATTGACAATGTCTGAAACATTAACCCTTTTTTATAACTTTATGTATAAATTATGTAAAACGAATCCTCAGAACAAAAAATGCAGGAAGGTTTTCATTGGTAAACAAGTTCAATACTCATTTATCTGTAAATAATGGAGAAACTTTTTCATGTAAAACTATTTTTAAAGGCTATAAATGATCATTATTTTCATTTATTCATTTTAATTTTTTTTTACATTTTAAGAAATGTATCTTTTATGTTTACATTTAAATGTGAATAATATGCTAATATTTGCTCTCTTTGTACAACTGAATAGAATTATCATCAAAGCCAAGCTTGTATAAAATGTAAATGGATGTCACGGTGTAATATTAACATAATTTATGAGTCAATCGTTTCTTGACATGTGTGTGCCATCACTGTGGTTCTGAATTTCTCTTTAGAAATCACACAGAAGAGAAGGAAAACGTTACGATGTGAAATTAGGTAAATGCGTTAACTGCGTCAACTAAATGAGATAGCATTAAACATTTAATCTAGTTTTTTTTTAAATCTCTAAAGATGATAATATAAAAATGTGTACATTTTAGATGCTTTTAATACACTTTTATTGTGTGTTTCAGGGTCTATCCAAACATACGCAAATGTATGCATGCTAGAAGCAGACTTTACTTACAAATAACTAACACCAATAAGATCATGTTACATTCATCTGTATTTGACTACAGCATTCAATCTCTGAGGCAGACAGTTAAAGAAGAAAAATCTGCTTTTGCAACTTAACAAAATGCTCTATGAGAGACAAATCCATCACCTGGGCTCGCATCTAATTCATTTATCAGGTCAAGAAAAGTGTTTCTAAGCCATTGCTCATGCAAGATTATTCACATTTCCGCAGGTGGTCCGAGGAGATGCTGCGAAAAGTGCCGTTCTTACTATAGCTGCTGGCTAGGAAAAGGACTATTTTTCAATTTGACTCTTATCTTCAAGAGGTTTTGGAGTTCAGCCTCAGTATATTGTTCATTTGTGGTGCACATGGGCTGATTTTAAAGGAATAGTTCAATCAAAAATGTCAATTCTGACATCATTTACTAATTTAGTGAGTCTTGTGAAACCTGTATGACTTTCTAGCTTCAGTAGAACACAGAATGTGTTATTTCTAAGTGAATCCAAGATGCTCTTTTACATACAATGACAGTGAATGCTCAGGTGACTATGCTTCTCAAGCAAGATATTTCGTGAAATATGGCAAATTCCTCACACATTAATGGATTAAATGAACGGATTAAAGAGCACAAGTCAGTTGGATAACTTTTATGGTGCTTTTTTGTCGTTTTTGGAGCTTGACAGCCCCTGGTCACCATCCACTTTCATTGTAAGAAAGAGAACAGCTCAGACATTCTGCTGTGACAATAAAGTGATTTGATTTGATTGATTGATTTGACATCTTTTGTGTTCCACGGAAGAAAGAAAATCGTACAGGTTTTACGACAGTGTAATAGATTATGCTTGCTAGACTGTGACATTTAGCTTTACAACTATTAAGGGTCAAAATAAACCATCAATGAATTAATGGTGACTCATCAAACAAGAGGTAAACTTTTAATTGGTGATATGAAACATCAAAATTCTGGACCTTCTGCATGTTTTACTTCAGTCTGGGCCACTTAGAACATCAAGCCTTGTGATGTTGAGGAAATGCTATTTTGGGCAGCACGTTCTACATGGGGAAAATGACAAATTGCGATGTCAGGCAGTGGTTGGATAAGTAACGTGTCAAAGGCATCTGGTTGAATTGCTTTGATAAATTGATTTTTTTCCAGAATGTGTTGAAATGGAGGGTCGTCAGTAGAAAGCAAAATATTTCCGTATACGTGTAACACTATTTTTCTGTAGTGTCTTCAAATGTAGGCATCCAAGGCTTGCAGACAAAATTGTTGTTGTTAAAATGAATGGTTCAGCAAAAATTAAAATTCTGTCATCATTTACTCACTCTCTTGTTGTTACAAACCTGTGTGACTTTTGTTGTTTGCACAATCAGTTTCTTTCACTTTCACTTACATTGTATCGAAAAAAGATAAATTGAATGGTGACTGAGACTAATATGCTGCGTAACATCATTTGTGTTCCACTGAAGGAAGAAAAGTGAGTAAAAAATTTTGAGGGTGGAAGTGGTATCAGAGAGGCCAGCAGGGGGTGCTCACACTACAGTCTGTGTGGGTCCTAATGCCCCAGAATAGTGCCGGGGCCACTATACTGTAAAAAGCACCGTCTTTCGGATGTGACATTAAACCGAGGTCCTGACTCTCTGTGGTCATTAAAAATCCCAGGACACTTCTCGTAAAGAGTAGGGGTGTAACCCTCGTGTCCTGGCCAAATTCCCCCATTGGCCCCTATCTATCATGGCCTCCTAATAATCTCCATCCCTGAATTGGCTACATCACTCTACTCTCTCCTCTCCACCAATAGCTGGTGTGTGGTGGGTGTTCTGGCGCACTATGGCTGCCATCAAATCATCCAGGTGAATGCTGCACACTGGTGGTGGATGAGGAGTTGGTGGTGGATTCCCCCTATACTATGTAAAGCGCTATATAAATGTAAGGAATTATTATTAGTAGTAGTAGTAAATAATGACAGAATTTTCAGGGGGAACCATCCCATTAAAGTCATTTATGGCGATATAGAAAAGTTGGAAAAAATAATCTACGAAACAGATGAAGTGATACAGCTCAATGCAGAATGAAAAAACTATTCTAATTGTATCAACCAAATCCGCTTTTTTGTTGTTGTACAATGCCACTGTAGTATAAATTGAGTATGACTCATGAATTATTTTCTCAGTTCCATTCTATTAAACAAGTGGTTGCAAGTAAATATGTTTAACCCTCTTGTGTTAAGGTGTTGCATTGACCTATAACCCTCTCATAAGCAACAGTTGTTTTTTTATTTATTTGTATTTATAAATATATATATTTTAAAAAGCAAGTGTATAAACTTTCTGTGAATAACAACCTAAATTTAAATCTATTCCACACACAAATCTGTTGTTTAGCTTCAGAGGACTTCCACATAAGATCTTAAATGCACGTAAAAATATTAAGAATATAGCACAAGAGTCGTATGGACTACTTTTATGACATTTTGATGGTGCTTTTTGTCCTTTTTGGAGCTTGACAGCTGAGGTCACCATCAGTGCTGGGACAGCTACTTTGAAACTGTGGCTTCTCAACTACAATCTAATCATAAAGTAGTTGAAATACAGTCAAGTTACTCTATAAAAAAGAAGTTAGTTACAAGTTACTATGTAATGTAGCAAATTACATTAAAACTATAATATATATATATATATATATATATATATATATATATATATATATATATATATATATTTATTTATTTATTTATTTATTTATTTATTTATTTATTTTTTTGAACCAATCGGATTATATAATTTGTTATCATTTATTTAAATAATATCAACTGATAGTTGGGTCATTTTCAGGAATCAAGAAAACTGTTAAGGTCATATTTTACACAAAAAAAAAAAAAAAAAAAAATTATATTTTGTATTGAAAATGAAAAACTCTAAATATGGGTCATGTTTACATTGTGGCATTACTTTTATGGCATTTGTGTACATTTTACTCCTAAGTTTGCAACGGCGCTCACAAAAAAAAAAAAATACAAAAAATAGATGGTCCTTACACATACATATAAATACTGTATACATATACATACATTATATATATATGGAGGCATGAGGACTGCAGATGTGGCCAGGGCAATACATTGCAATGTCTGTACAGTGAGACGCCTAAGACAGCACTACGGGGAGAGAGGAAGGACAGCTGATCAGCCTTGCAGTGGCAGACCATGTGTAACAACACCTGCACAGGATCGGTACATCCAAATATCACACCTGTACTCTGGAGCGTGATCGATATGGAGGTGAAGTTTCCGTCATGGTCTGGGGCGGTGTGTCACAGCATCATCGGACTGAGCTTGTTGTCATTGCAGGCAATTTCAATGCTGTGTGTTACAGAGAAGACATCCTCCACCCTCATGTGGTACACTTCCTGTATGTTCATCCTGATATGACCCTCCAGCATGACAATGCCAACAGCCATACTGCTCGTTCTGTGCATGATTTCCTGCAAGACAGGAAAGTCAGTGTACTGCCATGGCCAGCAAAGAGCCCAGATCTCAATCCTATTAAGCACGTCTGGGACCTGATGGATCGGAGGGTGAGGGCTAAGGCCCTTCTCCCCTGATCGCTCAGTTTGGCTGGACGGCCAGCTCTAGGAAGAGTCCTGGTGGTTCCAAACTTCTGCCATTTACAGATGATGGAGGCCACTGTGATCATTGGGACCTTCAATGCTGCAGACATTTTTTATACCCTTCCCCAGATCTGTGCCTCGATACAATCCTGTCTCGGAGGTCTACAGACAATTCCTTGGACTTCATGGCTTGGTTTGTGCTCTGACATGCACGGTTAACTGTGGGACCTTATATAGACATTATGGGGTGTTGTTTGTAGAATTTTGAGGAAAATAATGAATTTAATTAATTTTGGAATAAGGCTGTAACATAACAAAATGTGGAAAAAGTGAAGTGCTGTGAATACTTTCCGGATGCACTGTATATATATATTAATCATACACATACTCTCTCCACTGCCCCACCCCGAGAGCCCTCCAAAAACTCCAAATAGTTGCCCCATTTCCCCACAAACAAATCCAAGTTGTCTTACTTGTTGGGGACAAGTAAATACTTTGCGACCATTCTTCGCATCTATTCTCAACCTGGCCAGGAACATCAGTGCAAAAGCGACACTTCGTCGATAAAGAGTTTCTTGAAGGAGTGTTATTCCACAAAACTAACTCCAGATGCTAGGTGGAACCAGCACAAAAAGAAACAAAAAAGGTGCTCAGCTTCCTCCGCCAGTCAAGTAAATGTTCAGTGAGTCAGGCCCACTCGACTACAAAGTGAGAATCACATCATGATTTACTGTCTCCCTCATCGGATCTCCAAGCCAGAACCCTGTGAGCTCACTCGATTTCCAGCTTATGGCCTGTTATGTTGAACAGACTCGGAAAGAGCTCATCCACAAATTCCACCATATTCTGACCCTCTGCCTGCTCAGGAATTCCAACAATTCAGATTCAGCCGGCTACGATTCTCAAAGTCTCCGATTACTCCAGATAATCGATCCGTTTCTCAACATCCAACACTCTTGAAACCAACTCAGTGAATTCCATCTCCATGGCAGTGATCAATTGACCTATTAGAGTCAGCAATCCTCCAAGTCAGCAATGACCTTCCTCAGCATTGCCATCATGCTCTACAGTTGATGCTGAATCTTTTCCACCACACTCTCCAAATTCAGTCCCGGGCTTGAGGCCTCTGGAGGGGCTTCAGCTTGAGCACATAATATCTCTGTAGCCTGGGGATTTTGAATTCTTTGACATATTGTCTTCCTGGAACATTTATGAATCAGGGTGTACCGGTTTATGACATAAAAATTATTAAAACCAGCAAAGTGCGCATAGCTTGCCGTTCACACATCCGAACCTCACATGGCATCACGTGACCATGAATTAGGTTTTTAGACAGCGATGTCTGATGGATCAGAGATCACGCACATTCAGAAATGGTCTTCGTCTTGCCCTTTACGCACCGAGATTTGACCAGATTCCTTGAATCTTTTAACTATATTGTGCACTGTAGAGGGTGAAATGCCCCAAATCCTTTCTATTTGTCTTTGTGGAAGATTGTTCTCAAAGTGCAGGATTATTTGCTGAAGAATCTGTTGGCATACTGACATGTCTGGAATGATCCTTGCTCTTGAAGGTCTAGGCTGTTTGTGGAGGCTCTCTATATACTATTACATGATTGCCTCACCTGTTTACATCTCCTGTTTCACATCACCTTGTTATTTCAACTCGTCGAATTGTTATTAGTCTTAAATTGCCCCCGTCTCAACTTTTTTAGGGCGTGATGCAATCAGCTGATTTGAAATGACTGTACATTTTTTTAAAGCAATAGAATTCACAAGGTAAAACATAATATTATGTTTAGTTGTGGTGCTTTCAATAATGCAAAGAGTGGATATAATTTACATATCACTTCTTTTTGTTTTTATTAGCATTTTTCATACTGTGAGTATGTTTGATGAATCCCTCGACTCCATTGGTACGTCCGTAATCAGTGTTTTGTGACTCTACGCTGTAATTCGTTGGAAAACGTAGCCCGTTATTGGAAAGCTACACAATTCTGAATAGCTAAACTACTTTAACAGTCAAACTATTAAAAATTGTTAGTTTAGTAGCATCACTCATTTTAGTCACTCATTCATTGGTCACCATGAACTGAAATTGCATTGAAAAGTGTTACATGAAGATTGTTCGGAAATTCTCTTTTTTTAATTCCATGGAATTGAATAACAGCATACAGGTTTGGAATGGCTTGAAGCCAAGTAAATGAATAAAGAATTTTCCTTTTTTTGGATGAAATATTCCTTCAAAGTATGAGTATAGTCTGACATTTTTGATAGACTCCGGCAACCCTGGAAAGCTCGGAGGAACGTTGCCTTGAACCAAGCCTAAAGCAACAGCAGCAGACATAATGGGGCTACCACTCAATGGGACACAATAACTTCTCAAGGAAGTTTTCAAGGATCGGTCAAAAGAACATAATGTACTGAACTGACAAGTCCTCGTGACTCTATAATGTCAGATTTTGCTTGTTCTGAGGGGAAATATGATTCTCTTTAGCTCAAAGTATTGCTTCTTGGATTCATACATTACTATATGGTAATGCATGTTTGCTGTAATTTAATCTTTTATCAGAGTCTCTAAATGAAAGACCAAATATTCCTAATTGTTCAAGTAATATTATTAAGCCCAAAAAGATGGCATGGTGTTTTCGCATATTGTAATAAGTTTAATGCTTTAATAACTGCATAATGAAGTGCAGTGCCCGCAGAATAATAATAATACAAAAAAACTATGGATTTACTTACAGCTTAAATAATAATGGATTCGATTAAATTCCACAGTGTGTTTACGAAGATTTGTTGTAATCGTTCTAAAGGTCTATTAAAAAGAACATGCTGTATAATGGTGAAATATCACAAGGTCACTGACAGAAAGTTATCCGATGAGCATCTCATAAAATCAAAACCTTTTCTTTCTAAATTAAAAGGTTTCATTGGACATAACACTGGACACAATCATGAGTGCATGATGATGTCATATATATATATATATATATATATATATATATATATATATATATATATATATATATATATATATATATATATATATATACACACACACACACACACACATATATATATGACGTCCCGTGTTATTTTCTTAGGTGCTTTTTTCACTCTCTCTCTCTCTCTCTCTCTCTCTCTCTCTCTCTGTGGTTATGTCTCATTTGTGTGAGCATCTGTTTGTTTCAGGTGCTGCCAATTCGCTCCAACTTGCAACAACGATTGGTGGTTCCTGAAGGTGCGATTTATAAAATCCCTGCGCTGCCTCTCAGATGGGAGCTGTCCAGGGGAAGACCTACCGGGGTGGCATAGGGTGGAAAATGCCACCCTAAGAAAAAGTATTACCACCCCATCTGTCACCCCAATATAAGTATCCAAATGTATCAAATATAAATGTAAGTATATTATCGTTGATTTTGGCGTTGTGGAAGGGTTTATTCACGTCAAACTGCCAAAACTCTCAAAGAACGCACAAATGACAACAGACCCATAGCATGATTTATTACAGCAGCTGCAGCAGCCAATCACAAAATCAACTAATCGGTTGCCTAGTATTGCGGCGTGTGTACAGTGTTTGGGCTCTCGCAGGTTGATGAGTTCAGTTCTTCAGCAACAATGACCACATATACAAATACGTAGAATAATAGAGGTTAAAGATGAATTTCCCAGTTGTTTCCATGTATTCACTGAATGATTGTTAGATACATTGCTGACAGTTATGGGTTGAGACAGGTGTCCTCGCCACTTTTTGAATGATGTGTATAATCCAGATTAAACATCTCCAGTTCTTGAGCATAAGTTTCCATTTCATCTGTGTGTGTTTCGACTGGCGATGCAGCGCTGGAATGTGTTATTTTAAATGTTTTGACAAATGTTTGTTGCGGCCGTTATTAGTGTCGTTTAGTGTCTGCAGTTTTTCCGCAGCTTGCGTTCTTTTCCGTGTCCTTCATTGTGATGCCCTTCTCTACCGTATTGTTTGTGTGTATGTAGTGTGTGTGTGTGTGTTGTCTTTTTCTCTTTCTCTCCCTCTCTCTTAATCACAATCAGGTGTGTGTGGTAACCAGGTGAGCTGATTCTTGATGGGGCGCACCAGTGTGCAGTGTGTTTCCTGCCTAAATAAACTGAATGTTTCATGGCTGGGTTGTGGGATGGGTTCGTGAGCTGTGTCATCTCGTTCACAAGCGCTCAGGTTTATATTGACATATTTCCGGGTTTGCTGTTTTTCATATACAGAACAGTCAATAAATGTGTTTGTTTCCACTACTCTCGTCTCTCCGCATCTGTTGTTGCATTTTTAAAGTGTAACACCCATCCACTGACGTACAATCTTGTTTTATTAAAATAAAAAGTTAGGTTTGGGTGAATTTGGGTGAAAACCTCTAAAAACCTCAGGCAAAAAGTAACCACTAGATCAAACAGTCATGTTCTTAAACAAAGTGCTGATTTATGTATTCATCTACTGACTAGCAAAATCCCAAGACTGATAGTGGCAGATGTAGAGATGAAATAAACATATTATGTGAGCTATTTGGGTGCTTAAATCAGTCATTAAACATGACTGTTGATTGAAACAGGTAATTTAAAAGATTATTTTACTGTGCAATGCAAAATTAATATTCATGAGTTTTGCAGCACTGCCCCCCACAGTACAATTTTCAGTGCAGTTTATTTTTATTAAGACCTCACCTAACTTTGTGTTAATCTTCGCTTTCAAATGGCTTATTACAAATGTGATACAAAGGCCTACAGCATAAGAGATTCATGGATAGTTCCATAAGAACTACGCATGGGAGCTTGCTTTGGTGTTGCCACCCCTCAAATTCAGATAACTGCTGATCTCCTGGGATTTTCAAGCACAACAGTCTCTAGAATTTACTCCAAATGCTGCCAAAAATAAAAAAAAACATCTAGTGAGGGGCAGTTCTGTGGACGGAAATGCCTTGTTGATGAGAGAGGTCAACAGAGAATGGTCAGACTGGTTTGAACCGACAAAGTCTACAGTAACTCAGATAACCACTCTGTACAATTGTGGTGAGAACAATATCATCTCAGAATGGTACAGACACTGTTTTGGCAGCACGAGGGGGACCTACACAATATTAGGCAGGTGGTTTTAATGTTGTGGCTGATCAGTGTGTGTGTGTGTGTGTGTGTGTATATATATATATATATATATATATATATATATATATATATATATATATATATATATATATATATTGTATATTTGTATACAGTATATACACAGTATATATTTTAGCTAACAGTCTTGTACAAATCTACAAATTCCCATTTTGATTTTAAGGGGTATTTCACATCAAAATTCATTTCAAACATCAAAAAGGAACTTAAGTGCAGTTACTATCAAAAATTAGTCATCTGTTAATTGGCCCTTTATTATCCCTCCTTATAAACGATTCTGACCAATCCCACCTTAGCAACTGTTGGTGTCAAAAAAAAAAGTTTTTCTCTTTTCTGATGTAAGTCTACAGCAGTCATTTGTGTTTGTTTAGTTTTAAATTGAATATTACAGAAATGACAAAACATTTCTCAAAAGAATGATAAGTGATATGAAGTGAATGACAGTGATAAGTGTCAGAGATTTACAGTAATCATTTACAACATCATTGTAATTATTTTAGAGTGTTGTTTAGCAATTTCTTTAAAAATAAATGCTGATTAAAAAATGCTTGGCAATGTCTCATTCCAGCTCAAGTTAGAATAATGTACATTCCATTTTTCATTCATTTTTCTAAATATGACTTGGAATACGAATAACAATTGAAGGTATTTTGGGAAGGTATTTTTCTGACAATCTGGCATTTTTATTGAGCTTAACTCGACTACCCACTTTTGACTGGCCTTGGTTCGTAAAGTATTTATCCCATTTATTTTCTCCAAAAGCTCTGAAAAAAAAACTTCAATAAAGAGTTCTAAACCATGAATCAAAGCAACCAGCTACAAGATGAATCACAACATGACAACCTTTAATTTGAAGCAAAAAAAAAAAAAAAAAAAAGACAAATGTACACGATATAAATTACTTAAAGGGATAAATCACCCAAAATGAAAATTCTCTCACCATTTACTCACCATCATGCCATCCCAGATGTGTATAACTTTCTTTCTTCTGCAGGACACAAATTAAGATTTTTTGGTCTTCACAATGCAAGTGAAAGAGTATCAAAACTTTGAAGCTCCAAAGAGCACATAAAGGTAGCATAAAAGAAATCTATTTGACTCTAGCGGTTTCATATACTTCAGAAGTGATATAATTGGTGTTGGTGAGAAACAGATCAATATTTAAGTCCTTTTTTACTACAGTATAAGCTCTCCTTCCTGCCCAGTAGGTGGTGATATGCATGAGGAATGTGAATAACCAAAAACAAAAGAAGAAGATTGTAAAAGTGAAAGTGGAGATTTATAGTAAAAAAGGACTTAAATATTAATCTGACACCGACACTTATATTGCTTTTGAAGATACAGTATTGATTCAACAAATAGCATTGTATGGAATACATTTATGCTGCCTTTACGGGTTTTTGGAACTTGGAAGTTTTGGTCACCATTCACTTGCATTGGATGGACCTACAGAGCTGAGATATTCTTCTAAAGATCTTAATTTGTGTTCAGCTGAACAAACAAGGTGGTATGCATCTGTGATGGCATAAGGGTGAGAAAATGATGAGAAAATGTAACATTTTGGGGTAAACGAATCCTAAGGAGTGGTGGTGGTGTAGTGGGCTAAAGCACTAAACTGTTAAGCAGAAGGTTGTTGGTTCGATCCCCACAGCCACCACCATTGTGTCCTTGTTTAAGGCACTTAACTCCAGGTTGCTCTGTAAGTCGCTTTGGATAAAAGTGTCTGCCAAATGCATAAATGTAATTGTAAATAAACAATAGTGCAACATAAAACTATTGAATGTAAGTCATTAATAATAAGCTAAAATACAGTCTATTTGAAATGTATTGCAAAATATTTAAACATGTACAGCAATGCATCACGGAAGTAGGCAGTCACTGCTGAGCTCTTTTTCTGCAGTTCCCATTTCAATGGTAACAGAGACTTCTCTGATTGGAGGATCCTTCCTCAGGATTATGGATAGTGTAGTTCCTCAGCAAAGTTGCTGATAAAACATGATTTTATTTTATTTTTTTTAACGAATTTGAAATCACACTGACATGATAAGTCTATTTTGAAAGGGTTACACATTATACATTATTAAGAAAATGAATGCGATTATTACTTCCAAAAGGGGTTGTGAGAAATTACTTCATGGTCCTAAACAGCTAAAACAGTCTAAGCTCATTTTAGCTCACATTGGCTGTCTTAGCTGGTTTAAACAGTTTTTTGCTTGATTAAATTTGTCTTTCAGACTGATGGCCTTAAAAGTGCCCACAGCAGCTGCCTCGTTCTCATTTATATGGATAGTAGGTGGTCTGCTGCTTCGTTCATAATAAATGGTGAGGTTTGCTGCAATAATTGTCTTATCCTTTAATTAGAGGAGAGTTGGTGCAGGATCATTTTGTCTGCTTTTAAGCCTTTAGAAGAGTTTTGGTTCGATGTAATCAGGTCTATTTGCTAATGTGTACTATGCATGACATGTAGGAAAGAAATGAAGTATTTACTGTAGCTTTACAGAGCATTATAGCAATTACAGTTTGAAAACAGTCATTCATTTTCTAGTTTTGTTTGGTGACGTTAGTAGCCCAGGATTCACACTGTGCAGCTTTAAAGATGACTTGAAATCATAATTCGACACTATACAGTATATATGCCCTCTTAGAAAGCCAGATGAACAGTACTTGCCTTGTCCTGAAGTTTGCAGGATGTGGATGCCCATCATATAAAGATAAAAAGTCATATTCTTCCTCCACTGCGAAGGACTGAAAAACTATATTAATTCTGTTCCTCTCCTCTGCTACAATAACCCATGTACAGTTTGCTCCATTGGGGTATCCGTGAGGAAAACCTGGACTTTCTATGGTCCCATTCTTTCCTTTTAATGTCCCACCACATGTAAAAATGAAACCTGTGGGGAAAAAAAGAGAGATAAGGGGATATTATTCCACAAATATCAACATGAAACTGTTCACAACCCATTTTACTTCTTAAGTACTTCTGAGTAAAACGGGATATTCAATGAATATAAAAAGTAGGGCGGGGCTTGATTTTATCCATCAGGACAAATTACTTTATCCTTTTCTTTTTTTCTTTTTATTTAGAATGTTGTGTACTGATGATTTTTGCACAATACCTGGAACATATTTTACAAAAGTCATGTTGACTTAAAACGATACACAAATGTGATATGAATTCTTTATCTTGCAAAAATTAAATAAAATTGAAATTAAAAAGATGTGCATTAAGAACGTAAATAGGGTCAAACAATTCTAATCAGATTCTTCCAAGAATAAATGATCTGGAATATGTTATTCACATTCATTTTATAGCGTTTGAGCAGAATTCTTAGATATTTTATCCTTTTTTTTTTTTGGTTTGTATGTTTTTTGTATGCACTTTTTTTTACATTTTTAAATTGAGCTATTATTTATTTTCAAAGGAATAGTTCACCAATATGAACATCCCAGATGTGTATGACTTTCTATCTCCTGCTGAACAAAAATTCTGATTTTTACAAGAATATTGCAGCACTGTGGGTCCATAAAATGCAAGTTAATGGTGACCAGAAATTTGAATCTCCAAAAATCACATAAAGTCAACCTAAAAGTAATCAATCCAACTCCAATGGTTAGAAACATATCTTCAGAAGCGATATGATAGGTGTGGTGGAAAAACAAATAAATATTTAAGTCGTTTTTTTTTTTTTTTTTACTATAAATCTCCACTTTCACTTCCACATTTTTTTTTTAGTTTTTGGAGATTTAGATTCTTTGTGCATATTGCCACTTACTGGTCGGCAGTTCAAAAGTCAAAAATTACTTAAATATTGATCTGCTTCTCAACTATCATTTTGCATCTGAAGATATTGAACCACTTGAGTCGTATGGTTTACTTTTATGCTGGTGTAACGGTAGGCAGCTGGTAGTTAGCTGTGTAGTATGTAAACCTCACTCCCCTGGCCTCATGAGGCACACTATCAACTAACGCTGTAGCCTTTAGCCTCCTTGTTAGTGCACCTGCCTCCCATGCCAGAGATCCCGGTTCGAATCCCACTTGGAACAGGTCCGGTTACACCAGCTTTATGTGCTTTTAGGAGGTTCAAAGTTCTGGCCACCATTCTTGCATTGAAATGACCTACAGAGCTGAGATATACTTCTAAAAATATTAATTTGTGTTCCGCATAAAAAAGAAAGTCATACACATCTGGGATTTTTCTTGGGTAAACTGCTTCTTTGAAGCTGCATGTAACCGGCTAGTTTCAAAATCTTGTTTTGATGCATCCGTTGATTGACGGGTGAGAAGGCGGTGCTTTGCTGCCATTTGAATGCATTCGAGATGAGTATTTACACTACGAGCCCAATGTCGTTGCATGCTTTTTCGACCACCTCCAAATGTGCTTGAAGTGGACAAATCTCATCTTGTTTTAGACTCAGTTTACACCTGTCTTAAGCGTCGCCTCATTTCAAATGCATCACGCAAAATGCATTTTTTTGAAATTCTGAAATATAGCTAGGAGAAACATGAGGCAAAGTTGATTTTTCTCTATATAAACAATCCAGAACTCTATTAAAGACAACATGAAATAAAAAATGCGCCTATTTATCTTATAAATGCATATTCCTCGTTTTATTGTCCTTGCCTCTGAAACAGCTTCACTTTTAGGCTATCACAAATCCCTCTTTCGTTTCCACTCCTCCCTCAAACCACCTGGCTCCAATCTGGTATGTAACAGCCACTTTTCACAATCCAATCAATTAACAATCGTTTACTCCTAAACATGTCCGAATATAGAGGTAAAACGGGCTGTTTACTGTATTATATGCTAACTTCAAATCCCTTGACCTTTGAAAGAGCAATTCTGAGCAGTTAAAAATATTCCTCTGGGAATAGCTTGTATAACTTGTTAGTGTTCTTCTCGGTGTTAAAAACACATTTCAACACTCATATCTAAAACACCAGAGACATTTGATGCTACATACGCATTAGTCAAATTGCGACATTTGCTCAGTGACACCCATAATGATTCAGCTGTGACATTAATTTCTATAACGGTATCCACACTGTTAGTTGGTTGTCTCTGAGATGTTCGGGGTATCGCTTAATGACCAATCCTCATGTTTTATCGTGGGTGTGCATCTACCACCTGCTACACACAAATTAGCTGGGCTTTTTTATGTGACAACGTGAACAAATAGACTGGTAATGACAACAAGCATTAATTGAGCATTTCTATTTATCCTCTTCCATATCCCTTAAGGTGTAATTAGCTTTTCCGACTCCAGAGATAAAGGATCTTTTCTCTGCACTCTCTTTTTTTCCTCTTTGTTGTTAGACAGGAAGGCAGTAAGAATGAAATCTGGAGGGAGACGTGTGCACTGACTCACAGCCACCCAGATCCCACCTCCGATCTGATACGATAACACACACATTCACTCCTACACGCATTCACTGCAGCATTAGAGCTCTTAAAATGATGGAAACGTACAAATGGCAAACATGTACCTTGCATGCCAAGAGGAATACAATGTTAATATCTTGATGTGTAAAGGAATATGCTAGCCTCAACACAAGTTAGGCTCAATCGACAGAATTAGTGGAATAATGTTGATTATCACAAATGCAACATTTATTTCGACTTGTCCCTCATATATCATATGTAACACTGCTTAACTTGCTAATTTGTTAAACTGTGTAACACTATTAAAAATACTAAAATCACACACTAAAATCATGGAAACATTTTGACTTCTGGGCTGGGCTAGACAGGCTGGTTTGAGTATTTCTGTCAGCTGAGGACTCTGATGTACTTATCCTCTTGTTTAGTTGTACATCTGGCATTAAACATCTCTTTCTGTCCTTGTTAGAGACAGTTGTGCTTTATTTATGAAGACTGTAATGTACACCTTTGTATGAAATCTTCCTTTTTTGGCAATTTGAAGCATTGTATAGCCTTCGATCCCCAAAACAATGATTGACTGATGAGTTTCTAGAGAAAGCTGTTTCTTTTTTGCCATTTTTGACCTAACATTGACCTTAAGACATGCCAGTCCATTGCATACTGTGTCAACTCAAAATCAAACACAACAAAGACAATGTTAAGTTCCATTTAATGAACCAAATAGCTTTCAACTGTATTTGATATAATGACAAGTGATTTTCTAGAACCAAATTAGCAATTTTGCATGATTACTCCAGGAGTTTTCAAATAGTGATGGTGCATTAAATGGTGAATTAAAGTACCAATTTCCTTCCGAAACTTAAAAATCTGTACATTATTCCAAACGTTTGGCCACCAGTGTGTATATAAAACCCACTGCTTATTTTTTTTTTTAAATAATAGTAAAAGATTATACGAAACTACTCTTTCAGAATTAATATATGTTGTTATTTTTATAATCTAAAAAAACAATAATAAAAGTGCCAAGACAACCCAGAAATACAATGTTCTCAAAGCCACAAGTCTAAAGAAGTTACATTTCAAATTTGAAGATGATCCAACAAAAAATGAGGTTCCTGCAGCTTTTTTTCTCTGTAAAATCACTGGAAGCGTACAGAGTAAAATTAAGACTCCACCTTTCAAGAAGGCACAAAATATGACTGCACTGCTTGGCTATTATGAATAAAACTACGCCACATTTTTTAAAAGAGACTTTGGAGACAGGCTCATTTTGTTTATGAGACTCTAATACACTCACCTAAAGGATTATTAGGAACACCTGTTCAATTTCTCATTAATGCAATTATCTAATCAACCAATCACATGGCAGTTGCTTCAATGCATTTAGGGGTGTGGTCCTGGTCAAGACAATCTCCTGAACTCCAAACTGAATGTCAGAATGGGAAAGAAAGGTGATTTAAGCAATTTTGAGCGTGGCATGGTTGTTGGTGCCAGACGGGCCGGTCTGAGTATTTCACAATCTGCTCAGTTACTGGGATTTTCACGCACAACCATTTCTAGGGTTTACAAAGAATGGTGTGAAAAGGGAAAAACATCCAGTATGCGGCAGTCCTGTGGGCGAAAATGCCTTGTTGATGCAGAGGAGAATGGGGTCAGAGGAGAATGGGCCGACTGATTCAAGCTGATAGAAGAGCAACTTTGACTGAAATAACCACTCGTTACAACCGAGGTATGCAGCAAAGCATTTGTGAAGCCACAACACGCACAACCTTGAGGCGGATGGGCTACAACAGCAGAAGACCCCACCGGGTACCACTCATCTCCACTACAAATAGGAAAAAGAGGCTACAATTTGCAAGAGCTCACCAAAATTGGACAGTTGAAGACTGGGAAAATGTTGCCTGGTCTGATGAGTCTCGATTTCTGTTGAGACATTCAGATGGTAGAGTCAGAATTTGGCGTAAACAGAATGAGAACATGGATCCATCATGCCTTGTTACCACTGTGCAGGCTGGTGGTGGTGGTGTAATGGTGTGGGGGATGTTTTCTTGGCACACTTTAGGCCCCTTAGTGCCAATTGGGCATAATTTAAATGCCACGGCCTACCTGAGCATTGTTTCTGACCATGTCCATCCCTTTATGGCCACCATGTACCCATCCTCTGATGGCTACTTCCAGCAGGATAATGCACCATGTCACAAAGCTCGAATCATTTCAAATTGATTTCTTGACCATGACAATGAGTTCACTGTACTAAAATGGCCCCCACAGTCACCACATCTCAACCCAATAGAGCATCTTTGGGATGTGGTGGAACGGGAGCTTCGTGCCCTGGATGTGCATCCCACAAATCTCCATCAACTGCAAGATGCTATCCTATCAATATGGGCCAACATTTCTAAAGAATGCTTTCAGCACCTTGTTGAATCAATGCCACGTAGAATTAAGGCAGTTCTGAAGGCGAAAGGGGGTCAAACACAGTATTAGTATGGTGTTCCTAATAATCCTTTAGGTGATGATGATACAGCTTTACAACATGAATGCTGCTCAGATTGCAGAGTTTGTTGAAGGACGATAATGAAGGGTGATTCTTTCAGGCGAGATCTCATGTAAACAATGGAGAATATATCAATATTTCTCAGATTTATCACTTTTATGGACAAAAAGTGCTATTGGATGTTTTTCAATGAACGCTTGTCATGGACGATTGACCCAAGTGTGTTGAACTGGATTCATCTGGCAATCGTGTTTTCATAATAAAGGTATGAAGTCCTGTTTTGATATTGCATGTTTTAATTTGTACTCCTGGCACAAATAACTAAATTGCTGTTTCTGGGAACTTTGAAAATTACACATTTTAAAAGCAAAGTTAAAGAGCTTTGACCGTTTGTCCAGACCACAACACAACAAAGACACATGATGTATTATTACTGTATTAAAATCAATGTTATGCCTTGACTCGAGCGGGTTATTGGTATAATAACAGTTACATTTTCATTAAAAAAATTATTATTAATATTAATAATTAATATTAATGACAATAAACAATTCTGACCACCAACTAATATAGTTCATTACCCCAACTGATAAATAAATGGTGGTGATATAATAGACTAAGTGCATTATTAATAGTGCATAGAACAGACATGCAATTAAAGATTAGTGTAGTATAACAGCTATTTCCAATGACTTGTAGCTCATCCAGTTAAATTTAGAGGTGTAACTATCCACTTTATAATGTTAATTTTGTGAGTATTTGAGCTGGGAGTTGTATCATCTATACATCTGAATTAAGATGGGTAAGTCTGTCTCAATAGAACTAAACCATTAATTTCTTCAGGCAGCTGCAATTGGAAGCAATCATGACCAAAATCAGCCTTCGGCTCCATTACCACTGTCACATCATGAGGTGATTTTGTTCCTTGACCACCTAGAGTCTAGACAGAGTAGCATAAAGACAGACCCTCTCAATAAAGGGTTATTTCTCAAGAGTTATTGATCCCTTTGGCTTTCAGTTTCTGTTGTAAAAGGCTGGCTACATAACTCATATCTTGCTTTGACACACATTTGCATATATCAACATGGACAACTTACTTATTCTGACAGTAAATGGGCATGGATCATCCCCAGTGGAAAATTAATTGCTCACAAGTCGCTCTTTTTTATAGCTCAGGTATTACTTGCCAATCTTTCATTCAAGTAACAACTTTATTTCAGGTGTTTCTCCTAACATTTCTTAGTTTTAACAGATTTTTCAATTGAGAATGCACTTTAAAAACGTAATAAATGCAACGGCAGCTGCAGATTTAGCGCCATCTGTTTTGGATCTAGAGAATGCCTCAAGCACAGTTTACACCAGAATATCACAGCTGCACCTGGAAGGGATTTTCGCAGTGAAAAAGGCCAATTGCTTGATCATGTTATGTGAGTTTAACTTGCTCAAGCCCAATATCAGCATTAATCCTGCCTCTAATTTGATGAAACATATCGAGGTAAATTTCATATTTCTGCTTACTAGATTCTGAATATTTCAGCTGTGTAGGTCCATTCATTGTAAGTGAAGGGGTGCCAATATTTTGACGCTCCAAAAAGCACATAAAAGCAACATAAAAGTAATACATACAATGCCAGTGGTTTAATCCACGACTTCAGAAATGCTATGACAGGTGTGGTGAGAAACAGATCAATATTTAAGTACATTTTTGCTAGAAATTCTTCTCTCTGCCAAGTAGGTGGCGATATGCATGAAGAATGTTTATCAACAAAAACAAAAGAAGAAAGTGAAAGTTAAACTGGAGATTGACTGAGCAGGGAGGAGAATTAATAGTAAAAAAAGGAATTAAATATTGATCTGTTTCTCACCACATCTATCATATCTCTTCTGAAGACATGGATTAAACCATTGGAGGCACATGGATTAGACTACATTTATGCTGATTTATGTGATTTGTGGAGCTTCAATATTTTAGCACCGATTCACTTTCATTGTATGGACCAAAATAGCTGAGATGTTTTTCAAAAAATCTTCATTCGTGTTCTGAAGAAGAAACAAAGTCATACGCATCCAGGATGGCATGAGGGTGAGTAAAAAATTAGAGAATTTTCATTTTTGGGTGAATTATTCCTTTTTAAGTGTGATGTAGCTCCTGTACCAAACAACTATTCCCATACCTGCTCTACCTCCTCTATTGTGCAGAACATGACATGCAAAGTGATCCTGCTTATTTAGCATTTTTTTTGCATTCCTTGCATTGTTTGAACATGTTTTGTGCACAACAATAACGCTCTGTTGGCATTAAGGGAAATGTAGTCCCTGCACATAAACTGATTTTAATGTAATTGTTTCATACAGTACGATTTAAAATGGTTATCAGTGTATTGAAAGTAACTTTTTCATCTTTTCATTAATGTTATCATGTCTCATGTCATTATTTGGAATCAGATTAATGTAGTGTTTATCATAGATAAGTGATGTATTTTAAAAGTTGGCATACAGTGTTCATTATAATGGGGCATAGGTTTTACAACTCAGTACTCAATTCTCACTTCTCATGAGTACTTATAAATGAGCTACTCTTTTACTCTTACTTGAGTAGTTTTTAGAACAGCTACTTTTACACTACTCACACTACATTTTTTGGGAAGTAACAGTACTTCTACTTGAGTATGATTTTTCAGTACTCTTTCCACCCCTGTATACAAGATTTGGACACTGTGCTACAATTGCTTTTATCTGAGGGCTAAAGATCCTTTAATCTCTAACCCAGAGCAAATAGCATAAGAAGAAAGCTGTAAATGACTGTAAAAATACACCTGGGACAGAATCAATTGCATTATTGGATCTCAACTGGCAGGTTCTAGGTCTGTTCTGATAAGGTCACAGACAGCAGCGGAAAACGATGCTAAATGCAAATGCCTCATCTTGCACTCAGTTACAGTATTGTGTCCAATACAATTTTCAGGGCCAGCCCAGACTCTTTTGGCACCCTAGGCGAGATTATAGATTGCCAATTTGAGGTAAATGCCATCCACGTTTGGGTAGATATTTAGCAGCCACTTTTTGTGCAAATAATCAAAGATATGTGGTTTCAAAACTGCACAGACCTGGATTTCTTTGTGGCAGATTCATTAATGACAAGTACAGTATTTATTACATTTAATGAATAGTAACATTAAAGGGTTAGTTCAGCCAAAAATTATCCCATCATTTACTCACCCTCAAGCCATCCTAGATGTATATGACTTTGTTCTTTCAGCCAAACACAATCAAAGTTATATAAAAAAATATCCTGGCTCTTTCAAGCCCAAAAAAGTGAAACCATCCATCTTTCCATATGGCTCCAGGGGGGTTAATAAAGGCCTTCTGAAGCAAAGCGTGCATTTTTGTATGAAAAATATCCATATTTATAACTTTATAAACTATAATCACTGGCTTCCAATAACGGCCGTCTGCATGGTCACAAGAGAGTAGAGTTCTAGCATATGTCGTAGGCATAGTATAAGCTCCGGCAAGAAGTGACACACGCGGAAGTGTTTACAGCAAAGGAAGAGGGCAAAAAAAAGTTCGTTGTTTTAGCTACTCTGTAGATTTGTATTAGTCTTAAAATTGTGCGTTCGTGCATCTATCCAGTCATTCCAATCGTCCATTCATGGCAGCAAACACTCTCAGCCTCTGTTGGCATTACCTTGCATTTCCTGCATGAACACCACCATGTCTCCCGTACTCTCCGTCTACAAGAATCTTTTGTTTGTGCCACTGCTGCAGCCTCCTCCATCTCCCGGAGTTCCTGGTTGGTGTACTCCGGTCAAACAAATAGCGCTGGGCAAAAAACTCAAACTCCTCTTCTTTTATATCGAAATCTTCCGACATTTTTCTTTAAAAATCCTTGTTGTTGTCTTCTAATTCGTGAATGGTGTTTTGATTTGCTCTATCCTCTGTGCTTCCACGTTCGGCACTTCTCACCGGAGCTTATGCTACTCCTACGTCATATGCCAGAACTTGACTCTCTTGTGAACGTGTGGACGGCCATTACCGGAAGTTACAAAAATGAATCGTTTTGCTTCAGAAGGCCTTTATTAACCCCCTGGAGCCGTATGAATGACTTTTTTGATGGATGGATGGATGGATGGATGGATGTGCTTTTTATTATTTTTTAATATAACACTGATTGTGTTTGGCTGAAAGAAGAAAGTCATATACACCTAGGATGGCTTGAGGGTGAGTAAATTATGGGATAATTTTCATTTTTAGTTGAACTAACCCTTTAATATGTTTAGTAATGCTCATAAAATAAAAACAGAAAATTGAGACGCCATTAAAATGTAGTATTTTCGAATTTTTGTTTTTTGTTGCGTTATAGGTCACATACAGAGTTGCACGACAATTTTCTGACTGACCCAGTTGAAAAAAGCAGTTCTATATAATAATTTGCAGAGTTGGGGAACAAACTTTTAAGTTTACTTGCATTATTGATTTTTCTAGTGGCAAAGCATTCTTTATCATGAACACACATATATTGCAGAGGAGCAGGCGAGAGAGAGAGGGATAAAGAACGTAAAAAAGTACTTTGAAAGAGCCTGATCTCATGAACATTATGTGGCTGTGGCAACATTTTTGCAAAATGAAATGACATGCTTCATTACACATTTGGCTGCAGTTTTCCAGTGAAATGTCCAGCAGGGGGCACCAACAGCAATGTCATAATCAGACAAGGTTTTTAAGGTGAATCGATTTTGCTGTTTAATGAGTAAAATGTACTTCCCTAACCTTAAACTTTTACCTAAACCTAACCGACAGTGTCCTAACAGCAAATGAGAGGTGAACAAAAAAAGACATCCTTACTCTAAACCAATAGACATACTTACTTTAAGCCAATGTCTAAATCTAACTGATAGTGTCCAAAAACAAAATGCATCATGAAAAGCACATTTTCTGAAGCATCCATCCACATCATTTTGTGTTGTTTCTATGACTCTTTCATCTCACGTGCCAGCGTGCATGCTTGACTGGTCTCAAACCACATACTTCAGAGTCCAATGTCCAACTCTCTATGAGTTTACCTACCCAAAAAATCATCATATTGGAATAAGTAGGTAAATGTACAGTAGCTGCCTTTGTAATACAAGCGTTAAATTGTATAGTTTTTCAAATGATGCATTATAGTAAAAGAGTTTTGATATCACAACATAGTGTGTGAGTTATAAGTATTTGTAAAATCACAGTCAGCCTTTGTAGTCGTGATTTGTGTGAAAGTGAATTTAAATGCACAGTTGTTATAGAGCCTCTTGTGTTAATTTTACCAGGAAACTGCGATGAAACGTAAAATTTGGCATGTGAAAGTTAGCAAAAATTTTGTTATAGTAACTTTCATTCTATGAGACTAGGTATTCGGTAATATTCGGTAATACGAATAAATTATTATTAATAAATATATAAATACACTTCAACAATTGGTTTTAAGGACTTTTTTACTTGTATGATAAACTATAGAAGTGAATTTTTTTTATTTTAAAGTATTGCAATTTGCAATATTTTACCTCATGATACTGTATCAATATTCTACCTTTTTATTTTACAATTTTCTAAATTCACCACCGCAACCCAAAATCCATAGAGAAAGAAATGTGTGCTAATATCACTAACATACTACCACACATATTATTTAAATGATGTAAACTCATGTTATGCATTCTACATGCATGCAATAGAAAAACATCCAGTATGCGGCAGTCCTGTGGGCGAAAATGCCTTGTTGATGCAGAGGAGAATGGGGTCAGAGGAGAATGGGCCGACTGATTCAAGCTGATAGAAGAGCAACTTTGACTGAAATAACCACTCGTTACAACCAAGGTATGCAGCAAAGCATTTGTGAAGCCACAACACGCACAACCTTGAGGCGGATGGGCTACAACAGCAGAAGACCCCACCGGGTACCACTCATCTCCACTACAAATAGGAAAAAGAGGCTACAATTTGCAAGAGCTCACCAAAATTGGACAGTTGAAGACTGGGAAAATGTTGCCTGGTCTGATGAGTCTCGATTTCTGTTGAGACATTCAGATGGTAGAGTCAGAATTTGGCGTAAACAGAATGAGAACATGGATCCATCATGCCTTGTTACCACTGTGCAGGCTGGTGGTGGTGGTGTAATGGTGTGGGGGATGTTTTCTTGGCACACTTTAGGCCCCTTAGTGCCAATTGGGCATAATTTAAATGCCACGGCCTACCTGAGCATTGTTTCTGACCATGTCCATCCCTTTATGGCCACCATGTACCCATCCTCTGATGGCTACTTCCAGCAGGATAATGCACCATGTCACAAAGCTCGAATCATTTCAAATTGATTTCTTGACCATGACAATGAGTTCACTGTACTAAAATGGCCCCCACAGTCACCACATCTCAACCCAATAGAGCATCTTTGGGATGTGGTGGAACGGGAGCTTCGTGCCCTGGATGTGCATCCCACAAATCTCCATCAACTGCAAGATGCTATCCTATCAATATGGGCCAACATTTCTAAAGAATGCTTTCAGCACCTTGTTGAATCAATGCCACGTAGAATTAAGGCAGTTCTGAAGGCGAAAGGGGGTCAAACACAGTATTAGTATGGTGTTCCTAATAATCCTTTAGGTGATGATGATACAGCTTTACAACATGAATGCTGCTCAGATTGCAGAGTTTGTTGAAGGACGATAATGAAGGGTGATTCTTTCAGGCGAGATCTCATGTAAACAATGGAGAATATATCAATATTTCTCAGATTTATCACTTTTATGGACAAAAAGTGCTATTGGATGTTTTTCAATGAACGCTTGTCATGGACGATTGACCCAAGTGTGTTGAACTGGATTCATCTGGCGATTCATCGTATGAATGACTTTTTTGATGGATGGATGGATGGATGGATGGATGTGCTTTTTATTATTTTTTAATATAACACTGATTGTGTTTGGCTGAAAGAAGAAAGTCATATACACCTAGGATGGCTTGAGGGTGAGTAAATTATGGGATAATTTTCATTTTTAGTTGAACTAACCCTTTAATATGTTTAGTAATGCTCATAAAATAAAAACAGAAAATTGAGACGCCATTAAAATGTAGTATTTTCGAATTTTTGTTTTTTGTTGCGTTATAGGTCACATACAGAGTTGCACGACAATTTTCTGACTGACCCAGTTGAAAAAAGCAGTTCTATATAATAATTTGCAGAGTTGGGGAACAAACTTTTAAGTTTACTTGCATTATTGATTTTTCTAGTGGCAAAGCATTCTTTATCATGAACACACATATATTGCAGAGGAGCAGGCGAGAGAGAGAGGGATAAAGAACGTAAAAAAGTACTTTGAAAGAGCCTGATCTCATGAACATTATGTGGCTGTGGCAACATTTTTGCAAAATGAAATGACATGCTTCATTACACATTTGGCTGCAGTTTTCCAGTGAAATGTCCAGCAGGGGGCACCAACAGCAATGTCATAATCAGAATTTTTTTTATTTTAAAGTATTGCAATTTGCAATATTTTACCTCATGATACTGTATCAATATTCTACCTTTTTATTTTACAATTTTCTAAATTCACCACCGCAACCCAAAATCCATAGAGAAAGAAATGTGTGCTAATATCACTAACATACTACCACACATATTATTTAAATGATGTAAACTCATGTTATGCATTCTACATGCATGCAATACATCAAATATATAGATGTATTGATGATTCAATGACTCCCTCGTTACACGTTTAAACATTCGTAAAAATGTGATTACAGAAATGGTTATTGAACACATTAGTGAATGAATCTCTTTGGTAAACAGATTCAAAAGAATCAAGTCCGTGGGATGAATACAAATCCCTGTAATCTCGCTCCCCTCTTGCCCCACTGGTTGAAAATCCCTACTCTATGCAACTTCTATGGCTCTTCAATAAAGTAATGTAGGATGTTCTATTGCAAGCCCTTTTGACATTTAATCACATATAGGATGTGAAATAAAAACAATACATTTTTCACTAGTTATATTGCTATATCTTCATATCAGGAATGGAATTACTACTAGGGATGCACCGATACCACTTTTTCTCTTCCGATTCCGATACCGGAAATCTCAGTATCGGCCGATACCGATCCCGATCCGATACCAGTGTTGATTTTTGCATAATCACTTTAGAATATCTTTACATTATTGTGTGGAACTAATTGGGAGTACTCTTTAATATGTAAAGAAACACAAACCTCTAACTACACATTATTTCAATATAAATGTAAAGCTTATTAAGAAAAACTTTATTATTAACTAGTACACTGGATAATGTAGCAGCAAAATGAACAGTAATTCCAGTCTTCAAGTCTTCAGTAGAATAGAAACCAGTGTTTTATTTTTGCCTTATTTTTTTTACTTATTTTTTTCCAAAAATTGTTTCAACTTGCATCTGGACTTTTAAGGATTCAGATCTCTTTTTGTTAAATTTATTGTAAGACATTAGTCCACTTTTCATTCACAGTTATTTTTTGTTCACACAGTTAACTTAAATGTTGTTATAAATTGTAAACAAATACATATGATGACAATAATAATAATAATAATTAACTGTTATTAATATTATCATTATTGACTTTTAATTTGAAATACAACGCTTTTATTTTGACATTTTGAACTCTCCAGGACGTCCTGTATGTGTCCGTTTGTAGGCAAGTTCACAGTTGTTTAATTCTCTTCCTATTCAAATTGTTGTAAAATGCACCTTCGGTGCCGTTCTAAATGCATATTATAAGTGAACTGAATGTTTGCGAGTAGCGCTCAAATATTGTGCACTGCTGTGAAGGCTAAAAGTAGCCACGAGTGTGTGTGTAAACAGAGCACCAATCCGCTGGCGCAGCCAGTACCACCACTCCCAATTAGCATACTACGCAGTCTGCATAGGGCACCAACTCCCTAAGGGGGCACCATTTTACCCTAGGATGGCACAGGAAAGTCCACCGGCTGCTCTTACTCACACGTTATATGTTATTCAAGGGCCGAAAGCAGTTGTCGAACACAGAAGATCGCGTCACACTCATATCACGCGAGGACATATATGCACTTTTAATTACTGATATAGAAAAAATTATTTTACTTGTAGTAAGTAGTGCATTGCTAATATATACAAATTGTAATTCCAAATAGATGGATATATAAATAGCAATAATTGTGTATTGAACATGAGTGAATGTCAGATCATTGTGAAATTCTACTAGTGAAAATGCAATAGATATCAGAAATTATGTTTTACTAGTTAAAATTACATTTTTGATATCAGGAATGGGTATTTTCCTGAGTATGATGTAATTTTTGATAACCAAGAATTAACTAGTTCAAATGTAATTACAGATATCATGTTCTGGCCTTTCACCAGCAGCAATTCCATTGCTGATATTAAGAATAAGCATTTCAACTAGTAACTAGTGAACAATTGAAAAGTAAATTTCTACAGTCGATTTCTACAATTCATATTTTGCATGTGATTAAATGTCAAAAGGGCTTGCAATTAAAGTTCAGCACTTGCACAAAGAGCCAAAGTCCAGTTAAGATGAATGAGAACATAAATATTACAGTTTTGAATTGCAATATTATCATTAGATAGGTTTTATCCTGAACCACATATCGGTATAAAATCATATCAAATCCCTCCCCAAATAAACATACCTTAATACCAATTGATGACCAACACAAATTTGGTTCTCCTGAAACAAAACCTGTTAAAAACCACTACATTAGTGATTATTGTAAACAAGATTCATGTCACTTCTGAAACACGTTGAACAGGCAGCGTTCGTGCAATAATGATCTCTAATGCACAATCACAGTGTGCCAAAATCATTTAGATGTTTTATCTCTACTGATCATTCCTGCTTCACTTTCACAGTAAGGAGTCTGGTCTTATCCACCTATCATTCTGATTATACACTGCCCTCCCCAGGGTGACTGCTGACACCGCGATGGCGGCACACCCACCGCCGCTCACTATAAATTGATATGAGAAACAGCATTAACATCACGCTGTGTTTGCTGAGCAGAGAAAATAGGTCAGTCATACAAATCAACATCTAAAACACATAAATTTAATTCAAATAGGAATGCAAGGTAGACAGAGGACCCAGCTGCTCCGCCGGTGATTTTAACACACCGTTTCCACCGTTCAGGCATACGAGGGCTCAATCAAAACTGATTTGTTTTGCCACTGGAGAGGTACTTTAGAGATGACAATACACCTCAATCTTATTTCTTCACACATAACCAGATGGCCAGAGAAGAATCAGGGTTGACAAGCTCCAAATGTTCAAGTGCATTGCACATCCACAACTGCATTCTCTTAGACCTTGATGATGTAAAGTCATACAGTATGTACAGTATATCGAGAGAGATGTTGTGTTCCAGAAGGGCCACTATATCCCATTGGTTCATTGTGTAGAGTACACTTTGACCATCATTGGAAGTTTATGTGACTCTCTCTCTCTTTTTGTGTTGTTTTTCTTGTCCTGATCACTGAAATGCAATTTACACAAAGCAATTTCTTGAATACAAATAATAATTTATGTGCCATACTTCATGCTGCCAGTTGGAGGCACTATGACCATGACCCATAATAGCCACATCAATGTGATCAGCACCCGTTATCAAATATACAGCTATATCATCAAATATTATACATATCATCAAAATCACACAATGCACACAGAGGATATAAGGCACTTCCTGTTTCCCATTTTTCGCCATGGCGACACAGTTAAAAATATATATTTTTTTTAATTTCAATGTCTTGGCATGATGTTGCACAAATTTGGTGCCCGTTACACCAATCCCTTTAAAAGTAATTAAAAGTTTAGAGCCTGCGATTTTCAGAAAATTCCTGCATGCCTCCCCTCTACTTTGCCTAGCCCTATTGGCCAATAACTCTGATGTGTCTGCAAAATTTCAAGAGTTTTAATGCTTGTTCAGTACCACAAAAGTACCAAAAACGTTGGGAAAAAATAATAATAATGTGGCAGCGGGGGCGTGGTCAAGCGCCCGTCCAAAGGGAGAAAGCGGTAAGGGCGCTTGCACCTGAGCTAAATTATGTCTAACACCTGTCTCTAATTTCAGTGAGTACGGGGAGAGCGGCATAAAAGAGCACCAGTGCCTCCAGTCGAGAGAGAGAGCTTAATCAGCAGACATGTCTGCTGTCCTATGTGTTTGTTTTAAGTTCTTCATTAAATTATTATTTATATTGACAAGCCAGTTTCTCGCCTCTTCCTTGCCCATGTACGTGAACTGTCATTACACTGGTGCTAAAACCCGGGAGATAAATTGCATCCAATCATGGAGAAAGGTCGCCCCGTAGAGTCCTCCCAGCTGGCCGAAGTCCTCCAGTCCCTCGCTGTTCTACATCAAAGCCACCAACAGTCCCTGCTTGAGCTCAGACAGGAGCAAGATCGGCGATTCTCTGAGATCGTGCGGGCCCAAGCAGAGGATCGACAGGCCATCCGGAGCCTCCTCAGCCAGGAGGCCGCCACAGCCGCGACCCTGGACACGCGTGCCATGCTGCTCCCGCCCACGTTACAGAAGATGGGGGCGGCTGACGATGTTGAAGCGTTCTTAGATTTGTTTGAACGAACCGCTGAAATCTGGGGCTGGCCGTAGAGTCAGTGGGCAGCCCGCCTTCTTCCTCCTCTGTCCGGGGAAGCCCAACTCGCGGCTCAACAACTGCCGGCAACTAACCTCCTGGCCTACGCTGATTTGAGGAAAGCCATCTTGCAACGGGTTGGTCGGAGCCCCGAAGAACACCGCCAACTCTTCTGGCACATAAAGCTGGAGAGGTCCGACCGCCCGTTCGCCTTTGCCCAGCGGCTCCGTGATGCCTGCCGTAGGTGGCTGCTAGTGGGGGACCGCGACGTCGAGGGAGTCATCGATCAGGTGGTGCTGGAGCAGTTCGTCCAACGCTTGCCCAGAGAAACGGCGGAGTGGGCCCAGTGCCACCGCCCGGCGTCGCTGGAGGCGGCCGTCCAGCTCGCAGAGGACCACATGGCGGCGAACCCAAGGGCGGATGAGCCCTCTCTCTCTCTCTCTCTCTCTCTCTCTCTCTCTCTCTCTCCCTCTCTTCCCCCTCCCCCTGTGTTTTCTTCTGCTCTCGCCCATCCCCTCCAACCCTCTACCTCTGTCCTCTCTCCAGGGCCCGTTCCTGCCCCCCGCAGGCGAGGAGCCTGGTTAGGATCAACAGACCAGCCAATAGCCACATCACCTCCTTCCCCCACAACCTACAACCGCTCTCCCCCTCAGGTGGGGGCGTCCGCCAAAGCAGGTACGGGTGTAGCGCCTGGGCCAGCCTGTCAGAGGTCCGGGGACCCGAGCCTCTTCCGCGATCAGTGTTCGTTGATGAAGGTGGGGACGGTGGTTCGGGTCTCCGATCTCCCACATGCTGCCCCCGATCGGGCTGGAGCATACCGGATTCCGGTAAGAATCCAGGGGGGTACACACCAAGCTTTGCTGGATACCGGTTGTAATCAGACCACCATCCATCAACGCCTGGTTCAACCCGGGGCTTTGAGCACGGCTAAGCGGGTTAGGGTGAGGTGTGTGCATGGGGATGTTCACAACTATCCGATGGTGACCCTACTGGTTAAATTCCGAGGGAGAAAACATAGAGTGGAGGCAGCAGTTAGTTCCCGCCTCACCCATCCTCTAATCTTGGGAACCGATTGGCCTGTATTTAGAGACATATTAGGGGGAATTTGCACGGATGGGTCCTGCACTAAAATAGGGAGATGTGCGATGTGCGATGCTTTGGCAGGGGAGGCGGAGCCGGGGCCATCCTCGACTGTTCCAAATCAGGATGACGAGGGAAGGGGCGGGTCCTCCGCCCCTCCCATTCGTAGGGAATTCCCTGACGTGGATTTCCCTTTGGAGCAGTCACGGGATGAAACCCTTAAGCACGCCTTCGTTCAGGTGAAGACGATTGATGGTCAGCGTCTTCAGCCGGACATCGCTCTCGCATACCCCTATTTTGCGATTATAAATGAGCGGTTGTACAGAGTGACGCAGGACACTCATACGAAAGAAAATGTTACACAATTATTGATTCCACGGAACCGCCGGGAAATGTTATTCCAGGCGGCTCATTATAATCCCATGGCGGGTCACCTAGGAGAAAGAAAAACACTTCTCCGTCTAATAGCCCGTTTTTATTGGCCGGGCATTACCGGCGACGTCCGCAGATGGTGCGCGGCGTGCCGTGAATGCCAGCTGGTAAACCCACCGACCACCCCAAAAGCGCCATTGCGCCCTCTTCCGTTAATCGAGGTCCCCTTCGAAAGAATTGGAATGGACCTCGTCGGGCCATTAGAGCGGACAGCATGCGGACATCGCTTTGTGTTAGTCCTAGTGGATTACACAATGCGATATCCGGAAGCAGTGCCTCTAAGCAACATCTCAGCACGTAGTGTTGCTGGGGCACTCTTCAAAATAATCTCCCGGGTGGGGATTCCAAAGGAAATCCTCACCGATCAAGGCACAACATTTATGTCACGCACACTTCGCGAACTTTACGATCTATTGGGCATTAAATCGATTCGCACTAGCGTGTACCATCCGCAGACAGATGGCCTAGTGGAACATTTTAACAGAACGCTCAAGAACATGATTCGTAAGTTCGTACACGAGGATGCTAAAAACTGGGACAGATGGCCCGATCCCCTGTTGTTTGCAGTGCGAGAGGTCCCGCAAGCCTCAACCGGCTTCTCTCCATTTGAGCTACTGTATGGGCGACGCCCACGCGGTGTCTTAGATGTTATACGAGAAAGCTGGGAGGAGGGATCTTCAAATAGCAAAAACGAAATTCAATACGTCCTTGACCTCAGAGCAAAACTCCACACTTTGGGGAAACTAACACAGGAGAATTTGCTCCGGGCCCAAGAACGTCAATGCCGACTGTATGACAGGGGAACACAGCTAAGGGAGTTTGCACCGGGAGATAAAGTTCTTGTATTGCTCCCCACGTCGAGCTCCAAATTGCTCGCCAAGTGGCAAGGACCCTTTGAGGTCACACGACGAGTGGGCGATCTCGATTATGAGGTTAAACGAACCGACAGGGGGGGCGCGCGTCAAATTTACCACCTCAACCTCCTTAAATTATGGAGGGAGGCGGTCCCTGTGTCGTTGGCTACGGTGGTTCCAGAGAGGGCGGAGCTCGGACCGGAGGTAAATTTAAAATCCGACCTTAATGCCCCGGTCATTTGTGGAGACCACCTCTCCACGTGCCAGCGATCGGAGGTTGCCAGGTTGCAAAAGGAGTTTGCAGACGTGTTTTCTTCCCTACCGGGTCGCACGAACCTCATCGAGCACCATATCGAGACCGAGCCAGGGGTGGTCGTTCGTAGTCGCCCTTATCGCCTCCCCGAGCATAAAAAGAAAATTGTTCGGGACGAATTGAATGCCATGCTCGATATGGGGGTGATAGAAGAGTCCCACAGCGACTGGTCCAGCCCGGTCGTTCTTGTTCCCAAGAGTGACGGGTCAGTACGGTTCTGTGTGGATTACAGAAGAGTCAATGTGGTGTCTAAATTTGATGCGTACCCAATGCCCCGCGTCGATGAACTGCTCGATCGGTTAGGTACTGCTCGTTTTTATTCGACCCTAGACTTGACGAAGGGTTATTGGCAGATCCCCTTGACACCAATCTCCCGAGAAAAAACAGCTTTCACTACGCCGTTCGGATTACACCAATTCGTGACACTTCCGTTCGGTTTGTTTGGGGCCCCAGCCACGTTCCAGCGTCTGATGGACCGTGTCCTCCGGCCGCACTCTGCTTACGCCGCTGCCTACTTAGATGATATTATTATCTATAGTAATGACTGGCAGTGGCATATACAACATCTGAGGGCGGTCCTAAAGTCGCTGCGGTGGGCGGGGCTCACAGCAAACCCTAAGAAGTGCGCGATTGGGCGTGTGGAGGTGCGGTATCTGGGGTTCCACTTGGGTCATGGCCAGGTGCGTCCCCAAATTGATAAGACCGCGGCGATTGCGACTTGCCCTAGGCCCAAGACCAAAAAGGGGGTGAGGCAGTTCCTGGGGCTGGCTGGCTACTACAGAAGATTTGTACCTAATTATTCGGACGTCACCAGCCCGCTGACTGACCTCACTAAAAAGGGGGCTCCAGATCCGGTCCAGCGGTCAGAGCAGTGCCAACAGGCGTTCACACGGGTTAAAGCTGCACTCTGTGGAGGGCCGCTCTTATATTCACCTAACTTCTCTCTCCCTTTCCTATTACAGACGGACGCTTCAGACAGAGGGCTGGGGGCCGTACTCTCTCAGGTGGTGGAGGGGGAGGAGCGCCCGGTGCTGTACATCAGTAGAAAGCTCTCCTTAAGGGAAACTAAGTACAGCACCGTGGAGAAGGAGTGTCTGGCCATCAAGTGGGCGGTCCTCACGCTCCGCTACTACCTGCTGGGGCGGGCCTTCACTCTCTGCTCGGATCATGCCCCACTGCAGTGGCTCCACCGCATGAAGGATACTAACGCCCGGATCACCCGTTAGTATCTGGCTCTCCAGCCTTTTAAGTTCGAGGTGGTCCACAGACCGGGGGTGCAGATGGCTGTCGCCGACTTCCTTTCCAGAAATGGGGGGGGGGAGTGGTAGGCAGGCCGGATGACGCCCCGGCCTGAGTCGGGCGGTGGGGGTATGTGGCAGCGGGGGCGTGGTCAAGCGCCCGTCCAAAGGGAGAAAGCGGTAAGGGCGCTTGCACCTGAGCTAAATTATGTCTAACACCTGTCTCTAATTTCAGTGAGTACGGGGAGAGCGGCATAAAAGAGCACCAGTGCCTCCAGTCGAGAGAGAGAGCTGCCAGTCCAGTGTTGGAATTAGAGAGACTGAGCCAATTCATTAGATTATAAGTAAAAAGAGTTTATGTTTAACACTTACACGTTTTTGCACTACCCCTGTCTGTCTGCAACCCTTAATTAAAAGAGCCTACCTTGTGTCGAACCCTGTTCCCGTGTCCTCCCTCCTGTGAAGTCCTTTACAAATAAATATAGCTGCAAGCAGCGATGACAGGCCCAAACACCATGGGTCCACTTCTACCCGGTGGCTTATGGAAAACAATGCAAGGTGGACACATGCATTTGGCATTTGACATTATTTTAAAAAAAAATTAAGCAATTTAGGTAAATTTTTATTTATTTTAAATTGAAAGTAAAATGTTTCATGCTGCAATGTGGTGGTGCTATGACCGTGACCCAAAATAGTCACATCCATGTGATTAGCCCCCAAAGACTAAACATACATCTCAATTTTTATCTAAATCACACATTGCTCTATACTGTGAACTCTTCTATGTATTTTGAGCCCACCCACACCTTGATTTGTGATTCACTGCCAGAGCTCTCGTTCAGCACAGATCATCTTGTCCCACTGCTGCTGTGTGCATGACCGATCGGACCCGAAATAAAATGTTCTCACTCCTTTTTTCGATGGATCTATGCAAACATATGATGCTTTGGATAAACTAATGTATTTGGTAAAAGTTTGCAGTTTTGATGAGGGATACTCGATGCATGGGCGGGAGCGCATGATCTGCTTGGCCACTCAGAGCAGCTAACGGGCTAAAGGCTATTACACACCGGCACTCTTCTAATATTCACACATAAGCACACCTGAGCATTTTATTACTTTATTGTATCATCTAGTCTCATAAAACCATCTAATGAAAATGGTTGCTGGCTCCAACTGCTAACAGCTCTTACATTGTAACCAGTTATTATAATATTTATAATCTTGTAATCATCTTATAGAATGGTGTGCAATAATATGTTGTCACTTCACATGTGGATTGAGAGGTCTATAACATTATTTTTGTTTAGATCCCAAACTTTACACTTACATTTATGCATTTGGGAGACGCTTTTATCCAAAACGACTTGCAGTACACTTATTACAGGGACAATCCCCCTGGAGCGACTTGGAGTTAAGTGCCTTGCTCAAGGACACAATGGTGGTGGCTGTGGGGATCCTTTTGCTTACCAGTTCTGTGCTTTAGCCCACTTCGCCACCACCAAACTTTATATTAAGGGTGGGCGAAATTACCAATATATGTCACAATGTTTAATTGTAAGTATTCCAGTCAGTGAATGAAATTAATTTATAATGAAAACTACTTCATCCTACATCATTTTCTCTTTATTTGCAAGTTGAAAAACATAGTTAAAGTAAAACAAAATGCCTCATTTCAGTCTGATGATGTTCCTTAATCGTCTTCCTTTTTATTTTTATAATTATACTTATAATTAGTATCATTAATACTATTATTAACTTTCTTCAAGAAACTTAACATCTTCTCAAAGCAATGCAACAAGAAATAACATATAAAGCGTTTTTATTCATCTATATAGGAAAATAAGGTATGGATGGTTTGTTTCCTGATATCAATCATGCAAACTAAATTTTAGAAAGGGTTTTGGTGTGTATTTTAAAAACCCTCATGATATTGAGAGGAACCAGAATGAGTAGTGTGTGTGATCTGCGCTTTTTCTGTCACAAGAGCACAAATGAAGGGACTGGGATGACTTCAATACTCGCACGCACTTGCGTGTTTCAGATTGCGCGTCCATGTAACACTCGCACAAAACACAGCTGCGCGTGGTTGGATGGTTGGCATGTTTGGAGCGTGGGATGAATCTTATTGAATTTGCCTTGGCGGTTGCTCAAGCGAAATCTCAGGCCTCAGAAGCATATTCAGTGACATTTTCTTGCGTTCTAGACATGCTTTTCATCTAATGACATGTGCAGCTGTCTGTGAAAAACCATGTGTTTCATAATTTCTTTCAGTCTCTCATGAAGCCCTAACCACTGGTAGATATTTACACACTGTATATCGACATACACAATGTACAAACCTAGCAAAGGTTTGCAAATACTGCACGGTATTGCATTTTCTTAAGCCAAATTGATTCCACACCATGGAAGACACACTTTTTCCTTCATAATCTCCTCTCATTTTCTCATTCAAATTAATCTGAGGAATGAGCAATCGCTCCGCCTCACTCCATTTGTCCAACAGTGTGTGTACATGTTATGTGCTGTACACATTTCTCATGTGGCGATACAGACGATAATCCAAAATGTATACTGGTTGGCAAAAGTGTCTACTTTAGATATATATATATATATATATATATATATACATATATATCATATATACATATATATATATATATATATATATATATATATATATATATCGCCCACTCCGTTCAAAATATAAAACAATCAGTTTGCAATTTATGATACTGACCATGATACTGCCACAGCAGGCTTTTGAGAAAGATAACTTTGATGAACTTCACCTTGTGCTGTGTAATGTGAAAAGGTGTCAATATGTTTTTAGCCCAACATTTCATCAATGTTACACAGCATATAAAGTCTACTAAAGAAAATTGTCAAATGATGCTCCTAAAATCACCAGAAATGAATGCATTGGTGCTGTTTTTGCAAATAATAATAATCTAAATAATCAGAATAAGAAAAATAATAATAAAAATAATAAAAAGCAGAAAAATCTCCTGGGGCTTCATGGATTGAGTTGGGAAGGTCATTCCACCAACGTGGTATGATGAAACTGAAAGTCCGGGAAAGTGTTTTGGTGCCTCTTTGTTTTGGAATGACAAGGCGACGTTCCTTAGTCGACCGCAGGCTTCTGGAGAGAACGTAGCTCTGCATAAATGATTTTAGGTATGTTGGAGCAGACCCAGTGACTGTTTTGTATGCCAGCATCAGAGCATTGAATTTAACACGTGCATGAACCGGCAGCCAGTGGAGAGAGACAAAGAGTGGTGTAACATGTGCTCTCTTTGGTTCATTAAAGACCAGACGTGCTGCTGCATTCTGGATCATTTGCAGAGGTCTAATTGCACATGCAGGAAGGCCTGCAATGAGAGCATTACAGTAGTCCAGTCTAGTTATGACAAGTGACTGAACAAGCATTTGTTTGGCATGTTCAGAGAGGAAAGGTCTTATTTTAATGATATTGTAGAGTGTAAATCTACATGATCTTGCAGTCTTTGAGATGTGGTCTTTGAGATGTATTAATCGATTATGCTTTGCTAGATTCAGTTTATGCCCATTTCTGATGTATTCAATTATAATTTCAATTGTACTTTTTTGTGTAACATTTTTTTTTATTAACTCTCTAATAGCTTTTTAACAGGTGGGGGTGTGGGGTGACTTGAGGTTCTTGCCTAAGGTGCCAATTGGGGTAGGACCGGCACTGAGTTCACAGCCTGCAATTTTCAGAAAATTTAAAATGGCCGACTTCCTGTTGGGCGAAGCTAATGACTTTGAGTATGAAAGTTGTTCGGCTTGATGAGAACTATATATGCACCATATATATATGTGTGTGTGTGTGTGTGTGTGTGTGTGTGTGTGTGTGTGTGTGTGTGTGTGTGTAGATGAAAATGGGGTTGCTACAGAGCCCACACTACATGCCCATTTTCAAGGGGGCCTTATAGAATATAGTGCATGTAAATGTTTTAAGTTTAAAAACAAGCAAAAAAAAACATTTACCAAACTGTTCTGGAAGCTTCAGGGCAAGGTGAAAATGGCATCTACAAAGTTTTTTTTTTTATTCTTTTCCAGTTGGTAAAAGCATGCTTTGGCAAAGATTGTTGAATCCATGTTAGAATTTGAAAAGAATTATAAAATGAAAATACATTTGATAGATTTTGTCAAACTTCATAATTCACTAAATAAAAATAAAATGACATTTGCGTGGTTTGGTCTGATGGCCAAATTAATGAATTATTTTTAGAGAATAAACTGAGAAACCAATAAACTGATTACACGGGGCTTTGGTTCAATCGTTTCCTTCATAGGAGTTGTCACACACAGATGGGGTTATCAAAGATAGCCTGACAATTTTGTTGTTTAAGACTGCCTATTATATCACAAAACAAACTTTCAGCAGCTTTATTTGGAATCGGAAGACAGTATTGATCTGTAGCAGGACTAGCTGCTGGTTGAAGCAACAGGGATCTCAACATGAGGTGAAACTGGTCAAACCAAAAGAGAAAGCCATTAGAAGCCAAGGAAAAGATTCAACTTTAAGTTAGATTCTTTACAAATGTAATTATCTTCATTTTAGTCTCGATATTTTTTTTGTTCCAGCATTCCGCTGTCTCCTGTCCAGTCAGTAACTGGTTAGAACGATATCTTAAAACAGTTCTTTTTTTTTATGACAGTAGAACTTGAGAAATTTACTTTTACAGCAATAGTTTTTCTTGTATCTTGTGTTTGTAGTAATTATATTAAGTTGACTAAAAGGTCTTCATCTTGTCACAGAAGGCTTCAAGCATAACGTGCATTAAGGCAAAGAAATTTGTGATGCAGTGGTTTCCTTCCGAAGCACATACTTATCATGTTCAACTAAAAATAATTTTTGGGCAACAGCGAATGGTGTTATCCAAACCATTTAGACTCAAAATTATCAGAACGAAATCAACTGGTTATTAATTGGTATCAGCATTAAAAAAAATTGTGTTATCACTCCAGAACAATTGAAAAGGATTGAATTCCCATTGTCTGTTATGTTCTGCAAAACTCTTGTTCTGTTGTTTTCGTGCCTTGGAATGTTTTCAGTCACTGGTGGTTGCATTAGATAACAAAATATCAAAATGTGTGTTTTTTGTGTTTTTGTGTATTTTAAGATTTGAGGGGAACTGACTTCATACATCCACAAAAAAAAAAAAAAAAAAAAAAAACACCAGTTGGTTCAAAGTAAATGCAAAAATGTAAAGTTAGCTCTTACAAAAGCTATATCATCAAATGTTTCCAAATTCTGCTTGATATTTTGCAATTTAATGCAAAGACATTCAGATATTAGGCGCCCAAATTCTTTTTAGGGTTACTGAATCCTCTGGATCCTCTGTGAGTCATAAAATACAGAGATGTCAAAAGAATTCTTAAATCTAATATACTTCAAGGAACATTCAAAATAAGCAATATATCTGGATTAAGTTAACTTAGACGGTTGGAAAACCACTAGGGCAATGATCAAAGAAAATCCATTTTGACTGAAAGCAATCGTTGGATAGGGAACAGATGATTTAATCGAAATTGAACAAATTATTCCAGTTGAACTGAGGGGGCCCAAACCAAAAAAAATCATCACTACAAACACTGTAGCTTTTTTGGTCTTTCGAGAAAGATTTAAACCCAACCCAACACATATAATCAAACTTCATTAGAGTCAATTAACCCAAGCGTCTTTTCTTCTAGGAAACTTTGTGACTTTCCATTGGCCCTGATCTGGTTAATAAATGAGAAAGCGCTTCTGATTTTCTGGGGAATAATTACGATTGGCCAGGTTTGCCATCTGTTATTCAATCTGTGATACAGGTGGAGAATGCCAGCATTTCGAAGGCCAGGGATTCCTCGACAAGAAAGTGTTGGTGTAATGAACCTAAACAGTGTTTGTCAATCAGAGAGTTCTCAGGTGAGCCCTGCAAAGCGGAACTAGATAACTGAACCGAGAGCATTTGCAACTGAGCAAGACTTTTGGAAGACTCTGTAAAGAAAGACTTTTTGGAGTTTGAAAGAGGTTTTAAAGATGGGATGTCAGTGATAAATGTGGGAAGAGACCGTATGTGTAGATCTCTGTGATGGTGGAAGATGGATAAAAATAAATAGATACTGTGCCTGCAGTTTAATTAAGCTACATTCACACCATCAGTGAGCCAATATGCTGATAACTACTAAAAATCAGCTTTTTAAAAAATTAGACAATGGAAAAAAAGAGCATTTAGATGTGAAATCATTTGGGTTATCCTCTGCTTTTGTCTTCAAAGCATAAATAAGCTTGCACAAATCACTTGCATGCATTGGATAAGATGTTAAAGAAATATTCCAGGTTTAATTCAACACAAGTTAAGCTCAATCGACAGCATTTGTTGCATAATGTTAATTACCACAAAAATTCATTTCGACTCATCATTTCTTTTCTTTAAACAAAACTAAATGTGTACAATATACAAATCTGTTATATATAGATGCAAGGGAATGTAATGGCAGATGAGGTATGGTATGTTGGAGAAATATAAATAGACTAAGCTGTGTATTGCACATTAATTATTGCTAAATTGGGCAGTTTTAACTGTTCACGTGAAATGGGAAAGGCAGAAATGTCAGCCATATCATTTTATAAAATCATTTAATTCTTCTGTATTTTTTAATTAATTATCTGATCTACAAAGTTGAACAGTTCTTTCAGTGTTTACGGTGTTACATCAAGGCAACGAAGATGTAAAATTAGCTATAACTTTACACAGAAAAGTTTAGCAACAGTGAAACGGTGAGCATTTTAACATTTACAGATTAGCCCCATTCACTTCCAATGTAAGTGCATCACTGGAACCACGATTTTTGATTCTTTTCTCTCTTTTTTTTTTTTTTTTAAGAAAAGAAGCGACATGTTGAAACAGATTTTTGTGGCAATCAACATCATGCTAAAAATGCCGTCAAATGAGCTTAACTTGTATTGAAAAATGCCAGTCAATGCCAGTGTTTACATGCAACTCGAAATAGGGGGTAATGGGCAAGAATCAATTTGTGCCGATCAGTTTTTGCTTAAACTGTTTACAATCGTAAATAAAAAGGAAAACCGTTTAAGGCGTTTACATGACCTGAAACGTTGTCGGATTAATTAAGCATGATCTGAGTAAAATCATGCATGAAAACAGGCTCAGTGACTATCAGTAAATTTTGACATTTAAGACATTTTGCGACTTCCATAACAACAGAAAAAGTCTTATCACAGTTGACAAAACATTATACAGTATAATCCAGTATAGGACAACCTGGATTCATACAATCATGTTACTTTACTTCAAATTTTTGCAAAATTATTTTTATGTGGCTCGTAGTGGATACCGTGTCTGTATCCAGCTGAAATAAACACTAGAGAGGAGCTGCATCAGTAGCCTAGTTTCCATCCACTTTCGTGTTATTTTGTTATCGACAAAGTGAAAATGCCGCCTTCTGCCCGTTTCCATTCAAATGGCCTTTTATCGATAAAAAGGGTGTGCGTGATGACGTCATGCCTAAAAAAAAAAACACTTTGTCACATAGGTTTTGGTTTAGCGCAAAAGAAATCTGCCCTGAAGCCGTTTCCATTCAGAAATGTGTGCTTATCGCTAATTCGCCTCCCAGATGTCCCTATTTTTTTCCTCCAAAGTTTGGGTAAAATGGGGAGAGTATTGAGACAATTCATTGGAATTAGTCAGCTTACTGTCATTTTAATTTCACAAATAAAAGCAATCAGAAGACGAGGAATTGCAATCAAAAGGGAACAGTTGCCCTTCTGATAGGACTGTAATATTGGTCCTGATGTTGCACCAGGGCTGGAATGGTAATCTGGCATACCGGGCATTTTCCCGGTGGGCTGACACACTTTGGGGGCGATCAGGGGCAGACTGGCCATCGGGAGAACCGAGCGGGCTGGTGGGTCGGCCATGAAACGTGCCGAATGGGTGTTTGTCAATCAGCTAATAGCTAAGATAAGCTAAAATGATTCGCCGCGTTATGCAGAACGGACCACAAAACGGTACCACGATATGCAGAAAAGGACAGTGACCCGATGGTCAACAACTTTTGAGCTAGTTGCCATGTAAAATCCTGTGCCGATTTCTCTTCCCAGTCCAGCCCTGTGTTGCACCTATCGCAGGTTGGCACCGGTTCGACCCAAAAGCGGATCGTCATGGCCCTGTTCAAGCTGGCAACCTGCATCAAGTAGTAGTGGAAACTTACTGTCTCCATCAATCGATGTGTATATGCAGTGTGCACAGCTATTAAAGAAAACAAATTATGCTGTATAATATCAGGGTTTATATATGATACATTCCTGATATTCAATATTTGGAACAATCATCTAATCAAAAGCATCGCCATCACAACTGCATTATGTCCCGCATATTTCTCCAGCAACTTTTAACCAGCAACTGAACTTGATTGTCATCTAAAATGTATTTTAGCTGAATGCAAATGTATATTTTCTGAAGAAGCAGTAAATGTGATCCGAGGTAAAGAGGGTTAGATTTAAAATATTTAAATGTTTTAAAATGTTCAAAAACTTGTTTTCTGAAAGTGAACTCTCCATTGGACTAATAGTTCTAATAGTTTATAGTCTTGAAAAAAGTGCAGAACAGTCTGAGAATGTCATTCAGCCGACTTTAACTTTTATTCATCTACAGAAAAGGGTAAAGCTAATTTAAGTTTGAGAGAAGAAAAAAGTCTAAAAAAATATTTTTTTTCATTTGGTAATTTATTGAATTTAATACAGGGGATTTTGCCAACATTTTTTGCAACATAATAAATAAACAGATGGATACTGCAATTTAATTAATCGCAAACAGTGGCCATTCATTTGTTCAACATGCCCGAGATATTTGTGTTGCACTCCTGGAAGTGTCCCGTTTGCAGATCGGCTCTATATGCCGTAAAGATCAATCCATAATCACGTACAATAAATTGGCTTTCAATACTGTCGTCATGATGACACAGGCTAACGATTGGGGCAAACTCTGTCATGTGACACAACATTTTCATATTAATGCCAATTTTATCGACAAAAAGTTTCCAAACCATTTTTTCCGTGAAATTTGAAGTATCGACAGAGTTTATGCGCTTGAGTCTTTTTCTAATGAGTTTAGGCTCATTTAGGGGATATAATATAATACAGACTTAGGAGTAGGCTCTTTTGACTTGGGCCAGTATGCAACCATCCAGACAACCTTAGCAACCGCATGGCAACAACCTGACACCAACCACAACACCAGCATCTTGACGGCAAGATCTTCAACAGGCAAGCACCACTCGCATTTTCTTCTGAATGTCTCGTTTTCAAAAATGGAATTTCTAAATTAGTAATAGCTTCTTTTTAAACAAGAAAAAATAGTGGTGGCTTAATGGACACTTTACTTCAATATTAACAATTAAACACTTCCACCAATCTCATCCATTTACATTGTGTACATTTAAAGTTCTATTTAAAGCAATGCCACCCCCTCAGACTGATCAGGGTAGAATAATTAAAACCGTGCAATGACTCAGCAATGTTTTTTTTTTTTTTCTTTCAGTCATACCCAAGAAAATCTAGTCGTGAAAAGTCTTGCAAATCTGAATTTAGTGATTGAACATGACTTCGGACAACCAAATACTTCATTAGCTGAATGAAAGATGACTTGGCACAGTACTTTAAGGGTACATTAAAAGTCGACTGGATAGTTACAAGACGAAACTGACATCTGAGCAACATGTCAATTATCTTTGATAAGGACATTGATGATGGATAATAGTGCCAATGAAATCTTCATCCGCTTGACTGATTAAATTAATTTTCTTGGCGGCTCTTGCCCTGTTTCATGTGGGGGTCATGCAGTTTTTTTTCTTTATAGCATGTTGGCTTGAGAGTAATGTTGAATAAAGGTTATCAGGATCAAGTATAGAATAGTTTCATATTGGCTCTTTTACTAAAGGTGACATGCAGCCACAGTGCTGGACTGGGAAGAGAAATTGGCCCGGGATTTTTCATAGCAACTGGTCCAAATGTTGTTGAGGGGGGTGGGGGTGGGTGTTCGCTGTTCCATTCTGCACAACGCGGTGGCTCGTTTTAGCTTATCGTGGCCCATTCAGCCCATTTCGCGGCCGACCCACCATCCCGTTCGGCTCTCCCGATGGCCAGTCCGCCCCTGATCGGCCCCAAATTGTGTCGGCCCACCAGGAAAATGCCGGGTATGCCCGATTACCAGTCCAGCCCTGTGCAGCCACCTGAATATAATGTTGCGGAGAAACACGAGAGTGATATCGATGTTGCTGGACTTTCATTTCATATCTGTTGCAAGTCAAGATCTGCAAGTATCAGTAAAAGCAAAAAGTGCATATTTTACATATTAACACACAGAAAATATGAATCCATAGGAAAGATCATCACAAATAAAATCTTTTAATATGTTTCTCCTGGGCAGCAGTGAGATTAATTTGAGAATAAATGGAGCATTTTTCTCCATTTACTCCATGTATCATGCTTCTCGGAATTCTTCTCATGAGAAAAAGACCCCAGTCATCTAACAAAGGTCTTGTCTATTTCAGAAAAGATCTCAACAATATCTCAAATTGAGCTCAGATTTGCCTCAAAGTCTGCAATCAATAGTCAGAGGTTTCAAAATGAACTCAAATATTAATCATCAATTCCTTCCCAGACGAAATGATGGTGCCTTGATCCAACCTTGGAATAAAAAATATAAAAGGTAATTCTGACTTTATGGGCCCTATTTTAAGAGCTCTAACGCTAAGTGCAGCACTTTCCTTTTAAGTCATAAGCGCAAAGTCAGTGTGCATGGCCATGAAGTTTTGGTATTTTCGTGCATGCATGTGCTTCAGTCTAGGCACAGTCTGAGTCAAGTGCAATTTAATTCTGAGGTTTTTCTCCAGTTATTGTACCATCTGTGTCCTATTAAATAGTCCATTCCCTGTCAAAACAGCGATATAGTAAGGGATAATGTACAGTCAGCTGGCTATTATCACACAATAAACCCCAACAGGGTGAAGGGTTGAGATTATGTAATTTGAGAAGAAATAAATAGCTAAACAGCTGAAATCAACCTCCAGATTGCGTCTGAGTTCTGTTGGTGACTATTTAGCAAAAATTACTCTCTGAGTCCTCATTAATCAGCCTATTGCAAGGCTACTTGCCAAATAAATATATACATAAATGCACACAAAACATTGATTTGAGTTGAAATTATTTTATTAGCTTACTTATAGAGATCACACAGTGAGCCGAGAAGCAGGAGAGACGGCTCGCAGAAGCCGGATGAATGGTCTGATACGTCTAAATCACTGGATGTGCGGTTGTTACAGAGCAATATCTGGCCACTGGATGGCGCCTTTCTTTGACCAACCAGAATCAAGTATTGCAGAGAGCAGTGTAATAATCAAAGACAGCACAAGTGTAAATTGGCTGTCTGTAATGAATTACAAGAATATAAATATTTCTATGACAGTGACATTCTCCTTTTACAACTATTGAAATTATTTGTTTCTCGTCAGGTTTTGGATGTACTTTTCATAAAGATATAGAGAATTTAAGTATTATAAATAATTTTCATCTACTGACACATGATGGCAAGTATTAATGGTGATTGTATCATCTCGCACTTCACTTCTAACGGTTGATTTTATTTTTTGTTATTTTGTATTTTGACATTTATTGAAACACAAAACAATTTAACCAAAAATATTTCAAAATTAAAATGACACTTCAAAGGAAACTAAAATAAAATCAAAATAACTCATAATATACCAAATTCATTTTACCCTCTCTAACTTCAGTCATCTGACCATTTTTCAGTGACTTAAAAATCACTATGAAAACAGGTGGAAAAATGCCAATACAAATTAGATCATAAATACAAATATAAACATAATAGTACTAGAATTGAAAAAAAAAACATATTTTGATTATCCACAATATTTTCAGAGATTGGACATTCCCTTTATTGCATTCAACTGGTGCATCTCCAAACTGCAAATACAGGAACTGAATATAGACTTTGCACTGAAATCAGAACTGCTTTTGAAAGGTCTTATCCGCAATTACCCTTTTCTCTGGAAAATAGGTAATCGCACTATTGCACTACTTCAATTACATAAAACGCACCCACATAGCGCAATCACTCCCACCCACGACCACTTGTGCTTTGCAATGAAATGAAAATTGCACTTCGAATTAATGCGCTCTCGAAAATTGGATGAGAGGTAGCGCACAGTCGTAGCACAAAGCTCTGCACTTTGCACACTCATGAAAATAGAGCCCTCTATCTCATGATTGAGGGTGTATTTATTTTTTATTTCCTAAATATAAACTCAAATGAAATAGAAACTTCTTTTTTTGAGGGGTATTTACAAGACAAACTCATTACGGCGACGTTATATTTTGCAGTTGTTCATTATGAAGTCACAATTGTAAAAACTAAAGTCAGAACTATGAGATATAAAGTCAGAACTACCTCAATTATGATTTTTTTTTTTTTTATTCCTTTTCGAGAACCAGCTTCCATTTCAAATGTTCTGAGCTATGCTATCCAGATGAATTGTAGGCCTATAGCTCTGTACTCTTTTTACAGTATATGTCAACAAATGACTCGTTTGTTTCTGTTTTTATTTCTTCAAATGAATTTTAGGAGAAACATCTGAGACAAAATTAATCCTTAAGTGAAACACAGCTGAGAACTTAAAAGAGCAACATCTGAGCAATAGAACTGTATTCTGGTGTTGTTCTTAAGGGATCAATTAAATTAATAAAGAAGGCCTGCCATAAGCATTCATTCACAGTATTTAATAGATTCTACAACATCCTGCAACAAGATACAGCAACATCCAGCACATCTGCTTAGGACACAGATAACATCTAAACAACATGAAAATCCCTTGATGCCAAGGCAATCATTGGTTAAAGCAGAAAAAAAAATCAAGATGTGTGCCATTCAGCAAGCAAGTGACTTTGAGACATACACCAGAGCAAAATAATGACAGAAAATGAGTTGGCTAAATTCCTACTTAACAGAAAAGAGACTGTTTGAAAGTTGAAATGTAATTTAAATGAATAGGTCCATGTTATTCCAAATCTGCAAGCTATTTTTTAACAGCTGCTTACAAGCTGCAACAATAACCAAAAAGTACCATATAAGTAGTCCACATGACTTTGTAATACAATATATGATGCTTTATTCCAAGTCTTCTGTAGCCATAACACAGTGCTAAGAACAGACCAAACATTTAACTGTTGATACGCACCCCCTTTTTCAGCACAAACCATGAAAATGACATACCTGAACTTAAATGTTTGTATTTACTGGAGCCTTTGGAGTATGGTCACAGTTGTAGTATCTTTTGAAAGAAGACACTTTGGGATTTATTTCCTAAGTTTCAGAATTAATATATGTTGTTATTTTGTAAAGTTAGAGAAGCTGAAGTTTATAGTAATGGAAATATTTTGTGCTGAACATGTTTTTATAATCTAAAAAAAACAATAATAAAAGTGGCAAGACAACCCAGAAATACAATGTTCCCAAAGCCACAAGCCTAAAGAAGTTATGTTTTGAATTTGAAGATGATCCAACAAAAAAATGAGGTTCCTGCAGCTTTGTTCTCTGTAAAATCGCTGGAAGTGCACAGAGTAAAATTAAGGCTCCGTCTTTCAAGACGACAAAATCTGACTGCACTGCTCGGCTATTATGAATAAAACTACGCCGCATTTTTAAAAATAGACTTTGGTGACAGGCTCATTTTGTTTATGAGACTCTAATATATAAGATCATATACAGTTTTACAACATGAATGCTGCTCAGATTGCAGAGTTTGGGGTAATTCTTTCAGGCGAGATCTCATGTAAACAATGGAGAATATATCAATATTTACCAGATTTATCACTTTTATGGACAAAAAGTGCTATTGGATGTTTTTCAATGAACGCTTGTTATGGACAATTGACCCAAGTGTGTTGAACTGGATTCATCTGGCGATCGCGTTTTCATAATAAAGGTATGAAGTCCCGTTTTGATGTTGCATGTTTTCATTTGTACTCCTGCGCAAATAACTAAATTTCTGTTTCTGGAGCATTGCTATCGTGAAACTGAGATCGGATATCAATGTTGAACCCTCAGACCTTTGAAAAGATGTATCATTTGTTAACATTAATTACATTTATAGACTGTAAATTATATATTAAATGTAAGCAGAGTGATGTCACCACTGTGTGTGGAGGAATTGAATATCAACAGGTTAAGATGTTATTGAGTGATTCTCATGAAACCTGCCAAGAAAATGTCTTGGTCATATACTGTATAACCTCAAATCAATTAACAATGTATGACATTTTGTATAAATAAAATGAAGCCTACATTTAGAGCCAGTAAAAATATTTTCAGGACGCTTAAGCACATACCCTCCATTTTGCATATTCAACCCATGCTAAAACCAGTTCTGTTTTGTCATCAAGGACATCAAACATGAAGGAACGTAATGACTCCCATTTAGATTTAAGTGCTTCAGCTGATACTATTATCAGTGAATAACGACCTAAATTTCAGTCTGTTCCTCATATTAAGCTATTGTACGGCTTCAGAAGACTTGAAATATAGTGTGCAAATTACATTAATTACTTTAATGACACTTTAATGGTACTTTTTGTCCTTTGGGGAGCTTGACAAGTGTAGTCACTATGAACTGTACTTGAAAGAGCGGTGTAAATAACTACAGAATTTCCATGTTAGGGTAAAATATTCCATTAAACCCAATACTTAAGCTGGCCGCTCTTTTGGAGGATCACAAGACTCAAGCCAAGGACTAGGAATTCCCTTTCTTTCCCCACTGTGTTAATAAAGGGATGTTTATTTGTACCATGCACAATCTCTGCTAATGTGTGAGCCAAAACACAAACTGTACCATTAACCGCACCAGGACTAACCAAGAGGGACTATGATCAATAATTTCAAATCAGATGAAAAGTTATTTCATTGGCCTCCCAATGCACACAGTGCCCAATTTTCGCAGCGCCTCTTATTAAAAATGTATCAACAGGGCCTTGAAGGCAGCAAAGCGCTTGTTTGCTTGGCCAAGGACATTTTATGAGAAATAACTTCAAAGCCATGGCTGCAATGCCCACAGCCTTGTCTCATCTCTGTACTCTAGTAGTGTTGATAGAAGAAAGCCACTAAATATTTGCAAAAATAATAAAAAAGGCCCATTGTTTATCAATGTGACATAATGATGAATGAAGCATATCTTAGACCTGAACTACAGTAATCCTGCCTTTTTTTTCCCTAGAGCATTTCAATCCCAATACCAGCTGTCATTTTCCCAGGGGTGTAAAGTAATTAATTACAAATACCCACATTACTGTAATTAAGTAGTTTTTCCCAGGAATTGTTCTTTTTTAGGTAGTTTAAGAATGGTATACGTTTACTTTTACTTGAGTACATTTTAAGTGCTGTTTTAATGCGCTATTTTTCATCCGTCTGGCTTCTTCCCTGTACTGATTTTATTGTTCTCCATCAACGTGATTGGTAAGGGAGAGTCTTGTGACTCCCGTCATATCAAATCACACACATGTAAAACACTTGAACGGCAGCTATAGATCGGGCAGCAAGTTAAATGCTATTAATCATGGATGTGGAGGATGTCTCAAGCACAGTTCAACACTGAACATCCACGGCCGCACCGGAAAGGGCATTTCGCAGTGAAAAAGTCATGTGAGTCTAACTTGCTCAAGCCATGTGTCAGCATTAATTATTTCTCTAATTAAAAGAAACATATTGAGGTAAATTTCATATTTCTGCTTACTAAATGATATGTGTCTATAATGTAGGCAGTCATTTAGCAATCTATCACTGAGATTATTGGGTTGCTGTGAGAGATTAATGCAATGTTATCAATAGGGCTGGGCAATAAAACAATCTTGATATTCATCAGAAAAAAGTAATTTTCTATACTTTGCCTATGTTCTACATCTAGACCAGGGGTGTTCATTACATCAATCACGATAGCAAGACAACTGGTCCATGGCTGCCATGACCTCCCCTGGCCTTCCCCCTAGTTATGCCACTGTCTTGAAGTGTACATGTAACCGAATGGACAACTGTCTAATAGTGACATTTTTAATAATAGTTATTTAATAATACAACCCCTGACGTAGTGAAAATGATGTATGTATAATAAATTACCAGGAAAGTAGAGATGATCAAATATTTTATAATTATGCTTAGCCTTTATCAAGTCTTTTTCTAAAGCCTGATAGAAAAGTATCAGCATTTTTACAGCAATACTTCAGGCAGAATATTCCACCAGTCACAAACTTCAGAAAATTGTGCATCATGCATTAGAATGAGAACGTCTCGGGTTACTTGTGTAACCCTTGTTCCCTGAAAAAAGCGGAACGAGATGCTGCGCTGCTAAGCGCTATGGGGAAACAATCTTATTGTGAGCTGCTCTGAACATGTGTGTAACACGTCAATGAAATTGACTGGAATTTATAGCCTCGGTTGGTGAGATCATTGGACGCACCTGTGACCAGGCTATAAATAGGAGGCGTCACCAGAGTGTCGTCAGATTATTTTTCTGAAGAGCGGTCCTGGGACGTCCCAATGCGGCAAAAGAAGCGCAGCATCTCGTTCCGCTTTTTTCAGGGAACAAGGGTTACACAAGTAACCCGAGACGTTCCCTTTACAAAAAGCTTCACTTTGATGCTGCGCTGCTAAGCGCTATGGGGAACGAAATGCCCACGCCGCCACACTGGGGCTGTCCGGACCACTGATCGTTGTGAAGTGTTTTCACAGAACGCGAGAGGTTCCAGACATGAGCTTAAGATGTCGACTCAAGGGCATGAGCCCGGAGTAGCAGAACATCTAACACCATAAAATCCGAAGAGTGTGTGCGGAAAGGACTAGCCTGCCGTATCACAAACCTGGTAAGACATGAGCTTGAGATGTCGACTCAAAGACATAAGAGTCCGGAGTAGCGGAGCAGCTAGCCCACAAAGTCAAAAGATGAGTTTGAGAAGCCGATCCAAAGGCTCTAACTCAAAAGTTCGTACCATGAACTTGGATTTGGCATGAGCCTGGGATGTCGACCCAAGGACATAGTCCGGGGTAGCAAAACATCCCAGCCCATGTAGAAATTGTAGAATGTGCGTGGAGAGGACCAGCCCGCCACGTCACAAACCTGTTCCTGCATGAGTTTGAGATGTCGACTCAAGGACGTAAGAGCCCGGAGTAGCATGAACATCCAAACTATAGAATTTAATGAATGTGTGCGGAGAGGACCAACCTGCCGCATCACAAACTTGCTGCAGAGGGACCCCTCTAGCCAAGGCTTTAGAGGAAGCGACCCCTCTGGTGGAGTGAGCCCTGACACCTACTGGCGAAGCTTGACCGCGCGCCTCATAGGCCAGGGCAATAGCATCCCTCACCCAATGTGACATAGTCTGCTTAGTAGCGGCCGCCCCCCTGTTGCGGCCCCCATAGCAAACAAACAATTGCCCTGATTTACGCCACTGGCTTGTGCGGTGGACATAAATCTGAAGGGCACGGACTGGGCAGAGTCCGTGAAGTCTTTCCTGCTCCGGCGTTAAAAACGGCGGGGAGCAGAAGGCTTCTAAAGTGACAGGATGTACTGTCGAAAAAGGAACTTTAGGAAGATAATCAGGGTGAGGATGCAAAATTGCTTTGGCCATACCGGGGGCAAATTCTAAGCAGGTCGGCAGAATAGACAGAGCCTGTAGATCCCCAATCCTCTTAAGAGAGGTAATAGCCATAAGGAAGACCATCTTGAGAGTCAGAAGTCTGTCAGACGCTGACTCCAGAGGTTCAAAAGGGGTCTCGACCAGAGCCTCCAGGACTATTGTTAAGTCCCACGAAGGAGTTCTGGCCCTAACGGGAGGCCTCAGTCGCCTGGCTCCACGAATGAAGCGGGCGAGTAGAGGATGTCTCCCTAAAGGCACCCCGTCAATCAAGGCGTGGCAAGCCGAAATGGCGACCACATAAACCCTGAGAGTAGCGGGGCATATGCCTGCTGACAGTTTTTCTTGCAGAAACTCCAGAACTGAAACAATTTGGCAGTTAACTGGATCTGCATCATGTGAACTGCACCACCTTTCGAAGAAACCCCATTTATTGGTGTAAATTCTTCTGGTGGAGGGAGCTCTAGCACTAAGAATGGTTTCAATAACCCCAAGCGACAGCCCTGTGTCCCTCAGTTGGTACCCTTCAGGGGCCAAACGTGAAGTTTCCATAATTCGGGCCGGGGATGAAATATTGTCCCCTGTGCTTGAGACAGAAGGTCCCTCCTGTCCGGAATCGCCCAGGGCGATCAACTCTGAGAACCAAACCCTGTTCGGCCAGCGAGGCGCTATCAATAAGAGGCAAGACCCTTGCTGGCGAACTCTGGCCAGGACTCCCGGGAGCAGAGAAACCGGAGGGAACGCATACAGACGCATTCTGGGCCATGTATGCGCCATCGCGTCCAGACCCAGGGGTGCTGGGTGACTCAGAGAGAAGTAGAGGGGACATTGCGCAGTCTCTTGAGCGGCGAAGAGGTCTACTTCGGCTCTGTAAAATCTCTCCCAAATCTGTTGTACTACCTCGGAATGGAGTTTCCACTCGCCCGATGGTAAGTTTTGTCTGGACAGAAAATCTGCTCCCACATTCAGGCGTCCAGGGATATAGACTGCCCTGAGTGACAGTAACTTGCCCTGGGCCCAAAGGGGAATCCGACGTGCCAGCAAATTGAGGTGGCGAGAACGTAGGCCTCCTTGATGATTTATGTAGGAGACTGCTGCTGTGTTGTCCACCCGCACAAGGACATGGCAGCCTCTCAAATGTTGGAGAAAGTATTTCAGGGCCAGAAATACTGCCATCAGCTCGAGGCGGTTTATGTGCCAATCGAGTTGATGACTCTCCCATTCCCCTTGGGCTGGACGACCACTTAAGACCGCACCCCAACCCGTCAGGGAGGCGTCTGTCGTAAGCATCCTGTGACGACACAACGCACCAAGAGTGGGACCCAAGGTGAGAAACCGGGGTCTGAACCACATAGAGAGGGAACGAAGCACTGGGCGCGTAACCCTTATTTGCCTGAGGGGACTGGCCCTTGGATGAAACCCCCTGGCTTTTAGCCACAGCTGAAACGGTCTCATATGGCAACCCGGTATCACGCCGAGGCGTGAAATAGACACGCCGGTCCACTCGCGGATGCGTGTCTATTTCACGCTTTGCCTCCTCCAGGCGTGTACATGACACGCGCGCGTCTACGTAGAATACCGGCAGGGGGCGATCGTTTCCTCGACGCCAACAACTGTCCGCGCACCAAAGAGGAAGCGATACATCGCGTTCTCCAGTTCCGGTTAGCGGGATATATATTTTTGTACATAAATACACTTTTTAAATAAAAATATATATATATATATATATATATATATATATATATATATATATATATATATATATTTATGTATTTATTTACATCAGCACAAGATACTCCACAGCCCACACACACACACACACACACACATATAACAACGTTAGGCTACAGCAACGTTAGGATTTCTTCATGAAAGCAGCACTGTAATGAACCTTTATTTGTCACATATGGTCACAAGTGAAAGTAACCGGCGAAATTGGCCGGCATCCCGCCCGCACGAACGTGCAACGCGACTACAACGGTATCGCTTCCTCTTTGGTGCGCGGAGAGTTGTTGGCGTCGAGGAAACGATCGCCCCCTGACGGTATTCTACGTAGACGCGCGCGTGTCATGTACACGCCTGGAGGAGGCAAAGCGTGACACCGACACGCATCCGCGAGTGGACCGGCGTGTCTATTTCACGCCTCGGCGTGATATCGGGTTGCATATGGAGAAGGCCCAAAGGAATCACCGTGGACGCAGACGCCATGAGACCTAATATTCGTTGGAACTGAAGAACAGTGCAACCTTGACCTAGCCTGAGAATGCTCAGGGAGTTCTGAATGGAGATGACACTAGCGGGAGACAACTGTGCCTGCATCGTGACCGAATTCCATATAACCCCCAGATAGGAAATTTTCTGGGTCGGGGAAAGAACGCTCTTTTTGGCGTTGAGTCTCAGACCCAGAGAACCTAGATGAGCCAAGACGATATCCCTGTGCTGAACTGCCAGTTCTTGAGACTGGGCTAGGATCAGCCAGTCGTCTAGATAATTCAGAATGCGGATGCCCTGGAGTCGCAACGGAGCCAGTGCTGCATCCATGCATTTCGTGAATGTGCGGGGTGATAGGGCTAGGCCGAATGGAAGGACCCGATACTGGAAGGCTTCGTCCCCGAAAGCGAACCTCAGGAACTTCCTGTGCTGTGGCAGAATTCCGATATGAAAGTATGCGTCCATGAGGTCGATCGTGACCAGCCAATCGAAACGTTGAAACTGAGACACGACGGACCTGACTGTTAGCATCTTGAACCTGAGCGTCTTGACCGAGCGGTTCAAGGCACGAAGATCTAAGATGGGACGCAACCCCCCCCCCTTTCTTGGGGACCAGGAAGTATCTGCTGTAATAGCCAGACTTTTTCTCTGGAAGGGGAACATGTCCTATGGCCCCTTTTTCCAAGAGATTTTGCAGTTCTACCTGAAGTAGACATGCCTGTTCCGGGCTTACGGTAGTGGAAACCATGCCGTTGAAGCTCGGAGGGCGGCAAGCGAACTGAATTCTGTAGCCTTTTTCTACTGTTTTTAGAACTCACATAGAAATACCTGGCAGAAGTTTCCATGCTGCCAGGTTCTCTGAGATGGGAACTAATTTCAAGACTTCATGTCGAGGGGGTGTCGAATGTTCCGTGTCCTGGATTATGGCAGGGAGCGACGGTACATTCAAAATTTTGTTGGAAACCCCTGTCACCCGAAACACGAAGGGTGGCGGGAGTGAAGAGGTTTCGTGAGGGTATCGGGAGGGCCGAAGTGAATGATACACGCGCCCCGTCCCGAAGGGAACTACCCTCACAGGGTTGGATACAAGACCGTCAGGGCTTCTTTCTCTTGGAGATACCAGCCCTGAGGTCTTGTTTGGGAGGTTGCTGAGGGCGACGAGCCTGTCCCCAATCTTTACGAGGGGGAGCACAACTTGCCACGCTCTGCTTCTGAATCTCCCTCCTAACAGAATCAGGGCGAGACTGGGTGACCGACGGCCTCGCCCCCTGAGTGCGACGAGGAAGGAATTGTCCAAAGGCTTCCTCATGGCTTTTCGCCTCCTGGAATCTGGAGATAACCGTGTTCATGGCGTCTCCAAAGAGACCAGAAGGCGAAACTGGGGCATCAAGAAGGAAAACCCTGTCCTTATCCTTGATGCCGGATAGATTCAGCCATAAGTGCCTCTCAGTGCTAACCAAAGCGGACATAGACCGGCCAATGGCACGGGCTGACTGCTTGGTGGCACGGAGAGACAAATCAGTAGCTCGACGAAGTTCAGAGAAAGCTTCGTCGTTGAGGCTTCTTCCAGCACTCAAATCTTTTAGCAGGTCAGCCTGGTATGCCTGCAAGACAGCCATGGTGTGCAGCGCAGCACCAGCCTGACCAGCCGCTTGATATGCTCTCCCGACCAGCATGGAGGTTACCCTGCATGGCTTAGAAGGGAGAGCAGATTTCTTAAGTGATGATGCCGAACCCGGTGAGAGATAACCCGCAAGTGTCTCTTCAACCGGTGGCATCTTTAAATACCCTCGCGCCTCAGCGCCCACGATAGTCGAATATATTGACGTCGAGGGCACGTGAATGCGCGAGGTATAAGGCTTATTCCAAGAACGAGAAAGCTCGTCATGGAGAACATCAAAGAAGGGAAGGGACTGATGAGGTGTTCCCTTCCCTTGGTCACCAGACAGAAATCTGTCCTCTAACTTAGAGCGCTTGGGGGGAACTTGGTCACGTGGCCAGTCTATTTGAAGCCTGGCCACCGCGCGAGTAACCACATCGAGCAGCTCCTCCGAAGATTTAGAATCGCGATTGGAGCGCTCAGATGCGGTTAACTCGAAATCTGACCCAAGGGAATGGAGGTCCCCCTCGTGAACTGAAGAGGCGCCGAAGCACGCTTCAGGATCACGCGAGGGACCAGCAGGATCTGGGGAGAGAGCGAGCGAAAGGGGCGAACCCGTCTCTCGCTCCTCAGCCAGATCCATGCGAGAGCCCCACGAAGCAAATAAGCAAGGCGAGCGCGAAGCATCCCGACCGAAAGTAGGTCGCAATGCGCGCACCCGCCCTGTTCCAACACGAGAGTAGTGTGCTCTTCCCCCAAGCAAACAAAGCAAAATTGATGCGTGTCCCTGTCAGACATAGAACGCTGACAAGGAAACATGCATTGTTTGCCCTGCTTTTCCGCCATTTTCCCCTTTTTTTTTTTTTTATATATATATATATATATATATATATATATATATATAAAGAGAGAAGGAAGGAAAGACTTAAGATTTTTAAACAATTTTCTAGCAAGAGTTTTGTGAAAACACACAGAGAGAAAGCTCTGAAGAAAAATGTCTGACGACACTCTGGTGACGCCTCCTATTTATAGCCTGGTCACAGGTGCGTCCAATGATCTCACCAACCAAGGCTATAAATTCCAGTCAATTTCATTGAGGTGTTACACACATGTTCAGAGCAGCTCACAATAAGATTGTTTCCCCATAGCGCTTAGCAGCGCAGCATCAAAGTGAAGCTTTTTGTAAAGGGAACACAACTATGTCATGGCTTAAAACATACAAGAACTAAATCAATGTGGAACATTGTATCTCAAAAGGAGGAAAACACGTTTATTTAAAAAAAAATTTGTTTCATATAAGAACTTGAAAAAGGAATTCAGCTTGATTTCTCTATTTTAAATTTTTTTATTCAAGCACTTGCAATAAGTGTACAATCTTATTATTTGATTTGCACAAGTGGATCGATGTGATGCCCATTACTACTAATTGGTTAAACCTGCAATGTCATCTGTCCTTCCTCATTTCTTTTCTTCACAATAAAAGCCTTTTCACATGGGACATGGCAAGTTTTATCACACTGAGGGCAGCTTTTTATTTTTTTGACAGTCAATGCAGTGCTCGCGATGAGGGTTCAGGTGCTCACATTGCCATGGCAACAGTCAAAAAGGACTTTATTTTGCCCGACATGTCTATCTGTATGCCTTTTTAAAAGTGAAATATCAGAGGGGGTGTAAATGTGTGTCCATATACAGTATACTATGTGTTAAGCAGTACAGAATGAACCTTACATTTTGAATGGCTACAAATAGTTTTCTTTTTATTTTTAGGATACAACAGCTAAACATGAACTGATTGAATAAAATGAACCCCTTATCTATTATGCAGTTGTCTCTCTTTAACATCTGGGCCATACAATTTTGCATACAGACAAGATGTTACCTTCAACATATGCGTTCAACCACTACAAAATCAAATATTTTTTTATGGACAGCGAATGTGTTTAAAACTTAATGGGAATTAAGTAAAATAATTGTTGTACATAGCCTAATTATGGCTCTTTGAGCCACTATTTGATTATCTATTTTAATATTATTACCCCATTATAACAGCTTGCCTTATTAATATTTGGCCTATACCCCATGTGAATGCCTTGGATTTTTGATTGATGTAGCCTGCCTGCACTGCAATTCTCTAAAACCAGGTTGGATTAATGGGCAACACTTTTAATCCACTTTTGATGTATTCGTATTACATCAGCCTTTTTGATACAAAAAAAAGTTTAATAAAATAGATAATCAATTACTCAAATTATAAATCATTGGATTACACAAGGGATTCATGGACCCAATGCAAGTGAATGGGTGCCAAGATTTTATGCTCCTAATCCATATGACTCCAGTAGTTATATCCATGACTTCAGAAGTGATATGATAGGTGTGGTGAGAAACAGATCAATATTTAAGTACATTTTTGCTAGTAATTCTTCTCCCTGCCCAGTAGGTGGCGATATGCATGAAGAATGTTAATCAACAAAAACACAAGAAGAAGAATGTGAAAGTTAAAGTGGAGATTGACTGATCAGGGAGGAGAAATTATAGTAAAAGTGAACTTAAGTATGAATCTATTCTCCCCCATCCTATCATATCGCTTCTAAAGACATGGATTTAACCACTGGAGTCACATGGATTAGTCTACTTTTATGCTGAACTACCTGATTTTTGAAGCTGCAAAGGTCTGATCACCATTCGCTTGCATTGTATGGACCAAAAGATAAGAGCTGAGATATTCTTCAAAAAAACTTCATTTGTGTTCTGCCGGAGAAAGAAAGTCATACACATCTGGGGGATGTGGCCCCTGTACCAAACAACGTTTCCCACCTATTTTGCAGGACATGACATGCCAAGTGACCCAGCTTTTTTGCATTCCTTGCATTCCTCTGAACATGTTTTAAGTGCAATAATAATTTGCTTTGACGGCATTAAGAACGTTTTTAGTACCTACACATAAATTGATCTCTGTAATCATGGCTCCCTTTTATTTTTTGGAATCAGATTCATGTAGTGTTTATCATAGATAAGATTGTCTATCGATAAAAATTGTCAGTCAAAATATCTATAAAATACCTCTATTTGATTTTTTTTTTTTCTTGGAAACAGTTTGCAAACAGCAAACAAAAGGGATTGTAAATTATGGTATGTGTGCTACATTTTGAAATTGCAACATACAGTGTTTATTATAAGGGGTCATCACATTCGCAACCTAGTACTCTATACTCACTACTCATGAGTACTTTTAAATGAGCTACTCTTTTACTCTTACTTGAGTAGTTTTTATGACAGGTACTTTTACTCTACTCACAATACATTTTTGGGGGGATGTAACAGTACTTTTACTTGAGTGTGATTTTTCAGTACTCTTTCACCCCTGCATTTACCTACACTGAGAGGAAAATGTAATGAGGACTTTAGTATGCAGAATGGACTGCTTTCGTTTGGCAAATGTACATAGACAAGAAAGCTAAAAATGAATAAAGCGAGGTTAATGTCTTGCTGTGACAGCATTACCCATTCTATAATTTCCATTAGATTTCCATTAGACTGAATCACTAAGTGTTGAACACATGGGATGAAAACACTGCAGTTTAAAGGTGTTTGTTAGTAAAAAAAATAAAATAAAAAAAATAATCTAAACTGGTGATGGTTTTAAGCAACAGAATGGGCCATTTTAACGCAGCTTCAAGTCATGACAAATGCAGCTATAGTCCAATTGCAGCACTAAAGGTGGATTTAAAGTGATAGTTTGCCCAAAATTTCTGTCATCATTAACTAAACCACATGTCGTTCCTAACACATACCACTTTCTTTCTTTGGTGGAACACATAAGGAAATGTCATGTGGAAGTCCCCATTCACTTTTAATATATGGAAAAGAAAGAGAGTGTCATGTAATATAGCGAATGAGAACTGTGGCTGTCAAGCTCAAAAAGGGCAAATGAGCACTTTTGCAAGTCTTCTAAAGAAATACGATAGCTTTGTGAAATTGTAAAAGTTGCAAATCCCCAATAATTCTGTTGCTCATCTTGCCTGGTCACTATTAACTTTCATTGTATGGAAAAGTGCATCGTAGACATTCTGCTAAGAAACATCTTTTGTGTTTCTCTGAAGATAAAATAAAAATTGTTGTGTGAGTTTGGAATGACTTTTCATTTTTGGGAACACTTTAATGCCTTAATAGATCACATTTTAAATTCCATTGTATCTAGGTGGTTCTCCATTTTACAACATTTTACATCTCAAACAAGGAACAGATTATTATTCACAAAGCCATAAATTATTAGTCATATGCTGATATTACTTTGCAAGTGTGTGTTTTTTTTTTTTTAAAGCGACAGACCCGTTCCAGCTTAACGATATTTCTGTTAGTTATTCAGTCAGTAATTTAATACATCATCAAATGAATAACAGAACAGAACAAGCCGAGGTGTATTAAATAGAAGTACGTTTAAGACTCTATGAGGGAATTTGAATACGTTGTCACATGTCAAATTAAGCCTTTGAAGATTTACAGGCAAAAACAAATTGCATTTCAATTAAACAATTAAAGAAAATAATCATGTATCATTTTAAATATCTTTTCTTTAACATCTTTAACATTGTACGTTATTTTATGATTGTAAAAAAACAGACAAACTATTTAACATACTATTTATGTTTGATATATATTTATGATAGATAGATAGATAGATAGATAGATGATAGATAGATAGATAGATAGATAGATAGATAGATAGATAGATAGATAGATAGATAGATAGATAGATAGATTAGATGAAAGAGAGTGAGTGAGTGAGAGAGAGAGAGAGAGAGAGAGAGAGAGAGAGAGAGAGAGAGAGAGAGAGAGAGAGAGATTTTATTATAGCCTGTATCTTATAACAGATATAGGCTTCACGTATGTTCTTAAGTAGACTTGTTAAATTGTTTAGCACTTTTTTATTCACTTCCACAGTTTTCAAATATCATATCGTGATAAAAACCATGCGCACTTTGGATATCACTATACAAGCTGAGAAAATGTACTGAAAATCGCAAATGCTGCTAAACCATTAGCGCAATCACAGGAATGTGCAGCAGTTCTTGATAAATAAAATACCTATAACCGGGGCACAATTGTATATATATATATAATTTGTATTTATTTTTTAAATAAAAAAAAATGTATCCTTTATCCATGCCCTGTTATAACGAAATGTGTAAGAAAACGCACTTGGTCATAAGAAAGCCTGTTTGATTATAATAGGTATGAATGTATGTGTGTATCTGAATATACCAAGCGCACAGATATTTCTCCTCCTGCTGAAAGCTCTTTTGCACTGAAGCTCTATAAACTCCTTGCATCCTTCCATCTCATCCGAGCACCTACAACCCTTGCCAAACCAACAGAAACCAGCTTGATCGCGCTTACCTTGCACACAAGTGAATATAAACGAGAACACTATATTCCAAATGATAAATCCAGCTTTAAACGTCATTGTTTTAGCTTGATGTGAGTTCGCACGAGCGCATCTGATACATCCTCTGTGAGAAAGCGCTACAAATCAGTGCCATCCCTCATCATCGGCTCCTTTCATATTCTCAAACGCCCGGGAGAAATGGATGTTCCTCGGTTTTGGAGAGGATACGGAGCGATGGAGTGCGTCTCGGTCACTCAGGGCTAGATGTATGTGGAGACCAACAGCGGCAACCTTGACGAGGACTCAACCATCTTCTCACCAACAGGGGCACAAAGTATTCTCTGTACTCTTGATATGACTATCAGTTTCAGAGGAGCCTCATCCGATCAGTGCAGAGCATGCTGCGTTAAGTTCATCTCTAATAAGCGCGTGCATTCAGAGAAATGTTGCGCTGCCGTTTAACATGCACGCTGCATGTTGCAAATAGTTGCCAAATGCATCCGCGCAACTAATATCAACGCGCTGTTAACCTGTTAAAACGTTTGCGATAATGCATCAATCCAAAGCATTGCCTTATTCAAATACGCATTCATCAGAGAAGCAGTACATTGTAATTTAACATGCACATTGCATTTTTACAAACCGTTGCCAAATCCACGAGTGACGCCTAACAATTTAAAATGTTTGCAATGCATCAAACACAAGCACTGCCTTACTCTAATAAATGCATCAATGGACTTAAAGAAATACAGCAGTGCACTGCCATTGAGCACTCAGCACTGCATGCAATGCACAATGCATTTCACAAATAGTTGCAAAATGCATGCATCTTTCAAATGCATACTTGCTAACAAAATGTCTGCAATTAATAACTAAATGCATTACCTTATTCTAATACATGCAAGCATTCAGAGAAAAATTGCATGGTCATTAAACTTTCATTTCACATTGCATTTCATAGCATTTATCAAAAAGTTTCAAACTCTATGTGCATTACTTATTCTGTTTCTAATGTAGTGCATTGCTATTAAGCAATACGTGCAATACACAATTCATTTCACAAACACCAGCCAAATGCATGCACATTGCTATTTTAAATATATGCAATGTGTCCACCAAATGCATTGCCTTATTCTAATAAACATGCGTTCAGAGAAATAGTGCATTGCCACTGAACATTGCATGCAATGCAAAATGCATTTCACAAATAGTTGCCAAATGTATATGGATTACTATTACAGTAATTGCATTACCAGAGAACTTACAGTACATGCAAAGCATAATGCATATCATAGCATTTCACAAATAGTTGCCAAACGCAAGCACATATTTAAAATGTTTGCAAGGCATAAACCAAATATGCACATGCATGCGGTTATAGAAATAATGCATTGCCATTAAACATTGTGTATATTATATTTCACCAATAGTTGCATAATGCACACACATTCCCATTTGAATTGTTTGCAATGCACATCCCAAAAAGCAATGCATCAGTCTAAACTCTAAACTAGTTTGTTGTATTATCATAATCAGTCCATCCCAGCACTTCATTAAAAATGGGAGAAGGCCAAGCCTCTATCTATCTACACCCTCTCAATGGTACATTTATTCAAAGATGAGATTTTAGAGGGGAGTCTTCTGCCATCTGTAGGTTAGGCAACCACCACCACCCCAAACACAGAAAGAGAGAACCAATCTCCTCTCTAATAATCTTAAAACATGCACAAATGCGCAAACAAGGCGCATGCATTCAGATAATGAGCGCTGAGGGCTAGGTGTACTTTGGAAAATATCTGTTCACAATGAAATATTACAATAATCAAGTAGCTCTACTCCTGATATACACATAATTTACACATAAACACACTTAGGAGGTCAGTCATGACCTATCTGCGGTGCTGAATGAATTGCTCCGCACAAAAACATCTAGAACATGTTATTAAAGGAATAGTCATCCAAAAATGAAAAGTATATCAAATTTACTCACTCTCATGTCTTTACAGACTCATCTGATCTTTCTTCCAATTAGATGTCTTGCAGCATGTACACGCTGGTCTTCCATGTCAAACCTAGCACAAAGCATCTCAATGAGTTTTGAGGGCGAGTGGAGGGCGAGATTTTCCGTAAATAATGACTTGAACGATTAAGTATGTAATATAGCTCACATAAATTTATTGCAGTATATGACTTCCATGGTTGATATATGCCTTCACTGTATGAGAAATAGCAGCTTAGTAATTCTCTAAAATCTCTCCTTTCTCCATGCAAAAAAATAAAAATGATAATAAAGTGTGTTTGGAACAGCATAAGCAAATAATGAAAGAAATACAAATTTTTGGTGTAAAATATTCCTTTTAAAACATTCAGTCAGAAGACACAGCAAAAAGTGTAATATTCAATTAGATAAAGACTGGTTTCAGTGGGGTCTTGAGAGGATTGACAGTGTGAACGTGAATAGAGGTCAACTGGAGATGTCCATGGTACTGAATCAAGTACAGTACACACCACTAGAGTGCTAGGGGTGTTATTTAAGGAAATAATGTAGAGAGTATGTAATTTAACATGCAGTTGCAAAGCAATGTTTTGTGCTGTCACTGTGCTACATTATACAGGTAGGGAACACAGGAAATATCAAATAAAACATGGTGAACTCAGGATGCATTCTGCTCCAGTCTGGATGTGCAAAACTACACATTTTCTACCGACTAGTTGGTGGGCTGCATAAATGACTTGTCGACTAAACAGTAGTAAAAGAGCCCTATATTATTAGGGTGGTTTCACTTTACTCAAGAACTTGTTTGGTCTCAATAGCCCGTAATGGAACAGAAAGCAAGAGTCTCAAGACCCATTTTTAAAAGTTGACTATCTTTTAACTAGACAAGGCATCTTTAAAATGCAGTGTTCATGATGCGAGATGCAAAAAAACAACCATTAAGACATCTGTGCATTCATATTTAAATTCATGCCGTGTTTTATAGAGGTGAAAAACAACTTCTGAGTCATTTTAAATCAGCTGTAAAAGCTGAGACCACAGCAGATCTATAGATTCTGATCCACTGGAAGCCGGCTGCCTGCTGAAGACAGCATGCCCTGTGCAACTTACATGCCTGCCAAGAATTAGCCCACACACTGCAACACACCACCACTGCAATAACATCTATGAAACACGTTCATGAATGCAAAGCGTGCTGCTTCTCTGTGACTTATTTCAGAGCAACCCATCTGTCTATTGATTTAGAAGGCCAGCTAAGCTTCAGTACAACTCACCAAAAACCTGGTATTCAGTCAACAAGTGTTTTCTCATCAATATACAGTAACACTAAAATTATATATACTGTATAAATTAGTGCTGACAACTGATTAAACAGTTTGATCAAATGATTCATATGATATGCCAAAGAATTAATCAGAATGTATTATTGATCAATCAAAAAAACATCTGAAAAGATCATCTTATATATTGTATATATATATATATATATATATATATATATATATATATATATATATAATTACATTTCCAGACATAATGTTTCCCAAATGGTCAGGATGTAGCTACAGCAGACACACACAGAAATAATTTAACAGATTGCATAATTTGTGTCATTACTCGAATATGCTTGCTTCAAAAAATAAACACAGCTGCTACAGGCTTTATAACACTGTGAAAGAATTCTCCAGACTTGTATCTATCATCATTCATACAGCTTTGAACATGATAAGGTAGGATGAGCTTTGATTTCCACTTCATTAACATAGATTAAGAGAGAGAGAGAGAGAGAGAGAGAGAGAGAGAGAGAGACACAACTCGGCTGAAAGTTTCTGCATTCCCTAACAATCTGCATCGGCCTCCCTGCCAACAATGGACTTCTCGGCCTGCTTCTGAAGGTCTGGTTCTGAGATGAGAGCGAGCATTACCGAAGCTCATTACTGATGCACTTTGCGAGGTCTTCTCTGCCCCCACGTTCTGCCTGCCGGCCAATTTAATAACTAGCAGCTCTCACCTCCTCTGATCTAAGCCACTCTCTGAATTCCAGGCAAGTCCTTCTTACAGTTCTCCCAATTTATTCTGTTAACCACTAAGGTGCCTTGTCTGTTTTCACCCATCTGAAAGCCCTGATCTCACAGTTCTTTTAGACTAGAAAAAGGAACATGAAGGTCGTAACACATTGCAATGCCTCTCAATAATGTTTTTGAGAACAGCTATTTGACCACCACATAGTGTTGGTGAAGAAATGTCAAAACGCTCTATATCAAGGGCTTGCTGGAGGAAAAATAAATAAATAAATAAATAAAATGGTTATTGTTGTGAAATGTGTTTGTTACTTTAGAGACTAAAATAAAACATTCATTTAAAAAAAAATAACAACAGGGTCCAAAAATACAGTTCAGTTGCTTTTTATTTAACAGATGAAATAAACGACACAACCAAAACTGAAGTAAACTTTAAAGTAAAATATTGATACTAGGATTTTAAGAATCCATATCAGGACCATTCAAAAGAAGATTGTGAATTATAGGGAAATCAATCATTTTACTTTTTTTTTTAGCATCCTTTCCAGCCCGACTTGTCATCTTATGTCTCAACCAATGGGTGTTTGTTTGGTGCAGGACTATCTGTATGGCCAACCAATGGCATTATGTGGGGTGTTCGAGACACCCGTTTGAAACACTCTTTATTATTTTATCAATTCCACTCATACAGTAATTACACACTTCTAATTTAAAGGAATATTTCTTACAAAATTGGAAATTCTATCCTGAATGAATTTTTTTTTTTTTTCTGATTAACGCTTTTTATTAATTCACATAAATGAAACAGAAAAGAAAAACAAATATACACAGAATCAACTTTTAACCCTCATTATTCCATTTCCCCCTCCCAATACCCAAACCCACACTGACCATCAACAAATATCCCTGAGGTCAAAGCTATAGTATTCACACACACACGGCTGTTGATTTAGCACGTTAATTCAGAGCGATTAATTTTATTAAAATTAACACGCTAAAAAAATTAACGCAATTAATCGCAATGCCCCTGGACCGTAATAAGGAAGATTCCTGAGAAATGCAAGCTTGTAGTACCACCTGTTTACTCCAGAGGGCAGTAAGTGAAACTTCAGCTGTATAGCAACGCACAGTTTATACAGGGAACAAAACAACGCTACAGCAGACAGCACAATACAAACATGCGCAAATTTGAACTAAGGGATATCAAGATGTGTTCTAAGTATTAAACTATATTTAACTTGACACAGTGACCTAAAATGATATGTTTATGAAGCAATGCACCCGAGATGCTACACAAGCATGTATGATGCAGGTGTACATTGACCGATCCTTAAACAAGTCCTCATAGTAAAAAACGGATTGACATATTCACTTGTGAAATGGATTGCTGTGAACTGCCAATGATTGGCTAATGTTCAATAATATGGTAGTAAACAATACATTGTATTCTAAAGTAATACAGTTTTTCTTGGTTGTTGGCTGATAGGATGTTCTGAGCTTCTTGGAGAATTCACCACAGTTCTTCTATCTATTTAGACTGTCTCAATTGCTTCTGTCACTTCTTGTATTCCCAGACTGACACAATGCTCAGTGTGGGGCTTTGTGGGGACCATGATATCTGTTGCAGGACTCCCTGTTCTTCTATTCTAATCTTTTCTATTTGCAAAATAAATGTTTGAGAGTCTAACATTTTTATTTCCTATTGACACACTAAAGCTGAATATATAAATAACCATCTTAAGACAAATGCTTTTGTGAAACATTTAATTAAGACTTTTGCACAGTACTGTGCAAAAAAATAAATAATCACACACATTTAATACTACACATCTCTCTCCACTGCGCCTCCCAGAGAGCCTTCCAAAAAGGACAAGTAGATGCCCCACTTCCTATTAAACAAATCCAAGTTGCCTATCCTTCTATATAACATTTCTTTGAATGCCTCTACCCTGCCCATCTCTGTCTGCCACTCTTGAAATGAGGGCACTCCAGCCGACTTCCACCCCCTAAGAATGACCTGTCTGTTGATTATAGCACTGGCTAGGACCCAATTTTTTATGTATTTATCCCCTATAATAATGACCGCATCATCACCTATAATATAGAGTCTGGGGCAAAATTAAATTTTTATTGCCAATACGTCACACATAAAATTCTTAACTCTCAACCAAAATTCTTGAATTTTAACACACCACCAAAAACATGGGCTGTGTCCCCATCTTCTGACTAGCTTTGCTAGCAGGTGGGTGTGTCTTTAAGACCAAGCCTATACAATCTAGAGGTGATCCAAAAGAATCAATATAAAATCTTAAATTGCATAAGGCGCATCCTGGCATCACTAGATATAGACTTGCCATTTTTTAGAATCCTAGCCCACAGTCCCTCTTCCAATACCAAGTTTAAATCTTTCTCCCATAATCTCTTGAGAGAAGTTGAAGCTCCGTCCCCCAGACGCTAAATTAGCAAGGAGTAATACACTGATGCCTCATAACCTTTTCCAAAAGCAGTAATCAACACTCCCAGAGTATCTGCCACTCTAGGTGGGTGTATGCTACTCTAAAAAATAACAGGTTATTTTATCCAGAATAAAATAATCTGAAATTAATACATTCATTTGAACTGCCGCTACTGTGTGTCTATAAAGTAAGTTAATCCACCATGAATAAAAGTATTCCCGAACCCGTATATTTCCAAAATCTTAAAAAGATAATTCCATTCTACAAAATCAAATGCCTTTTCGGTATCAAGCGAGATGGCAGCAACCAGAGTCTGTACATTCGCCACTGCCCACATGACATTAATGAAATTCCTAATATTATCAGAAGAGTTACGGCCCGAATAAACCCCACCTGATCTATTTGTATAAGAGATGTCATAACTTTACTTAATTGTTTAGCCAAAATATTTTACAATATTTTAACATCTAGCTGGAGCAGGGAAATTGGACGGTAACTTTTACACTCGCTTGGATCTTAGTCCTTTTTAAGAATCAGATTGATCTGGGCTTGCGTCATGGTTTGCAGAAGCTTTCCATTCTTTAATGATTCCGTATCAACAAAAGAGCAAAAGTGGAGTCAGTTCTGCGGCAAAGCCATCTGTAGGCAAGGCCTTAATTACCTCTCCAAGCTCCTTTAAAGGTTATCTCAGAATCAAGATAATTATTTTGCAGTTCAGTTTAGGAAGTTTTAATGGTTCCGCAAAGTTTTCAATATCCTCATCAGTAGACGAAGACTTGGAACTACAGAGATCAAGATAGAATTCTTTAAAAGCATTAGTAAAATCAATGGCCACTGTTAATATTTCACCACCAGCAGATTTCATGGAGGGAATGGTAGATAAAGACTCTCTCTTTTATTTATCTAGTCAGGAGTTTCCCTGCCTTGTCCCCCCAAAGTATGATGTCTTGCCTTGAATAGCTAAAATTCCACCTTCCATGACAAAATAGTATTATATCAGTATTTCACTCGGGTTAATTCCCCGAGGCCATTAGATGACATTCTGCACATTCTGCCTCTGCACTTTTAATATTCCCTTCCAATTCTAGGAGTTCATGTGCTTTGGACTTTTTGGTGAATGAGGTGTACTGTATGATCCAACCTCTAAGAACTGCCTTAAGTGCCTCCCAAGCCATGCCCACAGAGGATACTGAGGACCTGTTGGGCTCCATATAGATATTGATTTCAGCCTTTAACATTTGTGGAATTCAGGATTTTGCAAAAGGAATATAATAAAGTGCCAACTGTATGATTTCTTTTTCTCCATATGTGGCAACACCTCTAAACACACCAGGGCATGATCCGAGCCTAAAATGTTGCCAATTGAGCAATCAGCAACTAATGAAATGAGGAACTTAGATATAAAAAAAAAAGATATATTCTAGAGTAAATCATATGGACTGATGAAAAAAATTTATAGTTCCTCCCAGATGGGTTCAAAAGCCTCAAAATATCTGTATGACCAATATTTTTACACATCCTGTGAAGTGTCAATGTTGCTTTAGGGGGCTTGCACTCTTTTGCTTCACTAAGATAAAAAAAAAAAAAGATTAAAATCTCCTCCCAATATTATATCATGAGGGGTGCCAGCGGCTTGCAACATCCCTTCAAGATCTATAAAAAAGCCCTGATCATCAATGTTAGGTGCATAAATATTATCCAAAATAAGACTTTGTCCCTGAATTTCAGCTAAAACAATAATGACTCTTCCTAATTTATCTTTAATATGTTTGAGACATTTGAATTGTAGATGTTTACTTATCAGTGTAATGATAAATGATAAATGCAGTGTAAAAACATGCCCTCTTCATATCTTCCCAAATTGTTCTGCTTCCTGCAGAGAAAGGTGTGTTTCTCGAAGATATATTCAGATACACATATCATATATAAATATATAAGATATACATATTTCTTAGGCGTAAGAAGAGAAATAACCTTCCTTCTTTTTATGGGGTGCCTTAACCCATTCACATTCCACGTGGAGAGAGACAATCCACTCACATTAACATTTGACATAAGAAAAAAACAAATTTTGAAATCATGTGTCAAAAACAAGATTTTAAAGACCACATTACAACATTAATATAACAATCAAAACCCGAACTATCGGAACTAGCACAAAAAGTGCATGCAGATACCTTAAACAGTGAAGCAAATGTTTGGTGAACTGGTCTACTTGGCTACAACGAGACAAGATGCAACAGATGCAACAAGATGACTTACTCCATTGACTTAATGAAGGACATTGCATGCTGTGGGCATGTGAATGTTTTACGGCCATCCTTAGCATCGATTCTCAATTTGACCAGGAATATCAGTGCAAAAGTGACCTTCTGTTGATGCAAAGTCTGGGAACAAGAAAATACTGTGTTTCTTCCAAGAAAGCCTTCCTTTACTCCTCGCCTCACATAACACGTGAAATTTGTCCATAATTGATCGGGGTCTGTCTCCCTCTGCAGAGTGCCAAGCAGTTACCCTGTGAGCTTGCTCGATTTCCAGTTTATGGCCTGCTATGTCGAGCAGATTCCGAAGGAGCCTTTCCAGGAATTCCACTGTATCCTGTTCCTCCCAGACATGCTCCAAATCCACCTTGGTCGCTAGCAGATTAGCAGATCATTCCCTCTCCGATGACTCTAGGTAATCGATCCATTCCTCGACATCCCCCACTCTTGTAACCACATCAGTGTACCTCACCTCCATGGCAGTGATCGATCGACGTATCACAGCAAGATCCTCCAAGTCAGCAATGACTTTCATCAGCATTGCCGACATATTCAGCATCTCTTCTTCAGTGAAAGATAAAAGATACAGATATGGATCTATTAAGTTATTAAAAAATAAATAAAAAATGCAATTCACACACAAAAATTACATAAATTCAACTTTACTATTATGAACATGTTTTCAATTTTAAAGTTCAAAGTAATTTTGATGTTTTTTTTCTGGGGCTTAAAATCAAAAGTAAAAAAAAAAAAAATGCATAAATTGTTTGGAATAAACTTGTATTATTATTTCTTAAAAAAATAAGCAGATAAAAAATATTTAAATACTAAAATGTGAAAAACTTCCATCAATGGTGTGACCAAAATGCAGGTAGCCATTCTATTTTAAATTATAATAATAAATAAATAAAAAGCAGAAAAGAGAAGACCCATTTATACCCTCATGACTGTTTGTGACAGATATTTAGAAATTTTTATGAAAAGGCTAATTTTGGTCATGTCAAATGGAGAAACCCTAAGAAAACTTTTTGATATTCGTGATTAAGTTGCATACACTCGCATGGATTTAAAGTATTTTAATACCTTTTACTTGATAGTTACCACTTGTGTTTATTTTATCGATTTATTATATTTGTATTATTTATTTAGATTTCTTACTTTATTTTTTTTTATTTATTTATTTAACGTACATGGCCACAAATATTACATTTCAATGATCTTGATACACATGTTTTAATCTAGATTTTTAAAAGATTTCTCTTTTCTTTTTTCATCTCAGACAGCCTATTTATTCAATGACCCTTATACACAGTTGGAGGAGTGCTTGGATTGTTGTATCACGGACAATTCAAATAGCAGCACAATATAATCATAAGTACCACTTCAAGTTGTAAACATGATCATTTTCCCAATGCTGGTGTCCCCTGAGAGCAGCCCGTGGGCTCTGGTCACCTAAACACCCACTTTACCTCCACAAGCATTTAGTTAGATGTGCAGCCAGGATGAATACAACACAGAGAAATGGAGCACTTGTGTGTGTTAATTCAGCAATAAATCACAGGCGAGCATACTAGGGGGTCTGGCTGAGGGGAATGCACTGATTGAACACTCATTGACTTTTGCTGAGTCTCATCATGATTTTTTACGGTTTTTGAGGGGAGATGTAGTGGTATTACAAAACATTGGACTTTGAGATTTATGGGCAGTTGTATATACTTTATAGAGAAAGTACCCATGAGATACAAAATATCAAAAATTTCACTAGAGGCAAAAGTTATCATGAAAACCATGAAACTGGAAAGGAGGCTGATGAAGACGTAAACATAAAGACTTAGAGGCAACTGAGTCTTGCTTGTTATGGACCAAAAGACTAAGACTCTGTTCCTATAGTGAGCTGTCTAGACAGGCAGCATTGCTGGCATCATATGTGCGCTCTATTGACACAAGGGTTGTTGAACTTTACAATATCTTTCTTAGGCCAGTTTTAAGGGGCCATTCGCACAAAGACTGAATGAGACTGAATTTTTTGACCGTTGCACTACGCACTGGATTACCTATTTTTTTAGACACCATGTCAATTTAAAAAAAAAAGAAAGAAAAAACATTAAAAATGACTCTTGAGACATCCATTTGTGTTCTATTTGTTGCACTGTGTCAAGGTTTTTTTTGCTTGTTTCGCAAGTATCCTTCATAGGGACGGCAAGTCCTTTCTGACGAGCAAAAGGTTTATTTTAAATATACTTATAATTGATTAAATACAGAAAATGTCAAATAAAATATGTTCTGATCAAATAAATTATTATTATGTAAACATCTGTGTATGCTAATGTAACAGGAGCCAGCTGGTACATGATAGCTGTGCAGTATGTGTAAACCTCACTCCCCTGGCCTCAAGAGGCGCACTAGCTACTAACAAGAGGCTCCATTTTATGGAGCTATATATGTGCCAAAATTCTGTGTGTGCAAAATTGTATTATATCATGAATGTTGATATTTTGAGCGCACTAAAGTAATTTTGCATGCGCAAGATGATATTTTGAGGTCACAAATATGTTTTGTGTGCACAAGAGTATATTTTGAGCACATAAAAAACTTTAATAACATGTTTATGAAAGAAAATAATATTTCATATAATAATAACAAAAAGAAGAAGGCTCAGTGGTTGCTGACTCATGATAGACTGTAATCTGATCAAATTTATTTTAATAAATTGCTGTCTCAGAATATCTTGTGGGATAGAAAGAAGTCAAATTAAGTTCCCCCAAAACTACACTCTTACATTAGTCCTAAAGAGTTTTAAACATAGGAGAGATTAAATTAATATAATTTCAGATGAAATAGTAGCTAACATTGCCAAACTAGTAGCTATGTAAATGTAACGTGGTAACCCAGATAACCAAATACTAGCCAAGAGTACCACACTAAGAGAGCTAGCCAGACAGATAGTTAGCTAGTAAGCCTATTTGCAGTTTACAGACTAAAAAATATATTTCATAAAGGTTAAACAAAAACAGTGAAGTCAACAAAAGAGCTGCTTTCATGTGGTCATTGTATTACACATTTCTTTTCTTGAAAAGAAACTATCCCCTTCTCCTCTTCATCTTGTTTTTATTAGCAACTAGATGTTGAACTGATTAGCTGGACTGGTAATCTAGCATACCGGGCATTTTCCCGGTGGGCCGAAGCTCTTTGGGGCGATCAAGGGCGGACTGGCCATCTGGAGAACTGGACAGGCTGGCGCATCGGCCGCATTAAGTGCCGAATGGGCCGCAATAATCTAAAATGTGCCACCGCGATATGCAGAAAAGGACAGTGAAAATGCTTTCGGCTAGTTTTGGGCCAGTGCTCATGTCAAATCCCAGGTTGATTTCTCATCCCAGTCCAGCACTGATTAGCAGTATGATCTGAGGTCTAGCCAGCCAATCGAAATTTACCACCTCATCTCTGATTGGCTGAAATTGTAGCACATTATAATGCTGTGACCTTGTTGAGCAAACAAGCAGTCAAAGCTATGCAACATGCAGAGTGAGTAGGAAGAGAGAACAAAATTGTATCCAGCTCATGGTGGTTTTTGAGTCACAGAAACTCAAAATGTAAATTACTTTGCACCTATATAAAAACTATTCTATTCTACTATTCTGCCAAATGTTGTCCCAACTAGTCAAATGGTTGTCTGAATTAACAGTTTCATATTGCATAGTGTTGCTGATGTGTGTGTTCCCAGCATGCATTGCAACATGAATTAATTATGTGATTAGTGTTATATTTGCTATAAGTTATTGCTGGTTTTTTTTATATATATATAAGTTTTGAAGTTCTGACTTTATTTAGCCATTTTTCTTTTTTTTGCCACTGTAAGTTAATAGTTGTGTGGCGATTTAAGGGGCTCATCTTTTAACTTAATGAGGTTTATTGATCGTCACCATTATTAAAGTTTGTGTGTTATAGGGTTGAGGTTTATTGTGTGTCTATGTCAAACTGTTGTACATACTGCCTTTCATTGAAAGATAAATCTCTCTCTTCAGAGGCAAAGATTGCAGGTAACTTCATATAAAATTAATTTAAATAGCGGCAAAATCAAAGTTCTCATATTGCGAGTTGTTAGTTGGCTGAACTAGAAATGAGAGTTCTCTCAACAAGAATTTTTACATTCAGTAAACAAACAAATTCACATTGACTAAACAAAGCAATGAGGCCCATTATTAAAACTTTTTCTTTTTTAAAAGTGCAGTGTTTCAATTTCAGAATTTTGTGCAAATTCACATTCAAACTAATTTTATGCAAGTGCAGTTTATTTTTGTTTCTTCAAAGTGAATTCATCTTTGCAAGAAGATAAATTGCTTCACATGTGAAAAAAAATCCCTTTTTAAAATTTAATCTTGTGAGTTAAATTATCTTTTTTTTTTTTTTGTGCGCAAATTAAAATTTTGCAGGCTCAAAATATAATTGTGTGCACGCAGAATTGTGGCACACATATAACTCCATACATTTAGCCTCCCGTGCCGGCTGACACCAGTTTGAAACCTGCTCAGAGCAGGTCGAGCAGGACTGGTTGCTCTGTAAAAGTATTTTCATGCATACAGTACCATATCATTAGATTAGTAGCATTCCTCCTCATAATTAAATAAAAAAAATTAATAAAAAATAAAAAAAAACGATAAGAGCAGCCTAAAATTGTTTGCCTTTCTTGTCAAGTTTAAAATATGGGCATAGGGTCTCCCAGCCTGACCAGTTCAAAAATGCCTAAAACCCATTTAAAACCAGCAAATCAAACAAGCCTGAACTGGGAGACCAGTAAAGACCAGTAACCTAGTGTAGGCTGCTTAAACTGATATCGGAGGGGATGTTAATGGTAAATTTAATACATGCTGGTGAGAAGCACTACTGAGTAGTGATGGGTCGTTCATGAACGATTTTTTCATTTTTAATTAATCTTTTATATGACTCGAAAGAATGAATAGTCTCAAAGAGAGATTCGTTCATTTGTCGTGGACAGCCACATAAGTGCCCATAGTATCAGTACAGGAATAATTAGTTCACCTAACGAGTCCATCTGTAATGATGCTGTAATGTTGGGTTAGAGGGAGAGGAAGAGAGGAGTCGCAGGAGTAACTTTAGATATTTAATGAATGACGCTGGAGTGGAACTTTTCAAACAAGGAATCGATACAATAAAACTACACAACACTGCAATACAAGAACTGACAGGGAATGGACAAGACAGGAGGGTATTTATACAAACAAAGGCAAATGATGGAATGGAGGACAGTTGAGGATGATTGGAAACAGATGGATGAGGGCAGTGCACTATGGGAAATGAAGTATGGAGGGGGGAAACTTCAAAATAAGAGTCCTTGGGAATCATGAGGGAGACAGACTGTGATTGTTGTATTATTTATGTCCTTATTGTGAACTGTAGACCCAAATTAAGCATGCCTTAAAGAAAACCATTTTAATAAAATTTTACACTTGGAAGAAAATATCTTGCAAACACTTCCTGCATTATATACATTCAAATAGATCATCATGACAATTCTTATGATTTTAAATTGTATTGCATTGTCACATAACATGTATTTATCGTGATACAAACAACTGCAACACAATGTACTGTAAGCTGTTAAGAGAACAATTAACATAGTTTTCTTTCATGCAAAGCCTAGTAGCGTTCACATGACAAATGAACGAAATACAAATCTGAAGACCCATTCTGGAGATGAACTAATCAATTCTGTTTCCTGTATAAAGCCTATTCAGATATTACGTGAAAATGAACGAAAGACTCAGATCCGAAGGCCGAGTCGGGAGGAATTCTTTAGAGCCTATGCGCCTGTCACATGACTAATTAAACAAATTACTTCAATAAAGATTTGTTCATTTTTCTGAACGAGATTAAAAGATCCCATTTATATTTACTCTTGCTGTCGAGTCCCATGCAAAGCATGCTGGGAGGCAGAAGCTCACTAATTATTGGAACAAAAAACAAAAGAGATACTTAATACCAAAAACAAGTCTCTTTCCCCACAGGATATTTACAAGTGCATTTTTTTAGGAGTGGTGTCTAATTTTATAGTGCTAAAATTTCTTATGTACTCTTACACTTGCCAAGGTGGTAAAGAAAATAAAAAAGTCAACTAGCAGCACATTTCCCACAACATCTTTGCTCTGCAGTTTGCAGACTATGGGGGGTATTACATATTCACCACCAGGGTTGGGGAGTAACTGAATACATGTAATGGGATTGCGTATTTAAAATACAAAATATAATTATGGCAAAATCATGTTCTTGATACCAATTTTTTTATTGCTTTCCTGTAAAAATATCTAAAAATCCTTAAAACAAGATCTATTACATTTATATTGTTTTAGAAACAACACTGCATAAGATATTTGGGTTTTTCAGAGAATGTATTTTTAACATGTGTATTTTATCTCACTGTACTGGCAGAGTTTTTAGTCAAAACAAGTAAAAAAAATCTACCAGTGCTGAAGAAGTAATCCAAAGTATTTAGAATATGTTACTGACCTTGAGTAATCTAATGGAATACGTTACAAATTACATTTTACAACATGTATTCTGTAATCTGTAGTGGAAAAGTAACCCTCCCAACTGTGTTCACCACAGATTTGACTGCAAGATATTTACTGAGACAGCTCAGGTTAAGTGCTTCCCTCAAGGGCACAACAGCGGTTTAATCCGTGCAATATTACCATCAAAGCTCTGACCAGTTTGTACAGTCTCCAGGAGGCTTGGTTTCTCATGCATTTGATCAGCTCATTCAGTCGGTTTGCCCACACGTTTGCCTTTGGTTGACATTGCAGCTTAAAAGAGTATAAAAGCAACCAGGTTGCATATACTGTATATATATTGAAGACAATGTGAGAGGTGCTGCCAGTGTTGGATGTAAAACGATTACAAAGTAATTAGTTACTTTAATCAAATTACTTTAAGTTTAAAAGTATTTTAATGGATTGCATTTGAAATTCTTGTAATCAGATTATAGTTACTATCAATTACATTAGTAGGGACATTTTATTTATTTATTTTTTATAATATGTTGAATACATTTAAAACGGCTGTTTGCATTTCTGTGACAGAATAGTAGTGACTAAGTAAGCAATGGTAGCTACTTAAGACTGAAGCCATATTGTACAGTATAAACTTATTTTGAGTATGCTGTGCACTTATACCTTACTTTGCTTCCATAATGTAGGTGTGCAACTCAATATTGACTGCAAGCTTGATACAATATTCTCCCTGTACACAACAATACAATAGCCCGCTTTAAATGTAATCATTCAGGGAAAGCAGGTGTCTGGATTTTGGTTCTAATTAGCAACCTAAAACAAGAGCCTGATTTATATGCAGCCACTGTAAGTCATTCTAAGACAGACCAGGCTAGCTTGTTAAATGCAAGTTCAAGGGCTCAAAATGACTGTTTTGTATAAGTATTTGTGCATGGATAAAAGGGCATAGATTTGGATTGAACATGGGGGTGGGGGTCCATTAATTATGGTATATAATATTGGTGGGCTTGTACTTACTTGGTTTGATTATTAGGGGGGTTAACCCCCATCCCCCATGGAATCTATGCCCGGGATGCACATTTGATTTGCTCTCAACAATAAAGAAATAGTGTGTTTGAAAAATGAGAGCAAATTGAGTTCAAACAGATGATAAACATACCAGTTATTAGCTATATTGATTGAAAGAGACCAGGCAGTGGCTGTATTGTGCCTTTGTTTTGGAATATACATGACTTGACGAGCCACAGTTATTAAGTTACTGCAAAAACTGGCACGGAAATATATTTCAAGACTATTCTAATCCCTTAAGACTACAGTAAAGCTACAGTTGATTTCAGACTCATTTAGAATGATCTGTTCAAATCCACTTTTCCTCATTAAAATCAAACGTTGCAGAGTCAAGTGTTTCACGCCCTCCCGGGGCATAAAATTTTGGACCATAAATGTTATGGAAATTAAATGGTCAAGGCTAGTACCTTAAAAAAAAAAAGAAGCAGTTTGGTCTTCACTGCCCATCTATTCAGATGAACTATTGGATTTTACAATTCATCAAAAGACCCTGAAGTACTTAACTTCAGAGTATCTAATAAGTACAGACCTCAGGGCCACCAGAATGATTATTCATTCAAGTTTTCCAGTGGTCATTAAATCTGATTTAGTCTGCATTGGTGAATTACTCATTCCTGTTTTGCAGCGGCTTGAGAGAGAGCAGTTTGTTTCACTGTTTAGCTTCCAAAGAACATTAACAACAAATCTGACCCTATGAAAGCCTGTATATTCACTATCAATCTGCTACACCAACATCCCACTGGGATAGAGAGAACTCTGGCTGTTGGAATTGTAGCCTACTGCTTACTGCATACTGTGCAGTAGAAACTGTATACATCAAAAAAAGTTTATGTAAAACATTAGGCATTATGCAACTATAAAAGTATTCTTTGTTATATTGTGGAGTATATACTGTGTACTGACATTTTACATATATGTGACACACAAAGCATTATGCAATAAACGTTTGCTTACTGCACACTGTGGAGTATTATAGTGAATTAAATTAATTACTAATTAATTAAAAATAGAATGCGAAACAGTAGCTCCTTGAAGCTGAACAGCAAGAATCAACATTTCTGAGTTCTGTTGGTGTTTATTTTGTAAAAATGATAGTCTGACTCCTCATTATTCACCCGGATCAACGGTCTGATGTGTGAATGTGCGGTTGTTACAGAGCAATATCAGACCACTAGATGGTGCCATTGATCAGAATGGAGTATTCTAGAGAGCTGTGTAATAATTAAGTGATAATGTACAGTCAGCCGGTTGTTATCGCGCAATAAACCCCAAATGAGGTCTTGTATCACCCAGAAGGGGTTTATTTTGCGATAACAACCAGCTGAGTGTCCATTGTCCCACTTATTACACGGTTACTAACAAAATGAATACATACATGGACATGTAATATTGATTTGCATTGGAATTATGTAATTTGAAAAGACCTCAGGTTTCCGTCAGAGTTCTGTTCGTGTTTGTTTTCTGAAAATGACCATCTGACTCCACAATATTCAGCCATTACAAGCCAACTTGCCAAATAAATAAATAAACATGGACACATTGATTTGAGTTTAAATCATTTTAATACCTTACTTGTAGTGCATGGATTCTTGAGAAAATGTCTTTCTTACAAAAGTCATCTTCTTTTTCTTTTTTTAATCAAGAAATTCATAACAGTGAAAATACTGGAAAAGTTCAATCTAAAGGAAATATGTATAATCGGGACATTTTTTACTTTTATTTTAAAATAATTTCATTGGAATTTTTTTAAAATGCATTCTCTATACTTGGAAGCACATGTAACTTAACCTGTCCTCAGCAAGAGGTCACAATGTTAAACTGCTAAACAAAGTGTTTAAAAATGCAACAAATTCATACATATAAATACCAAATGAAAGGTTGGGATCTGTAAGATATCTAACAATACATTAAGAAAACTTTAAAAGATATTTTAAATTTTTTTTAAAAACTGCCTATCAAACTTGTGTCTTCACTTTGCATCAACTCCAGATTTTTTTTTTTTTTAATCCTGAATAAATCAGAAAATATCATGGTCAGCTTTAACTCCGAGTACCCCTTTCCCACTTCCTGCTCATGGTGGATGTAACAGTAGGACACGTGGTCTCGTACGTTTGATATTTTTCATATTTTTAACAAACAATATATATAAGTCTCAGCGGTCACTGCTTCAACTTGTCAACAAAGTCATTCTCATTATTATAATTTCTATTAAAATTGTGGGATTAATTTTGGCCTTTTAGTTTAGTTTATAGAGGCATCTTCAACTGAGGGAGGAAAAGTGGCTCCAGTGTACAACACATGGTTTAGATGAGAAAATTAAATTGTCTCAACTCTCAATTTTCAGAATAGTATAAAAACAGAATCTCTATATATATCTCTCTCTCTCATATTCATATATATAACAATGCATTTTATCACTTAACTCCTTTACTGAACAATATTATTAGATAAAAGACTTTACCCTTGATGGATGAATCAAATTAAAATAGCACACTTTTTGGTGTGTCTGATGGAGTTGACACAAATGACAGTAAGATGCAAGTTATGCAGGGCTGTAAAGTGCATATAAATATATTTTTTATTCTTTCTGGCAAACAGCCATGAAAGGGAATGTAAATTAGGTGTGCTACATTTTTAAATTGCAGCATAGACTTTATTATAAAGGGGCAGATATTTCGTAACCCAGTACACAATACTCACTACTCATGAGTACTTTTAAATGAGCTACACTTTTACTCTTGAGTAGTTTTTAGGACAGGTACTTTTACTCTACTCAAACTACATTTTTTTTTTAAGTAGTAACAGTACTTTTACTTTAGTATTATTTTTCAGTACACTTTCCACCCCTGAAGTTATGAACTGAATGTAAATTTTATTTTATTTTTTTCTGAAAAAGTGTTTTTATAACAACCTGTTCCCTTATGTGGTTCATTAGCTGAGACCTTTGTATACAAATATCAATTTCAAATTAATTTAGTATTAAAAAATAAAAACTCCCAGTGATCCAAGAAGCAGGAGAGACTGCTCACAGTACCCAGATGAGTGGTTTGATACGTGGATGTGCAGTTGTTAGAGCTATCAGACCACTCAATGGCACCATTGACCAATTAGAATCGAGTATTCCAGAGAGCCATGAAATAAGCAAAATTAAACGTGTGCTGAATACATACTGTTGTGTATAAAGTGTATATTAACTAGTAAATTTAAAAAGAAATTGAATGTGAAACAGTTTGCATTACAGTATATGCAACAGTAAAATGTTCAAATTGTAGTATGTGCAGTATGTCCTGTATAAGGACAACTACTTTTTAAAAAGTAGTGTGTGAAACAGCAGGCATTATGGAACGATAAATGTTTGCTGACTGCATACTGTGGAGTAATATCAGGAAAGTAATATCAGCAGGGACATTAAATTACTATTATAGATAGTAACTGAATGCCATTCACTTGCAATACAAAAGATAATACTGCTCAATGATAATGCTCAATGTTTTACATACTATGTTTAATAAATAGTAGGTAGTATTCAGTAATAAACTAGTTTTTGTATAATATGCAGTGTCTATCTACTACGCAAATAATAGAAATAGAATGGCAGCAAGCTTTTCTTCAATATTGCTTTGACCAATATAACACCACTAAAAACCAAGCAGGCTCATTTAACCCCCTGGGAATGCAGGTTCAGTGGCTTCCATTGTGCTGCAATTACTTAACAGTGGTTCGTAATATAATTATGGCCAATTAGTCAGCAGTTATGGCAACACAATACTAATCATACGTTCTTACAGATATGAATGCACTCTAATCAAACATCAAGAAAAGGATCATATCACCAAAGCAAAGAAGTCACTGACACATCTTTATTGCAGTCATGATCCACAGTAGCACACAAGAGCAGTGTCGAGCAAGCAGTGAAGACCCACAAAGATTGAAAGTGAGGAGCGATTCATTGAAAATCCTCCGAAAGCAACGTCTGAGGCAAAAGCCTGCATTACACAGCATCTGATTTTGTCATTAACTCGACTCAGTGATCACGAGTCACGGCCACAGGTTGCTGGGGCCAACTTTCAATCTCTCTGATGTTACAGACAAAGAGGAGTACTTTGACATTTCATCTTCTTGTGACTCTATACACTTTTCATTTTCTTCCAGCTATTCTGTCACTCACCTATTTTCCGCACAAGCCTCCCAAGCACCCTTGAAGAAAGCTAATTTTACATTATAATTCAAAGTTTCCATTGTTCGCAGACAGAGTATTATATCAACATTGAATGACTGAAGGCCTCCCACCAGTACTGTCAAGAAGGACTTGAAATAAATCAAAACGCCAAACTGTTTGATAAAACTACAGTAGCTTTGTTCTAAATGTATTTTTGTCACTTTGACTTTACATAAGACATCATTGAGTTTAGAAATGTATTGAAAGCTATTTACAATCTCCTGTTTATAAATAACTTAAAATGATCTGTTTTTAAAGCAATAGATAAAATAGCTTTCCACAGATAATGTACAAAATGGATTGTAAAACTCATCCTTTTCAACAAATGATGTGTAAACTCTATTCCTTTCCTATGTGGTTTGCAATTTTTGCAACCTTGTTACCAACCATTTTCGCCCTAATATCAAAGGTCTTACTAGAAAAAAAGAAATGATCTAACGTGAATTTTCTTGATAAAAAAAATAAATAAAAAATATGATTGTACCTGGTAACATGCATGTAAAATGCCTAGAAATAGTATTATAGCTTAGTGTAAAGCTAACAAATTACACAAGGTTTATTTCTATTTATTCTGCTCCAAACTTACTTCAAACGCACTTCTCTGTCTGCTCGTATGAATGTGACACATCATAAGAAAGTGTTTCACAGCTGTTCAAATGCACTTTGGATCACATCATTTATATGTATAAATGTTTTCCATCTGAAAGGACTCAATATTAAATTAAACAAATGACAATAAAATGCAAAGTAATCTCTTCAGTAACCAAAATACTTTTGAATGTAACTGTATTCTAATTACCAATTATTTAAATTGTAACTGTAGTGGAATACAGTTACTTATATTTTAAATACGTAATCTCGCTACATATATTCCGTTAATCCCCAACCCTGATAGCAATTCAGGATACAAAAATATCTTTTGGGGTTTTATTCTGATGGCGGTTATATAATATTTTTTTTTTAAAACAGCGGTTGATGGGCCGTATAGTTTAAAACAAAAAAGAAAGAGCGAAAATACAGAAACTGAATTGAAATACAGTATAACGAAATATGGTAGAGGCTAATGTTAAAAGAAAATACAAACAAGGCATTATCTTACCCATATGCTCAGCATACAGCACCGAAGTACATGCTGTTGTCATTCACAGCATTTGATACATTCAAGCACTTGTTTAAATCACTCAAAGCATTCAAAACCAGGATTTAAGGACAAGTACAACAGCTTAAAACAATATAATCACTATATTTTCAAATATAACACACATTACACTTATTTGGAAAACATTCTGGGCTATAAATTATTATACAAGATATGATTAATACTAAATTTACATACCCGGTTCTTGCACGTGTGCACAAATGTGGTCAAACTACACACATGAAATCCATATTCATCCTTCAAAAATAATCCAGTAAATTTTAACATATGACTCTTGTGAACACATTAATGCAATTTAACAGCATTTTGTGTTGAATTTTATATTCACCCAAAGAATGATCAACCGATGAACAAAACTGCGAGCTCTCATGCAATGCTAGTCTCATGTCTCCAAGTCAAGAATGTGCCGGTAAAGCGGGTGTCGCAAAACCCAATTTATGACTAGTTAAATTAAATTACATTTCTTGGCTCCAAAAATAAAAAACTATGTCAGAATGGGTAACAGGGTTGCAAATTCAACCTAGAGTAGAGAAGAGCGCATCCCACTCGCCACTGGCCTCTACTCCATCAACTTCAAGGCTAAAGTAGTAGCGCTCAAGACAGGCGCAGCCCAAATCGAGCTAAGTCCATTCTCCTTGAACAACGTTGTGTTCTTCAGTGATGCAAAGTCAGTCCTACAGGCCTTAGCTACTGCCAGAGACAAAGAACTGAACGATCTGTCGTCTGTCTTGACCACCCTGTGCAGAGCCCATACAGTCATGCTGCAATGGGTTCCCTCTCACTGCAACATACTAGGCAACAAAGCCAAAAGACACTCTGGCAAAGGAAGGCAATACAAAGGAATAGAGTGACAGGTCAACCACCTACAAAGAAGCCAAGACCATCATAGAAAGTTCTTTGGCAGTCTGGAGGACCTGCAGTGCACGGCAACCTTTGCGCAGAGAAACGGCAAGTTCATCTGAGTGATCAACAAGAAATAATTCAACCTAAATAGCTGAAGCAAGTCCTTTTCTTGTCTAGTTTAAAACCCTGATTTGTCTGCTTTTGTTATTTTCTAGCAATAAACATAACAAAAGTGCAATAGACACATTTTTGAACATTTTTAAGATAAACTCAATAAAGAAACTGTCAGAATGCAACAGGGTTGTAAATTTAGCCTTAATTAAAACTGAAATGAGTTATTTCTGTGCCACTTTGGCGGTTTCTCAATGTGCTTTCTTTTGTGTCATTACATTCTCGTGGACTCGTTCCATGTCATCATCCACTGTCGCAGTTCAATTCCAATCCTCAAGAACGCAAGTACTAAGAGAGCAGGAAATTATCCGGATGTGTCCTTGATTTCGACTTGGGGGCAAGAGCTCGGTAATATGGTGGCAGATGAAGGACATATATCATTTTGTGTTTTATAATTCTAATATAGTTATAAACACATGAAGAAAACGGGCGTTTACAGACTTTATTATTTTAAAGTGTCACTAGTGCTGCAAAATCGCTCTGGTGTGATGATATTAATGCAGTCACTTGTGTGATAATGCCATAGTTCCCTCACTGTGTTCAATTGTGCTGTGACGGTTAATTGCACAACAGGAAGATCGCAGAACATCTCAAAGCTTGCAATAGATGCATTCTGCATCCTCATGTCCTACCGAATTCGTTCTTCCAAGGTAGCTTGGCAAAATTGGTCTTCATAAGCACGCAAGTCTGTTCTCTGCCATCTTAGAATTGAGATTTGTTGCACTAATGCTTTAATAAAATGTCATGGTACACCAAAGGGAACCCTATGGAAAGTGCCAATAGCTCATCGAGCTGAGTGGACATATCGGCCATCCATTATAAGCATTACACAGTACACTAGCTGGAAATAGAATCAATGATCAACAGTGCTGTTAAGGAATCATTGCACATAACCTTCTCGCTGTTCATGACAGTTCAGTTAACCTTTTGTTAAGGATAATTATGACCCCAATTTCCTTGAAAATGTGATAGCATGTGATGACTATCCATAGAGCGCTCTAACGCCAGTGCTAATGAGACTCTTAAAGTTTAACGCTTAAATATTGTATCGCATGCGGGCACAGGATCAAGGTTACCATTTCACTTATGATATCCATACATTGGTTAAGAATATATTAGTACACTCAAAAGGTGAAGTGCTCTACTTTACTGATATCACTATACTTTCTATTATTGCAGCATAATGATACAGTTGTAAGTAAAGCCATTCTTAGATTACCTTCTTGCGTGACATCTTTAAACATTGTAGGGTAAGATGACCCGCCCCCACCTTAATGTATTCTCTTGACCATAGATGGCACTAAATCTCATCTCAACACCTTTATTGAATGTCTGTACTCTAAATCTTGATATTTCATCTGAAAAAACAAACAAACAAAAAAAAAAACCCACACACACATTTGTGACATGTATTCAAACCATTTTAGTTTACATTATATATATATAAAAAAAAAAGTATAATTGGAAGACACAGTAGTGATCGGTGACATTCTATTATGTTGGATATTAAAAGTTTTTATGTCTATTTGTTAAAGGGGGATCTGTGGACGCAGTAAAGTTTACATTGTACTTTAAATTAAAATACTTTACTAAGAATGACAGCAGTTGTATTTTATACATTCTGTAAAAATCGGATGACACCTGGGACAAGTTTACCCTGGGGGGGGGGGGGGGTTCTTTCCCCTGCTGGTGGGCGGGGGGTCATCTTGCCCCAGTAGTGGGACTTTAGCAAAAATGGATTTTTGGCCACTGATTATGTTTCTCATGAGGGCAGTTTCCAAATTTGAACATAGTTGTAGCAGTCAACTGTACTATAGTAAAAATGTTAATATGATTATCATTGTGTGAGAAACAGGGCAAAAAGTAAGTGTTTATTAACAGATAATCTGCCGTTTTACTCGTGATTTTTGTGAAAGTGAAAAGTCGTTGTTGTTGTAGCACCTCTAGTGTTCATTTCACCAGGAAACTGCCATATCACATACATTGAGTCACACATGAAACGTATTCTGTGAGACCAGGATAAACCAATCCATTAGTTACTTGTTGAAATTCATCTGCAGAAATGTGACTGTGTGCTGGAGGAATGGACCAGAGGCTCCACGTTAACCTCAACTTACAGTGGAGCTGCAGCAGCCTCAATAAATCCTAAAGCTGCTGTCATCTCTCATCACAGTGTGCTTTAGCTTCTCCAGAGACAGATAAGAGTGTCACTCACTGCGGCCCAGCTGCCCTTCTGTAATTACAGCCCTGACCTCCCTGATTTTCTCCATATCATTCCATACACACATTTATCGACACCTCATGGAACAATCAGCTTCTCTTACACGCACACTATGGCTGGGAATTAAGACCGATTCTTACTACAGACCAGATACGTTTTCATAAAATTCTGGAACGAAATTATTTTCATGTCATTCAGTTCCATTAACATTCCTTTAATGTCTTCTGCTGATTTGGCCAGAAATCTAAACCTGGAAATGGAGTTTTAGGATTTTAATTAAATAAAAATTCAAATTGAACTTTGCACTCAAATTGTTATGCTGATAATCCGAATCGTAATGAAGCCAAGAAAATGTATATTTATATTGATTACCAACCCTAATATTTTTGTGGCATAGTTAAGATTAATTATTGAAGGGGTACTTCCTCAAAAGTACTAAAAGATTTGTTCATTGAACTGTTAAGGGAAAGCAGAAACTTTACTTTCCTTAAAGGAATATTCAGTGTGCAAAACAAATCCACAGCATTTGTGGCATAATGTTGATTACCACAAAAAAATCAATTATGACATGCCCCTCTTTTTAGAACCCCAGTGAGCAAGCCGAAGGCGGCAGTGGCAAGGAACACAATGGAGAAATGGCTAATGGAGAAAAATAAATGGGAGAAACCAGACTCACTGTGGGGTCCAGTATATAAAGATATAAGGAGCAGAAAATATGCTTCTGGTGTGTGTGTGTGTTTCTGTGATTGGCATGTTTTTTTAAACCCTTAACACTTATTGGCATTATATTGATGATGTTAGCCAGTGTAATATAATGCCAATATTACTTATTTGTGTGCAGTGCAGGTCATGGTTTAAAATGAGTAAACTAAGTAAGTGTTAATGGTTTAAAAAAACATGCCAATTACAGAAACACACACCAAGAAGCATATTTTCTGCTCCTTATATCTTTATAAACTTTATGGGTAAGCTAATCTTTTATATCCTGGAGCACACCTGACTATAACATTCTTAATTTGGGATGCAATCATTTCATCATCCAGTTATATTTGTGTTTTAAATCCTGCACATTTATTCCACCTCATTATCTGACAGCGAGTTGCTCAAATTCAAACGTGTCTTCCTCAAGAAGGCATAAAAGCAGAATCCTCCTTTGGGCCATATGCAAATTAAAACCTTTTTTTCCCCTTTTTTTAATATTTTTTTTTACACTTAGACAAGAAACATAACTATGCTTGTTTAAATGTATTAATTTCAAGGATTGGACCCAAGAAACAAAATGAAATTCTTTGTTTTTGCTGTATATCTTCAGGCATTAATCACTAATGACTGTGATTGCTGCATCCTGAACAGCGCTGAGAAAAGGAACAGGTGATTTGTGATGCGGTTTATGTGCCGCTTTCACCGATGTCCGATGTGTTTTTTTGCTTGGGGACTTGCTATTGGCTGTTGTATTTGCATAAGTAATTAGGTCGGTCTGTGCAGGTTTTGGGGACTATTTGGTGTTGTTATTCGTTAACATCCATCCATCCATCGTCAACCGCTTATCCTGTACAGGGTCGCGGGGGGCTGGAGCCTATCCCAGCTAACATTGGGCGAAAGGCAGGGTACACCCTGGGCAGGTCGCCAGTCCATCGCAGGGCATTCGTTAACATTTAAAATAATATTTATGTTTTAAGTTCTGTTTAATGTTAATAATGTTGTTTTATGTTCTGACAAGGGTTGGTGTTTTTAGGTACCGTGGGTGAGTATGGTGTACCTTTCTTGTCTAAATATTAATTGTGACATTTTAGGTGGTCTGTAAATTGGTCTCAACGTGTTCCTGACATCCTTACTTAAATCTACACCTTCGCTAAAGCCAAAATAAAAAAAAAGATGATTTAAACAACTGAACAGCTCGAATAATATACAAGTTTTAACAGAATAATTATTGCTTTTCTAAAATTATAAACTTAAAATTTCTGCCTTTAAACCCTCCAAAAATTGGCTCAATTTACTTCCATTGTAAGTGTCTCACTGTAATCTTGATTTTTGCTTTTTTAAAGAAAAGGAGGATGAGTGAACATTTGTTATTGTGGTAATCATCATGTTGTGTATGACTTTCTTCAGTAGAACACAAATTAAGGTTTGTAGAGAAATGTTGAAGCTCTGGACGTCCTTATAATGCAAGTAAACAAGTGATATCAGGCTGCTTGATATTTAATGGTCCAAAAGGCAGATTTAGGCAGCATTAAAATAATCCACACCCCTCCAGTCGATCAATTAATGTCTTGTGAAGCAAATCGATAGGTTAATGTAAGAAACAAATCAATACAAAAAGTTATAAACTTTCAAAAATCGCTTCCTGTCATCAGTCGACGCATCAGTGACGTAAACGCTATGGTGTGTTCACATGAGTAGTTGGAAGCACGTGCTCTGTATACAACAGAGGAACGAGTGTCAAGAGAGCTGGTTCATTTCAAACAGCATCTCAGTGCTGGCCGGAAGCAACGATTTAAAGTTTAAAAAAAAATAAAAATAATTATCGATTGGTTTCTTACACCGACCTATCAATTTGCTTCAGAAGACATTAATTGATCGACTGGAGTGGTGTGGATTATTTTAATGCTGCCTAAATATGCCTTTTGGACCATTAAATATCAAGCAGCCTAATATCACTCGTTTTCTTACATTATAAGGACCTACAGAGCTTCAATATTCTTCTAAAAATCTTAATTTGTGTTCTGCTGAAGAAAGACGTTCATACACATCTGGGATGGCATCAGGGTAAGAGAATAATGAGAGAATTTTCATTTTTGGGTGACCTATTCCTTTAATTATACTGAACCTGGAATATTCCTTTAAGATTCCTATCCCTAATGGAAACGGACTGCCATTGGATTGTTGCCTTGCTCTTGTATCAAGGGACATCTGAAAGGCATACTTACAGCAAGGTAATTAAGAGCCGAGCGCTCCACTTCCCTGGGCTGCTGGCATTAGCAGGGTATCAGCCGGACTACTGTAATTTACCTGTGTGCAGCCTCTGTGACAGAGCTTCTGCCCAGAGGGAAAGCTGTTGCTTCATAGAGTTTCAATGCTGAGCATCTGTATGACTAATGTACAATCTCTGCTGCGAGTATAGACTGCAGTGGCAAATTTGAACTTCACTGATGCCTTCTACCAGTGACATGCGAACATCTGAAATGAAAACACAAAAGGAGTGTTATTATTGTCAGCAAGAACTAAATGAAAACATTTCTATTATTAACCTAAAAAAAAAAAAAAAAAAAAACTAACATAGTGGGAACTGTTTTTAGAATAACCCTAAATCTGAATCGATTTTACAGCATGGCATCTAAAGACTGCAAAGTGAGGAGTGTTGTTAAAAGATAAACCTCTTTTCCTTATTTCTTGAGATTTGTGGCACCACACGTTCAGTTTCCACTGGCTGCTCACCGTTTGATTTGAGTTATGGAGCATCATACACAGGGATATTTCTTTAGTCGTTGTAGATGGCTTAAAAATATCAAAACACATTTGAGTCGCCACTTTTCATCACTCACACGACACAATAGTTTTCAAATTCCGACTTCGCCAAAATTTGCAGACTGGAGCCGACAAGCCAAAATTAGTGCTAACTAGCACCAACACAAAGTCATGCAAGTCATGTAGTGTAATTCAGAATGTAATTGCATTTAGGTTTAGATACTCTGTATATTATATGTACAACCTTTAATTTAAAACCTCAACCCAAAGTCATTAGGTATGAAAATGCTCATAGATTGTGGCAACACAAGACAGCCCTGAGAAATGTATAATGCTGTTAAACTTATTTCAATGATATTGGTTAACACGTTAGCTTTGGCAGACATAAAGGAATGAGGAACACCTGGGGAAACAATCAGGGAGAACCAATCGTGAATTAAAACTACAAAAGGACCACAAAACAAACAGAAACGTGGGAACTAAACAAGAATTTCAACATAAAAGCACAAAACCAAAAGACAACAGGGAATATGTGACAGGTAAACACACTTGAGCCGATGCAAACATGACTGATGGGAGATCAGTCACATCTCAATACACTTGCATCCTGTTATATGTTTTGCACTGCATAAGAACACATTCAATCTAAACCCAGACAGCATATGTACATCTGTAAGTTGTCTGTTTTAGATCTTTTCAACTGGAAAGCATCTAAGACCTGCTAAACACACACATCAAATACTTTAGGCATCTACGTCAATCACAGTGGCGTGGAGACATTTCTTTCACTGACTATTCACAATGTTTCATTTTTGTACTTTTGTACTGTCGATAATTTTCTCATTGGAATTGTTCTTGCCTACAGTGAGAAAATGCTCACTGCATATCTAGCAGTGTCTTCTACTTGTGGCATTATATATGAGAAGCATTCCATCGGTCAGCGCTGTTATTTTTATATGGCAGAATGGATGTGAAAGTAATGGGTATAATCAAATGATCTATACTTGGGCATAATGTAAATCAGCAGGATAATTGTTTTTCTAAAGGAGCTTCAAGATAAATAATAACGTCAGATTAGAGCTCTGGCTGCATATTAATTATGGAAACAAGGGAGCCAGCCGGTAATTTTGGGTAGGCGAAATGAATCACAATACAGTTGAATCAATTTAACGCCAAAGCTAGGATTCCTCGCCATGCTCCCAGGTGGCAACCGGGAGTGATGAGTGGCAGAATGCCAATTCTATCTCCTGATAGTGGACATCACTTTTGTACCCTTGAGTGGGACATTCAGCGTAAGATTGCCAAGATGGTGCTAAAACACTGAGAACCCAATAACCCCTATTTACTTGTTTCCTATATACAGTGGAAAAAAGACACAAAGCTTGTGTCCGAAACCACTGTCAGTCTATGACTTTACATAGAGCATTTTTGTGTGAAGGTACCACACTGTAACATAGATTTTTTTTTTTTTTTTTTTTGCATCTTTTTTTTTTTTTTTACTTCCACAATTTTTGTGGTATCAACATTATACCACAAATGCTGTCGATTGAGCTTAACCTGGTATATTCCTTTTGAAAACCACCAAATTCTATGCTTTCACTTATTAGATATTTGTAGAAAAAAGTTTGATTTAATAACCGTTAATAAACGGAAAATTAAAGATAAATATTCAAGGATCAATTTATATTGAAAAATTTAAATTTTCAATGTTATTGAATGTTATATCAAATCAAACTGTATCAAAATCAACTTTAGGCACTGCAATGGCATGTCATCATGGCTCTTGAAAATTTTTGCAGTGCACAGATGAGATTTTTTTTTTTAAGAGAAAATTGTATTAAAATTGCATTTTAACCTGCATCATTTGCACCATTTTTTTTTTTTTTTTTTTTTTTTTTTTTTAATACAAATAGGTCAATACAAATTTTCATAAACAATCTTGATGGTAAAAAAAAAAAAAAAAATAGTCTACAGTTAACTTTTATAACTATATGTCCTGAAAACATTTTAATACATTTCTTCTAATAAATAAACCCCCTCAGAGAATAAAAACAGGTGTCTGCTCATCCGTGAGCGAGCAGCGGCCGCTGCGCGAGCTCATTCTCAAGTATGTGATGCCACAATCGTATTACTCATCTCCATGTAGACCTCGCAGGTCCTTTCACCACACGTCACGATGGGCACCCGACAGGCAAGACTTGTATGGGAGAACATGGGGCAGGACGATTAGATTTTTCGCTCAGTTTTTTTTTATTTTTTGTTGTTGTTGTTTTCTCTCTCTCTCACTCTCCCTCTCCCTCCGACCTGTTTTTCCACACTCCAGGTGGCGAGGAGTATCTCGCAAGACCACCGGCATCGGGCGAGTTTTCAGCTGGTATATTCACACTGGAGGCGGGCACCATAGCAACACTGTCAATTCATGTGGCTGACTGGCCTTGAACTCTGCAATTACTGCCGCTGAACAAGCAGATGTTCCCGCTGTGATTGAGCGCAGTTTGAGTGACAAAATGCAGGCTCACAAATCACAGCAGGCATTAGGGGAAATGTCGTGCTCTTTTACAGGCTGTTTTACACTACACTTGTTTAAGACTAAAGTCTGTGTGGAGCGGCTTTCAGATTCCCACTCGCTACAGTCTGTGAGATTGACAACTATATCAAACAGCTAGGCCTATGAACTTTAAAAATATCCTGTGCATACTACAGCAAACCGAAGTGAATCGAATTTATGGAACCAAAGAGAATCTTCTTAAAAGATGCTCTCAAGTAGTTTTACTGCAAAATAAATTAATTGTAATTTGAAACATATGTATAAAATCATGAGCAGTCACTTGAGATGAAGAATCTACTCATATCAATAACCATATAAAAGCTGTTTTATTCTACATAGGCCAGGGGGACATGGGGCTGCCATTTTAGAATCACATGACCAGCTGAATACTACTTGGTTAATCTCAGTAACCGTCTTGTTATTGGACACTTTCACTCTTGGATTAAACTAATCATGGCTGCTTGTGAATTTCTGCAATAACATATGTATTTGAGAACTATTGATTTTGAATGATGCTGCATCCAGGCCACTAGGTGTCACTGTAATATACAGTGAATATTTCATAAACGACTTGAGTTTTTAACCATAAATATTAGTATCTTAAAGGAAGAATTTGTGTTTTAGGGCTGTTATGGTGGCAATGTATTACCACTGCAGTGGTTAAGGGCCAATCACTGCATGTGAATGGTGTTATACAGTGGTTGATGGGCAGGGGAGATAATGCGTGCAATGTACCTGATTATTGCACATCAAACTTTAAAAAGTTCATAACTGAACACAAAATAAAAATGTGGCTCTTTGTAAAATATCACAAATATATAAAAAATGCACTGTGTGCCACCACTGTGGGGCGGTTGTCATGTTGCAGCTCTAGTTTTTAGTTATTGCATTGCTTGTGTGCGCGTTTCAACACGCAGAAATGCTGAACGACACTGACAAGCAGTAACGCCACTCATGTTAAAGGTATAGTTAACCCAAAAATGAAAATTCTTTCATCATTTACTCACCCTCATGCCATCAAAGATGTGTGAGAAATAATTTTTTCTGCTGAACACAATTGAAGATTTTTAGAAGAATATATCAGCTCTGTTGCTCCATACAATTTAAGTGAATGGTGATCAGAAGATCTAAGCCAGCGTATAAGTAATCCATAAGACTCCAGTGGTTAAATCCATATCTTCTAAAGTGATATGATAGATGTGTGTGTGAGGTGTCTTTTTTTTTTTTTTTTTTTTGACCACTAGAAGAATGTGGAAGTGAAAGTGGAGATTTATAGTAAAAAAAGGACTTAAATATGTATCTGTTTCTCACACACATCTGTCGTATCACTTCAGAAGACATGTATTTAACCACTAGAGTCTTATGGATTACTTTTACGCTGGCTTAGTGATTCTTAGTGATCATACATGTATTGTATGGACCTACAGAGCTGCGATAATTTTCAAAAAAATCTTAATTTGTGTTCGGCAGAAGACAGAAAGTCAAACACACCTGCGATGGCATGAGGGTGAGTAAATGATGAGAAGATTTTGGGGTTAACTATCCCTTTAAATTTAAAAGTTGCTGCTTTAAATTCAGTTGTAAAAACACTGATAATGCATTGTAAGTGTTGTTAATAAATAATAAACAAAACAGATGTCTAATAATTTGTAATTTAATACTTTAAATTAAAAAATATGGCTTTAAAATTATTTTAAATTACCAAATGTATCCCCCAAAAAATAATAATAATATAATCGGTATTAGTATCAGCGATATTGATCTAGATTGTACTTGGAATTGGATCGAAAAGAAAATAAGTGGTATCACCCATACCTCCTAATTACCCAATGGAAACTCTGGTTTGTTTCTTTGATTACTGACTTTTTGAGCTTGGGGAATGTCAATTGAAAAATCATGGTGGAAGTAGTTGAATGTTGACTGTACAGTTTAGCTGGAATACATTTAGTTTACTGTTAATGAAGAACAGCTATTAAGCTCAGCAGAAAATACTACTCACTTTAACGGTTTATGAGGCAACAGGCACCCAAAGTATATTTACCACCATTCTCTGTGGTAGCACAAGAATAACAAAAATAAAACATGAATTACAAACCTAATTCACATTCTTTACTCTTCATTTTTGTTGCACTAGCATTAAAAGGCTTTCTATATCTGCAAGAAGTGAAAACGAGAGAAAATTATTATGAAATTTCCCAACACATTCATTATTTCTGACCAAAATACTTGTACAGTATGTAGGCTACATAACATCATACTTACTGTACAACAAACTCCCCCAGAGGACTTGAAGGCAACATAATGCCTTCAATCATAATGATAGATAACAATAAGTATCTATATTTTGTGTTGTCTTTAACCCTAAAAAGGGCAAGTATATAAAGGCATCCTCTCAGATGTGTGCATCAAAAAATTATTTTGATAAATATCTTCCACCTTAATGTACCCTGGTATTTGGTTTTTATACATTGTAAATTACCATGGTAATTTTTGTAGATGGTACCATGGCAGTGTTGTGTTGTTTTGGACATTTACAATGGTAGTACCATGGCTTTTGACATTAACATTGGCAGTTCGACGGACAATACTATAAAAAAATGCCTCTTAATCTGTTGGATAACTTGTGCGGCTTTGTCTGATGAACTTCTGAAGTCGAACAAAACAGCTGTCAAATAATATTGGCAAATGTTAGACAACCCTGGCAAAAAGTTGTCCACTTTGGTTCTGTTCACAAAGCACATTTCATCCAAACTTGTAAAATTAATTTGTGACTGAAAATTTCAGGTTGTCACTTCTGTTATAGAATACTGTGAATGTCCCTTTCGAGGCAAGTCAGTCCACTTGGCGGCCATCTTTTGAACATTCCCGGGCAGGTATTTTCTAATACAAGCGGCATGAAAGTGCAGCTCCTATTTACATGCATAAGGAAAGACCGAAATCTCCAAAATGGTTGTTCAAGATTACAATATAATAACATCAGCAGAATGACAAGAGTTGTATAATAAATTGTTTTTTTTTAGCTCAGATCACTCTAAAAAAAATAGTTTTCAGGCTGGTTCAGCTAATGCGAGTTCCTGAGTTAACTGACAAGTGATTTCGCTATCCAAAAGCTGATTGGCTCTTTTACCTGTAAGGTGGGAATTCTTTTTCTACACCTGCCATATTGGGTGTTCCAATTTCTCCCATTCATTTTAATACAAGTGGTCCGTCTCAGGGCTAAACAGTCTCTGATATCATTGTCACCCTCTTTCATATTCAATCTGAGCATTCTCTTAAAGTATTTAGCACTCTAAAAAGGACTAACAAACGTATTCTTCTGTTGTGTGAACGTATATCCTTACAAACACACTTGGATACGCATGGCTTGGACACGGCTTGTTTTGCAAATTACAAATCAATACGTGAATACTTGTGAGGGTTCACTTACAAGATTAAAATGAGACCAGGGCTAGGCGGCGACAAGCACATAAGCAAAATCGAAATTAATAAAGCATTGTTGCAGAGCATACTGTATGTGTACTGAAGCCCGCTGACATCCTTGGTGCACCACCAAAACAAACACCAAGCAGAAACTAGTCTGTCTGATGCACATTAAACCTGGAAAGCTATAATCTGATTGGCTGGCTTTATGCAAATTCTGGGATTTGGAGTTCAAAGGATTTATCATTAATTCACCTGGGAAGCTACTCATGTTTACAAGTTCACAATGAGCACTTTTGAGGAAGAACTAACCACTGGATTTGCCAAAGATCGTCAGGTTAGAAATATCAAATCTTGTAAAGATATTGAAAGTTTGGTTTTGAAGCACTTGGTTACAAATTAAATAGATGTCCACATGCAGAACTGCATATTCTGCTCAATTTTCAGAGTAATGTCTGTGAAATAATCAGTACGCAGTTCTTCGATATTTTCTGTACAACCAATTGTAGAGTCTGCCATGTCATTATTTGAATCATTTGAGATATTAAGCATCTCAGGTTAACCTGCCCCTAAACAACATATAAAAACAAAACAAACTGCAGTTGATCGTTTTACATGTCAGTCAAACCTCTTTATGTCTTCTTGGCTAGAATAAGCTGCAGTCTGGACCAGACTTTATGCCATGTGTCAAAAGTCTTGCTAGGCGTGAAAAGGCAAAGACAAAATGTTGTGGTGCACAGCGATTTCCCAGCACAGTTAGCAAAATGTCAGAGAAAAGAAAATAGTCAATTTAATTTAGAATTTTTTTAATCAATGGGAAAAATTCCCTAAATCCCCTTGCAATCAGCTCTAACAACCACAGACAGGTACACAGTGAGAGCAACTCACAAACAATGGAGCTTAGTTTACTTTCATTTGGTCATTTATTTATAGAAGGAAGACCGCAAACTGTTAATTTACAGCTTCAGTTGTCTTGCCAATAACTATAACAACGCAGTGAAAACAAAACAACAAGAATCTAGCTTAACAACACTTCTTTTCATAAAGTCTGCTAATTAAAGGATTGTTGTGCCCTGATTCTTATGGAAACACTCATGTAGGACTTCGAAGCAGAAGAGAACTAAGAGAAATCGAAAATTCTACACAGAATGACTTAAATACAGAATCAATGCTGACTTTCTCCTGAGTTATAAAGAATTGGGACTGGTTCCAACAAGTCTGAGTTTCTCACATCTGGCAAATCTTAACTGCCGTAAGAACAGTGAGGAATCTTGGAAAAGGCACAATGAAGCTCCTCTGTCTTCGTTGTTAATCAGATAAACCCCCAGATTAACTCATCGCATGACTGGCCATTTGCTGAGGGACTACTCTTGTATGACTGCCATGGATTTTTCTTCAATATAATCATCTCTCTATGCTTAAAATTATTATACTAAACATGAGGCAGGTTTCTCTCTTACCATCTTAAATGAAGCTTAATTCATGAACATTTGACATGGACTTTGGACTTTTCTCATTTCACTGCTATCCAAATGCACAGCCATGTGTAGGATTTAACCATAAATTGACAAATGCATCTTATGCAGATGATAACCCAGACAATTATGTTTTTCATAATGTGTAATGTATTATCCATGTTTAAAACTAACAACTATACATTAGGAAGTTTATCGTGCATTATAACTGTAAATTAATAAGAAAGTACAAGTGTTTGGTATGTTATTTATTGTCTTTTCAATTCCAGAATAATGGAGTTAAGTATTTTCGGGTTAGTTGCAGCTATAGTTCTCTTATGCAATTCATGATCACTTTTTGAGAGGGAAACTGGCAAACCTTAGAACAATGGGCCATGAATGAATTATCTTGAGGGGAGGACAGAAATGACCCTGTGACCCAGCAAAAGACACTTCTGATTGGCTCAAGACACCTTTGGGGTGCGGCCAACCTCAGCTCAACAAAAACTCTCATCCTAGGACAAACATTTCTCTCTCTTCTGTGTATTTCATTAAATCAAATTGGTCCCTTGAAATATGTCTGTGGCAGGGCGGAGGGCAGGTCCGGGTCGTGACGATACACACCCGGTCCCGTATCAGGCTAATCGAGCCTCCGAGAGGGATAAAGGCCGATGGCAGACGGTGGTGGTGCGACGAGAGAGAGATATGTGTGCTTATGTCTTTTAAGTTTATCATTAAAACATTATTTATATTGGCAAGCTGGTTCTCGCCAATAATTATATACATATAAAACCCTACACTCATTAATGCATGCAAAGTTGGATTGACCTATTAGCATATGACTTCAACTGAAAGATTTAAACTTTCTATAATTCAATATTTAATCTGGTATGTGATAGAGCTGGCATGTGACGTAGGGCTGGATGCAATGGTCCAGTTTTATTTGTATTTTTTTATGGTGTTTCTTCAACTTTGGATACTTTAAGCACTGTGGATTTCTAGAAAGTAAAGTCTTGTTAATTGTTTTTTTTATTTTTTACACTCTCAAAAATATTGTGGTGTCACAGTCGCTATCGTTGCTAGTTCTGATTGGCTGCTCATGGTGCAGTGCATTATGGGTACTTGCCATTTTCTCTCACCCTGTGTTAGATGCTTGGGTGAGTTGTAGATTCCAATCTTGTTCTGTGTTGTATGATGGAAGAAAAGCTGTTGTGAGTGATTAAAACAGCATTTGTCTTCATTGACATGTATGTTTCTTTCATTCTTTGTTTTTAGATTGTAATCATTTTAAAGATATAATAAGTTTACTATAACTTTTATAATGGATTGTAATAGTTCTGGGTCTGGGACAAGGCCAAAACAGTAACATTTACATAAAGAAATCAGATCAGTTTTAGTGAGTTTTAGTGAACAAGTTTAAATAGGTTTATTATGAAGAAAATCAACCCCTGAGACATGAAATAGTCTAAAGTTGAAGAAACTCCCATATAATTGGCAGTATACATAAAATGGTGATTAAACCTGGAGTGATGCAAAAGTATGTAATGCAATGAGGAACAATATATACCATTAGCACTGTATAAAACTGCTCATAAGACTCAAGATTCAAGACTTTGGTCAAACCATATGTGACCTTTTATTTTGAAAAATGCAATATGCAATTGAAGTAAAGTGAAAAAACATTTTGCTAGAAGGACACTTTTTTTTTCATTACTGTGGCAGTGATAAATCCAAAGCACACTTCCATATTACCGGTTAATCTGGAGCTTTAAGGACCTATGTAGGACAGGATGGAGTCAGCAGTTTGCCGGGACATTGGAGAGTGGCTCTCATTTGTCTGTCCTCTTCATCTGTAATGCATATAGAGCAGGGTTGAGAAATTGGCACGAGTTGGAATTTATTTTTGGATTTTGATTTTTGAATTGCCCACAGAATGTTAAATTGGAATAACAGACAGAGGAATTTATCAAATGATTAGACAGTTCTCTGTCAAATATAATACTGTCAACATAATTAGAACAGCCATCAAAAAATTTTTAATTTTGGTATACAGTTACCAAAACATGTCTACCAAATTGTTTTCAGACAAAAATGTAAATTTCACTTTAAAAAAGAGAGAAAAAAGTTATTCCACCATGGTATAAAATGGAAAGTTAGTTCTTTTTATTTTGGATGGATGGATGGGCAAGACATGACAGACAGACGGAATCAGAATCGAATTATAAATTCCAAAAACTGGATGCAGAATTCTAAGGCATTCTTAATTCAAATTTGAATAGCTCACAGCTCTGATATAGTTTGTTGGGCTTCAGTTAATATTCCTTCCCTATTCTCTTATGCCTCCAAGTTAGCTCTTTTTAGAGGAACATGTAAAAATCAGCTCCAAGTGGCATTCAATATGATTAAATATGCCATTCATATTATTATTTTTTTTTTTGGTCCACTTCAAGCCATCAGATTGTTTATTCATAATTATTTTGTGTAATTATTTTGGCTTCCTTTGTCTTGATTGCCGGAACTGAAAGCCAAATATCCATGCGGGTGAATAAATAAATGCAACTTGAAGTGCTGCAGTAATTGAAAGCGGTTTATCAGAGCTTCTCAGATTTCCATGTCTGAGTGAGTTCAGTTGAGCTTTGATCTACACAATTAACTGAGATATGTCATCTTTAAAGTGTTGGCAATGATGTACGGCTACTTTGTACTGTTATCCCTGTCTCCCCGCCCTCTTATCATCATTTGGGTATTGCATTAAGAGTCAAAGTGAAGCCCAGATGGTTTCAGTGTTATTCTTTGGTTGAGGGATCTGCAGTGGTTTTCTTGGAGGGCCTTGTGCTGTTTTGTTGTTGAAGTTACTTTGAGATTGTACTTTGCCAAACTAATCATTATTTAAAAGGAGTTAAACTGCAGTCAAGCTACTCTTTGAAAAAGTAGTTAGCTTACCCTTCAAGCTACAAAACAATTGTTAATAGTTATGTATATGTAGAAATTCAAATGAGCAAAGATTAATAAATGTAAATGTATATTAATTGTTAGTTAATGTTAAGTACTGTGTTAACTAATGGTAAACACAAATTTATAATAGTATTAACAAATCATTTTAACCAACTGTGAATATATATATTCACTACCTTTCCAAGGTTTTTAGAATAATAGTGAAGTCATCAAAACTATGGAATAACATAAATGGAACTATGGGAATTATGTTGCGACTAAACAAAATCCTTAAACTGTGTTATATTTTTGCATCTTCAAAGTAGTCACCCTTTGCCTAGAATTTGCAGACATGTACTCTTGACATTTTCTCAACCAACGTATCAATACATTTTAAAAACAGGCCAATTGGTACCCAGAATTAGTGGATGGGTGAGGCGGGAATTAACCGCGGCCTCGACTCTATGCCTTTTTCCCTTGAATCGTATCTCAATGTAACAACCGGATACTTGTGATTGTCACTGTGCACTATATATATATATATATATATATATATATATATATGTGTGTGTGTGTGTGTGTGTGTGTGTGTGTGTATAAATATGCTTTGCAGTGTCAAGTAAAGTCAAGTCAATTTTATTTGTATAGCGCATTCACAACACACGTCGTTTCAAAGCAGCTTTACAGAAGATCAGGCATTAAAAGACTATAAAACAATAATGCCTATAATGTCGATGAATCATCATTGTGTAATTAGATAAAATACAATTGTTAATCGTGTTTAAAAATAAGTCATTAAATAATAATTGTATTAATAAACCCAGTGAGCAAGCTGAAGGTGAGTGTGACAAGGAACACAAAACTCCATAAGATGTTAAAGTCAGTGTTAATTCAGCACTACAAGTATTCCATTGCAAACCTTTTATAACAATTGTGCCACTGTACTAAGGTGAAAAAAATACACACAAACAAAATTCAACAATACTAGAATCTGTCATCCAAAATAACAGTGCTACTTGGTCGATATTTTTCATTGCAACATTGCATGTAGTTGTTAAGTCTTCAGCCATCAGAAAACAAAATTCTTCTTGCCTCATTCCAAATGGCAAGCACTGTAACTACTGCCAAGGATACTGCAGGAGGTTACACAATAAGCCCAGTTGTGGCTGTTATTTTGTGTCATGCGAGACTAAATACAGGAACTTCCACCATTACACAAGTTCAACAGATTTCATCTAGATTTGAGAACTATCTTGTGTCTCATATCACTGTGAATTATGGCTGAATCCAGTGTGTAAAAAACACTTGCTACGTGCCAAATCTGAGTAAACTTACCTTTAGCAAGTAAACAAAACTACTCACCAATTGGCTGAGGAACTGCATCACAATGTGTGGCACAATGTGTGAGAATGATAATCTGACCCTCACTGATTTGGAACACATGCAAACCACCTCATACACCCGTTTACCTTACCAGTGTTGACAACATGTGGGTGAGAAAAAAAAGACAGAATTTTCATTTTTGGGTGAATGGCCCCTTTTAAGAAACCAAAACTAAAAAATGAGGAACAAAATAGTGAGGAATTTGTCTGTTTAGCTCGATGTGACAATTAAAGCTAATCAGAATATATTAGATGTATAATGTACAGTTATAAGGAGCAGGTTTTTGGGCCAATGAGATTTCACAGTGGGCATTAATACCACCAATGTTCCCTCTAAACTGCACGTACGTGCACTTCTTATGTTTTATAATATTTACATTTCACTTTTTAAACAAAGGAGTGTGCTCATCAGCATATTATGCATTTTTGACTTCTTTAATTATAATAAATACAATTTTATATAATACTTGTAATATATTATACATTTTCTCAGACGGCCGAAGTGTCCACCCAATTGAAATGGTGTTGCTTGGAGTGAACACAACGACGCTCAATGCGGTCGTGGCTGGTTTGACAAAAACTCTGATATAGATGGAAGACACACCTTATATCACTTGTAGATATATCATGTACACTACGAGGATGGATTATGGTCCAGCGAGGCCATGGCGCAGTGCAACAGGAGCACCAGCATCTTTGGAGGCCCCTCCTTGTAGCAAATGTGAGATGTAATGTCCAAATAACAAAAAATTACATTGCAAATGTACAAGCAAAAATCGATCTTGCAAGATATAAAATAATAAAGCTATAGTTACAAAATTAACATAAAATATCTGTAATATATGTCAAAAGAGACAACCTGTACAAAAATCTGGCAAACACACGGCAAATTTGCCATTCATTATTTTCACCCATGCAAATAAGCTTTCGTTTTTGTACTTTACAAAAATATTGATTTTGCTAATTTACTTTTATCATTAGTTTTTCATCATTTTGGTCACATTAGCTTTTTTAAAATGTACAAATGACAAGTATTCAATCAATAAATATGCAGTCTTGAAATTTCATACATTATGTTGCATACATATTTATTGCTACATGTTTATAGTTACATGTATAATTTGTACCATATACAAGCTTTTACATTGACATGTTGAACAAGTACTAAAACAGTACTGTCTCTTTAAGAATAGTGGCAGTTCAGCAAGTGTCTCACAGAGGTGTTTTGGTTAACCGCATATTAACGAGCAAAGTCGCGTGGCTTCTTTATAGCATCCATGCTATGTGTGATCAGAAGTAAATGTTTAAATTTTTTGTAGTTTTTGATTAACAACTGATTATGAAGAACAGAAATTATATTAAAAGAGATATTTTTCAACAACAATGGGAATGCGTGGATCTTGTCTTTGGACACAAATTACACAGAATGAGTCAAAAAAACGTTTTCACTTAAGGTGCAGTGAAAGGATCTCGGTGCTCAACTTCTTCCCAACTTTACTACTCAATCACTTGTGAAAATTTACCAGTCAGTGGCTAATCAGACATTAACTACATTTCCATCCAAGTGTCCATCCAAGTTTACCGATATAGCTGATGGAAATGCTAATTATCGCTAAAATTTCACAAGTTTAACTCTAGCGCATAAACTCTATGATGATACTTCAAATGTCACGAAAACTTGGTTTGGAAACACTTTTTGTTGAGAAAATTAGCATTAACGCAAATATTTAGTTGTCGTTAGACTGTGACATGAGGACGGTAAACATCCTTGATGGCCAATTTATTGATGTGAAGCATTACTCGCACTGTTATGTATTGGTCTTAACGGCATACCTGCACAGATCCTATGCTGCAAACAAATCTGCGTCATGACACTTCCAGGTGTGACAGCACAAATATCTCTTATCGTGCACCTGTCATCGACAAGTGCACGGAAAACAAATGAATGGCCACTCTTTGCGATTAGTTGCCATCCGTTTATTTATTAAATTTACTTTTCCACACCATTCAAAATAATAGATGGCAGTCATGGAATTAGCCCACAATAGAAAAAACATATCATTTCTGTGCACAAAGATGTTTTAAATTAGCTACTTTGCATGTGAAAAAGTGTTAATGCTGAGGAGAGGCCAAAAAAAGATAACATTTCTCATTTCTTTATTTCACATTGTGTCAACAGTCACTGGCACACATTTAAGCACTGCTCATCACTGTATATCAGTTTTATCTCTACAGTGGCTTGTTTCCAGGTGTGATGCCACCACGGGAAGCACCTCAGCACTGGCACCACTGGCCCGGTCTGTAGTTCGTCCTTGGTTATGACAGGTTAGTGCATCTGAAATGAAAAATACAGGTTTATAAGAATGTTGTTCAAGCCCTTAACCCTAGTCCTACACTTAAACTCAAACCTTTCCCTTAAATCTGATTGTTATCACATGTTCAATGAATATAATGTTGCTCAAGGAACATTGGATGAACTATTTGGCAAAATCTCATAAGCAAATTGATGCAGGGAGGTTCAATTCTATGACATTAGCACTGGTCTGGGTGAATGACAGTGGCACAGATAAGTGACAGCGATAAGTGAACATTTTTTGGACCCACGAAAAGACCTTGCTAAAGATATTAATGCACACTTATTTACTTTCCTTCTAAAAAAAAATCACAATGTGGCCTGTAAGTTTCAATCTGGTTGCAACCAGCTGGCCAGCAATGATAAAAGTTGTGATACTCTGTGAAAAAAAAAATTCTAGCCACAAATCCAGGCGAGAGTGCTATGTCAGCAAGCTTGATGATTCTCATTTCAACCACATAGCACAATGCCTTTGCACAAAAGCAGGAATACTTACTCGAGAATAAGTTTTATCTTGGCTTGTCACTACTGAAACTCTGTTTCACAGCAGTCATTAAATCCTTTGCTAAGGGAATCATTGAAGTGTGGTTTATACCCCCTGTTGTAGTAGGTGTCTGGTGATTTGTAGCAATTGATATTTCCTGACAAGAGTCCTTTGGGCAGTTGCCTTTAGGGCTGGTATTGACTTGCGATAGAGTCAACTCTTGAGCAAAAACAGTAATTCACCCAAGCTAGAGAGCTTGTGCTCTGTAAGCACCACTGTTCAGACAGGAAGAATAAAGTCATGCGTTGGCCAATCTAGTACAGCTAGCAGGCCGAACATTTTGGGATGGATTGGGGATTGTCTCACAGCATAGACAGACCTCTGACTATCAGCATGAAGCATTGTCCATATTGCATCTTCTGGGTCCCTAATGGATCATGAAACAATACAGCGCGATCTCATGAAAATGACATGACTGTGGTGACATTTTTTTAAATGATTTAACATGGCTCCTTGCATGTCTCCAAACAAATATGGTTAAGGTTAATACTCTATAGAGATTTAAAGTGAACAAAACCTACATCCCTAGCCTAAACCTAACCAATAGTGTCATAAAAATCAAATGTGAGATGAAAAAATTTAATTGATGAAGCAACCACATTATTTTGTGGTGCTTCTTTGACACTTACAGCTCACATGTCAACTTGCGTGCTCTACTGGACTCATACACTGGTCGTTAGCCTCTGCGCAATTTGATTGCATCCGAACAAGCTTGTAATTGTAGTAGGTTAAGTAACGCAAACGTTAAAATGTATTGCCTTTAGTCTTTAGATGTCATAAGATAGCATTGTGTGAGGATCAGGGTGAAAATTACTCGTGAACCAATAACGTGCCTGTAACGTAGTTCAATGGAAAGGAGGAGGCGAGAACCGGCTTGACGATATAAATAATATTTTAATTAAAAACTTAAACAAAAGATAAAACACACACATGACGGACATGTCCGTAAACGATCTCTCTCTCCCGCACCATCCTCTGCAGTCGGCCTTTATCCCTCTCGGAGGCTTGATTAGTCTAATACGGGACCGGGTGTGTAGGATCACGTCCCGGCCCCGCCCTCCGCCCTGCCTCATTCCTCCCTCGTTCTCTCAGGCTGGGGAGCCCCAGGCGGACCAGAGTCAGACCCACGACCCCCGGCGGAAAGAACGCCCCTCCGTGTTCACGGCGACTCCTGGAGACACTCCTCCACCCCTGGCAGCAGCCCTACCGCTCCAGGCGTTCGGGGAGTCACTTCCCTCCTCCCCTCGCAGACGGCGGTATTCTGTCGACCCCTCTGCGTTTCTGGGGGATGGCAGGGCACTCTTCCGCCCCTGGAAGTGGCTCCATCACTCCAGGCGGTCGGGGAGTCCAGTCCCCACTCGTCTTGTGGACGGCGACCGTTCAACCACGTCCGGGCAGTCGGGCTACTCCCTCTCCCGGCGGAAGGCAGCGTCGCTCCACCGGGTGGACAGCAGTGTTGAGAACTCCGCGACGGGCATCCCTCCTCCTTCCCGGATATCGGCACCAGTGTAACGTAGTTCAATGGAAAGGAAGAGGCGAGAACCGGCTTGACGATATAAATAATATTTTAATGACAAACTTAAAAGACAAAAACACACATGACGGACATGTCCGTAAATGATCTCTCTCTCCTGCACCATCCTCTGCAGTCCTTTATCCCTCTCGGAGGCTTGATTAGCCTGATAAGGGACTGGGTGTGTACGATCACAACCCGGCCCCGCCCTCCACCCTGCCACAGTGCCATTTTACTTTGATTTGTGTGAAAGTGACTAAAAGTAATTGTTTTTGTAGCGCCTCAAGTGTTCATTTCACCAGACAACGGCTGCGATATGTGCTAAGAGGCACGTAAAAATTATTTAGCAAAAGTGTAGGTATAGTAACATGATTCTATGAGAACAGGTTCCAGCAATAATAGAACAGCATGGAAATATTTCAAATAATGACGTGGTAACTATAAAAAGTTCCACAGAAAACATGGAAACAAGAGCAGAAATGTGTGTAGATATAACAAGTTGTAAAAATAGTACAGAGTGGCAAAATTGTACTAGTTGGCTTTTACGAGAATATACAACTTAAACTCCAATAGAGAAAAATAAATGAACCAATGGACAATGTTATTACAATTTCTCTTAAGGGGGTATTTACACTCAGAATAGAGGCAGAATTGGGTTGTTGGAATTTTGAGTTTCGTCATTACCACCACGACCCGTAATCACTATTACAAGCTATGATATGCTGGTAATGACCGTGCTTGTGATGACGCCTTTGTCATTTTGTGCAAAAAACTATACAAAATTAGCCTCATGGCTGACTATCAAGTCTAACTGGATAGCTACATGTATAGTAAAATAAATAGAAAAAAATTAACAAAAATATAACTTGTTTGGTGTTGTCACATAATAAGTGTAAATGCCTATCAATAAGAATAAAGAGCACATTTTCTTACCACTGCATGTTACAATGGCTACCAAGTAAACTCAGAGGTGGGTAGTAACGTGCTACATTTACTCCGTTACATTTACTTGAGTAACTTTTTGTGGAAAATTGTACTTTTAGAGTAGGTTTAAAAGTGGGTACTTTTTACTCTCACTCAAGTAAATTTCTAGTGAATTTTTTTAACTTTTTCTTCTTTACAATGGGTGGCGTTACTGTGGGTAAGAATGAGTGAACAAAAGTAGGGAACAAGTGGCTCACTCAGAATTCAGACACTCCTACAAAATGGCAGACACTCGTAATAGTGCACTATATAGTGAATAAGGGGTGGTTTCAGACACAGTGAGTGTTCCACGACCGGAGTTGGTGCCCTACGTAGGTTGTGTACTCTGCATATTGAGAGTGGTGGTACTGCTGTACAGAACTAATGATCTAAATACTTACGACACTGAAAACTGTAACTACACTTAAATAAGAATCCACACAGGACTTTAAAGCTTTGAAATAGTGAAAGAAGGCATTGATAAAGCATGATCTTGCTTTGGTTTATATTTCAGCATTATATATAATGTCCTTGTGGGACATTTTCACTGTAATAATTACTAGAAATGTTTCCAAACCTCTCTTCTTATTGACAAATTCATCCAGAACTGACCAGAGCTCTTAAAGGTTAGTTCACCCAAAAATTACAATTCTCATTATTTACTCACCCTCATGCAACCCCAGATGTGTATGACTTCGTGATCTTTCATCTGCTGAACTCAAATTAAGATTTTTAGAAGAATTTCTCAGCTCTGTTGCAACATTTTGTTGGAAGTCTTTAATTAAATTATGGCATTATATTTGAAACTCAGGGTTAGGGACCCTGCATTTTCCATCATAAAACACAAATAAAATTTACTAAAATAATTATCTTGAGACCCAGTAAAAAAAATTCTAGATCTGTCTTTGTCTAAACTGACTATGGACATTTATAAATTACTTGTGTGAAATGTGTTTTTCCTTGAAATACATCCCAGGGACAGAAATATGCCCGTAATCTGAGAATCACCTTTTGGAAGTGTTTGGAATGGGAGGAGGGAAGCATATTACAGGTCACTGACATACATCAGTCGATCATTTGTATTGCATAAATAAATATGGAATGAATAATAAAATGTTAAGAGACATTTCCTTTCTTAAAATAAAGTGATTTATAGGAGGCTCGCTAAAATGTGATGCCTATATTGGTTTGTCCCTATAAAATAAAAGTCTTGTATGAGTTGTCATGAGACTATGTTGAGTTAACTTGCTACGAAGTGTCTCAAAACTGTGAGTATCTTTCAAAGAAATGTAGTGATGAGTTCTTCCTCAAAACTACTCATTGAATCAGCCTAGTACCTTGTAAACATGACTTTGTTTCCAGACGGGCTGATAAAAAAACAAAACAACCTGTGCTCCCTTAAAGTTGGTCAAATCAGCAGGTATTGGACTTTATCTTTCATATTTGTGGTTTAACATTCAATAGCACATTCAAGGGTGGGAAAATCGCCATAATCTTTTGGGAAATCACACGCATTGGAGTTGTGCATTGTCTTGGTCATTGGTGTGCGCGTGTTTGCGTTTTGTGTGCGTTGACAGCTCTAGTTTACGAAGCCCCTGCTTGCTCTTGTTTATCTGTTTACTCATCCCTTGTCTTCTCTAGCAGCTTTACGAGGCTCTGCCACAGCACTTTGTCAAGAGTTCAAGACTGGATCTATCTCTTATGGCATGTGTTTGCAGTATTTCAGGCACACACACATCATTTATTCAGCAAAATTCCATCCTTTGACATTAAATAAACAAGATTTTGTACAAGAACTGGGCTGCAAGATATTTTGTATGGGTTATTTAGATACAAATATTATTATATTCATCAATAATGATTATTTCAATAGCTTTGGAATACAAGCATCATAAAATAATAAAAGTGGCTCCCTAGTCCATCTCTCAAACAATGAGGGGTCTTTGGCCTGAAAAATGGCCTGAAGCGAGAGAAAATGTTGATTATAAACACATTTATACATGGGCTGTTTACGTGTGCTGTGTATTTTTATACACGCTCCATTCCCAAAGTCTGTTGAAATCAACAGAGCACAACCGAGTGCCCGCTAACTTTTTCAACCGTTGGTTCCGGAAGTATTTTTCCCATTTATTTTGACCATGGAGTTTTCATACAATTCTTTATAAAAGAGTTCTACCCGATGAACCAATCCAAACAGCTCCAAGATAAATCACAACATTACAAACTTTAATTTGAAACAAAAAAAAAAGTATTAGAAAATTGGACAAAAAGACAAAAGTGCAAGACTGTACTGTGAGAGAATGAACTACAATCAATGGGAAAATATAAAACTATTGATTTCAAATTGCTATTATAAGTACAGAGACAATATATTTTTAGTTTATTGCAAACTATTCAGAAATATATATGCAGTAAATATATAAGTAGTTTGAGAGTGTAGGGAGACCGACTTGATTGCTTCATTCACAGTGTGCCTTGGAAGTGGGTGGATGCTGCAGAGCTCTTATGTCTCTGTGATTCTCTAATTGGCGGATCGTTCTCCTTCAGGATCATGGGTAGTGTAGTTCTTCACCAGAAATGTCATTATTAAACACTTTTTAAAAAACGATGATAAAGCGGACTGATCACTTCAACAGAAACATATACCATCAATTAACAACCTCAGAACGCACGGTAGCTCTGCCTTTATAAATTATCGTTAAAAATAAATGAGTCTATGGAGAAAACGAATGAGATATTTGCCCGTGTTGGCATTAGACAGCAAGGCAGCTCACTAGGTTTTAAAACAAAGAAACATCGATAGAATACTTTGCAATCATCTTCAACACCTCTTCTGATTTCAAAACACGGCACAGTTCACTTTCAATTAACTCTGCGAGTAATAGACTAGTTAATCTCCATCAGCTCTCAGCTAAATAGCTTTGGAGATTAGCTTTCCCAGGGAAAAATGATTATATTTTTGCCTTGTCTATGAAACCGATAAAATGATACAGATACAATGATAAAGATTTTAATAGAGAGATTAAGCATCCTGCTCATTTGACTTCTCCCTTTTCACAGTAAATCTCCGTCGGTTATGGAGAAACATGGTAAAAAAAAAAAATAATAATAATACATATATTCACACTGCTGGGTTTGTGTTGAGAGGCATATCTTGTCTGGCCCAGAGCTCAGACTTGAGAGAGTTTATCTGGGCAAATATCTCCTTTCAAGTCTGGCATCTAAAATGCTTGTCTGCATCATGATAAGCCACATTCTTCCTCATCCTACAAATTACAAACACTTTTTCAAACTTTTAACTCACTGGTGCATTCAACTTTGGCAAGAATTTGTGCAAAGTTATATCTAAGCACTGTTAGTCATTGCTGGATAACAGTCCCTTTAAAATCAAATCTGTCTTTCTTGGCAATCCTGAGGATATTTTCTATCTAGGCAATAGGAATGCAAGGGCAGTACTAAATTCCTACCACAAAAAAATGGTTATATGGTTACTGCAGGTTTACTGTAGGGAAACCATGCTAATTTTTGTACTGTAGAGTTCAGTGTTTAAACAGACTGATCGCACAGTGAAATTATAAACAGTAGGTTGACATATCTTCAGCTAAAAGTGGTCTGTGCTTACCGAAATGTAAAAAACTGCCCCATGTGACAAAAACGGTAACTGTTGTTGGGAGTATTCCTGGTAAAACGTCCACAGAGGGGCGCCAAAGGCGAGTTGTGAAGTGAGTTCTTTATAAAATTAAACCCCCAAACCTAAACCCCAAACCTAAAGCTAACCATCAGTTGAGTAAAAATGTTATGTTAGAGGGGAAAACGCAACCTTGGAATAATGCTTAATACCGATTATGAGAACGTGATTACTTCTTGTTTTGAATGCGGGTTCTGAACTTGAATCTCCCACGCTGCTGACACATTCAGTTTCCGGTCATGCCAAAGCGGAAGGGAAACACGATAGAGACGATGCAAAAATGTCTGATAGGAGATAGTGCCTGTCTGTGAGTCGGCATAATGCGGTTCCTAGTGTACTGGAACTTTCGGAAACAACTTGTCGACTTTCAACGTGATCATGTTGGTAAAAATCTTCGAGAATGCTGCAGGAAAAATTTGTGCATTCAAACTATTACATTTATCAGTATGTTTTGCCATTGTGAGTGCAATGCTCTACCAGATGAGCTATAGAAAAACATGAACCGATAAAAGTTCATTTGAATCCATTTTCATTCACTGAAAAAGGTTAGGGTAAGGTTAGTACCATGGTTTTTCCATTTATTGGGACTTTTGTCTTTAGACATGGAAATATGGTATTATTTTAGGTTTCATGTAAATAGCATGGTACATGAATGTGATAATCATTCACTACAATGTTATTAAAACACAATGTGGCAGGGCGGAGCTGGGTCATGATTCTACACACCCGGTCCCTTATCAGGCTAATCAAGCCTCCGAGAGGGATAAAGGCCGACTGAGGATGATGCGAGAGAGATCGTTTATGGACATGTCCGTCATGTGTGTGTGTTTGTGTCGTTTCTTTAAGTTTATCATTAAAAATATTATTTATATCGTCAAGACGGTTCTCGCCTCCTCCTTTCCACTGAACTGTGTTACACTGGTGCCGAAATCCACGAAGGAGGAGTGATTTGCCGTAGTAGAGTTCTCGCTACTACCGTCCACCCCAACGGAGCAGCCGCGGCATTCTGCCGGGGGACGAGGAGCCCGGCCACCTGGAAGCGGAGGAACGGCTGCCGACCGCGAGGGGAGAAGGGGCTCCTAACAGACCGCCTGGAGCAGTCAGGGCCTCTGCCAGAGGAGGAGGAGTCCCCTTCCTGCTGCTGAAACGCAGCAGGGTCTGTGAGTGGTGAGGGGCTCGCTGCCGACCGCCTGGAGTGGGAGAACCGCTGCCAAGGGTGGGGGAGACCCCTTCTGTTCCCCAAGAACACGGCGGGGCGTTCCATCCGCCAGGGGCTGGAGGACTGCCTCTGATCCGCCCGGGGGGTGAGCAGCTGTCGTCCACCTGAGAGGGTGGAGGAGTGATCGAGGACGTGTGTATCAGAGAACCGGTGAGTACGTTTTTTTTTTTAAATCTCTCTCTCCTCTCTCTCTTTCACTGCTGCTCTGCGTTGGCTTTTTTCCTCTCTTTTAAATGTTTTTAAGTGTTTTTTGGGGGGTTACTACACTGTTACAGGAAGTACATCCCATTTAATTATTTCTGTTTCCCTCCCCTTGTCCCCTCCCTCATCCAGGTAGACGGGGATGACCTGACAGCAGATGGGGCGGAAGGCACGCCCCTCCCCAGGGAAAGGGGTGGGGGGTGTACATCATGCCGGGGGCTCCCTAACCTGAGAGAACGAGGGAGGAATGTGGCAGGGCGTAGGGCGGGGCCGGGTCGTGATTCTACACACCCTTATCAGGCTAATCAAGCCTCCGAGAGGGATAAAGGCCGACTGCGGAGGATGGTGCGGGAGAGAGAGAGATCGTTTACGGACATCTCCGTCATGTGTGTGTTTTGTCTTTTGTTTAAGTTTATCATTAAAATATTATTTATATTGCCAAGCCGGTTCTCGCCTCCTCCTTTCTATTGAACTGCGTTACACGCAATGATTACCATCTGTTTCCACTATTGTAGGCCTAATCTTTTGTAAGGGTAAGGTCATTGAAAACGGTGCCTTAAAATGGTCTGCCTCATCCGTATATGAGCTCAGTAGAGTCGACAGCAGTGTTCACAGAAAGAATTGGATCTTTTGACCGCATGCGACCTCTCAATATTTCATCAGCTGTTCTGCGGACTGCAGTAACACTAATCATACACGTGCGGCGGGCTATAAAACCACAGAAACTCACAGGCTGGGATTCATGCAGGCAGTTGGACGCCTGCAGTGCGCTGGAAATGACTGTCTGCCATCACTATCAGTCATACAATAGAGAGAGCTCCATACATTACTGGGGGTTTATGGACTTTCAGCTTTATGTCAATGCCACAAAACCTCAAAGGCCTGTTTTATTCCACCTTATGCCTTCCTCGGTCCTGCTTAGATTGAACTCTGGCATTGGCTGCCAAGCTGAGCTGATTAAATCATCCGTCATATTTTTGTAAACCTCGAATTTGACTTTGACCAACTTAAAAGTCTGTTGTGTTTGAGACAACTGCCTTCCCCAAAACATTGTCAAACGGCTGCACACAAATGACAAAAATGTCTAAAAAAAGAAAAGAAAAGAACAGAAAAGAAAAATGAGCTGTTTAGTTTAAAGTCTTAAAACTGGGGGAAAAGCCATGGGTGCCCACTGGAATTTGAAATTCGTTTTTAGAATAGCATTTTTGATGTATGAATAAAATAAGGTCTGTGGTTAACATTAGATGCCTTTATGTTTTGTAACATTACTTAAACAGTCAGACCTCAGATGTTGAACTGTTTTGTGCTTTAACAGGTTTAACACAACTTGCTTTACCCCGGATAGAAAAATAGCTTTGGGCTGAATTTGGACACATTTCAGCAGTGAGTTTGGCCTAAATTGATTGGTCTAAAAACTATAGCAGATAAACTTCATCTGTCAAGCACATAAAAAATGACATGCAATCAGCACCTTAATTGTTAAACACATACCTAATTTTGCCCATAAAAACAGGATCCTAAATGACATTTGAAATTCCAGAATGAAAGCTAGGACAGATTGGCCCTCCAAGTTGGTTTACAAATTTACGTTACGATTTTAGTATTTGAAATTAGTATGCAAATATTATGCGTGAGTTATATATCAAAACATTTACTAAAACTACTTGATTAGTGTTGGAACTAGTATTATGAGCAACTAGCAGACAAGTCTGGATGAGCTCAACATTATAGCCTGAAAATTTACAAAATAAAAAATTCCCTCTTGATTATGGTTTTATCACTATGGCAACCATTTAATGAAATTACATTGACAGACATGAAAAGGATCCTGCTAAATAATGCCATTGAACTGTGTCATGTCTGGTCGTTATTAATATTCTCCAACCCCTAAATAGCTCATAAATCTTTCCTTGAGCCAACAAAAAGGGCAAATAATTGATCTGTGTTCTTCCAGCTCATTATATCCTTCGAAACAGAATCAAGGCAGGCTGAATGACTGTTTTTAGATGTTATGGCTCATCACTGTGTAGACCATTCGTATAAAGTGCATCACTCACCAGACTTGCAATGTTGGGGCAGGGTCACTTTCACCGTATGGAGATAAGATGCAATGAAAGTGCATAGTGACTGAGGCTAGCATTCTACCGAAAATTCTTTTATGTCCGATTAAGTCATACCTGTTTGGAGCAAAATGGGGGTAAAGTGATAACAATTTTCAGTTTTGGGTGAACTTTCCCTTAAAAATTGTGTTTTAGGCGGACAAATATGTCCACAGCAGTGGGGGAAAAAAACTGATTTAAAAAAACAAAACAAAAGCACAACCATTCTGGAACAGGGAGTCCCTTCAGACACTTATCAGTGAGAAAAGTAAAGCAGGAACATTACCGACCAGACACCAGAAAAAACCCACTGTAATTTTGCTGGAAAAAGAAGGGGGAAAGCATTTGTACAATTAAAAAACTCCTGCTACAGCCTTTGGGAGTGCAGTGTCATGCTGCAGAGGGACATATTAGGGCATATATTTAGGGCAGTGGTGGCTCAGCGGTTAAGGCTCTGGATTACTCACCAGAAGGTCGGGGGTTCAAGCCCCAGCACTGACAAGACACCACTGTGTGGCCCTTGAGCAAGGCCCTTGATCCTATCTGCTCCAGGGGTGCCGAATCATGGCTGACCCTGCACTCTGACCCCAGCTTAGCTGGGATATGTGAAAAATAAATAATTTCACTGTATATATGCAGAAATGTATGTATAATGTGTGACAATTGGGCAATTAAATTAAATTAAATTAAACATGCCGTGGTGTGGAATAGTACAAACATTTAAGAAAGTTTCAGAATTGGGGTAACATGTAAGGAGAAGAATGTAAGAATGCAATGCAAATTTAAAGAACAGAAGAACAAGAAAATACTTTAATTGGCTTGTTAAAACTTCTATAATTGGTCTAATGGATTGCAACTTCTCTGTGTGGGCTGTTAGAACCCTATTCGCTCACTGTATTAAATCTAGGTCTGATAGAGTGCTTATGCCATAAATATCTCACCAGCCTTCTGTAGTTTAGAACATCAGTGGCAGAGTTCAGGTAGTTTCTGTCTCAGATGTCATGCCTGCAGTCAGCCTAACAAGTAGAAATTGCAACAGTGCACGCCCACTATTTCAGCCATCTTGGTTTTGGAAGTATTTTCCCATTAATTTATTCTATAGGGATTTCATAAAAGAGTTGTAGGCCATGATCAAAACCAACCAGCTTCCAGGTGAACCACAACATTTCAAACTTTGATTTGGAGCAAAAAAATCGGAAAAAAAGACGAAGGTTCAAGACTCTGTACTTAATGTCTTTAATGAGGGAAAGAACTACAATCCCATGAAGCATTGTGAATGAAAAATGGGAAATTAAACTTTTGATTTAAAGTTGTTGATTAGAAGTATATAAACAATAGGTTTGAAGTTCATTGTGAAATATTCAGACATACAAATATATAAGTAATTTGAGAGTGTAGGGAGAGCGACTCGATTACGCCATTCAGAGTGCTTCATGGGAACAGGTGGGCACTGCAGAGCTCTTTTGATGTGCTTTGTGCACTTCAGTTCTCTGATTGGTGGATCTTTCTCTGCTGAACCATGGGTAGGGTAATTATTTTATATATATGCTATTAAAAATGATTTTTGGAAAATTTGGTTAAAATAAAGGGAACTATGACTTCAACATAAGTATGTGCCATTTGTGTACATTTATGTGTACATTTATGCATTTGGAAGATGCTTTTATCCAAAGCGACTTACAGTGCATTTATTACAGGGACAATCCCCCCGGAGCAACCTGGAGTTAAGTGCCTTGCTCAAGGACAGAGTGGTGGTGGCTGTGGGGATCCAACCAGCAACCTTCTGATTACAAATGATGTGCTTTAGCCCACAACCCCACACTCAAAAAAATATTTTATCCTATTTTCAAGACGTATCCATTTCAATTGAATAACAAATTTCCATCTAATTTAATTGCCTAATCTTTAACAATCTAAAATGTACAAATCTTACAAAATGCAAGTTTAAGACTATTCAATTCAATTAGATGGAAATTTGTTAATCAATTGAAAGGGATACATCATGAAAATAGGATACAATATTTTTTGGAGTGCATGTTTAATAATGATTAATAACCTCGGAGCTCATGCTAAGTCTGTCTTAAAAGAGTTCCTGGTGTTTGTTAAAAATCAATTTGCCTATGGAAAAAAATTTATGGGATTTTTACTTCCAGAACCCGACTGTCATGCTATATTACACAGGAAAGAGGAAAGCCCTTCCAATATGACAAGCTCAACTCTGATTGGTTGATTTCCACCTTCAAGTCTACTTCAAACAGGTTATAGAAGTTATCTATTTGTTTACTGTGTGGCATATGGATTTGTTCATGTGCCTGTTCATACCTAACCATTCTTGTGTAACACATCAACAGATTTGACGGCAAGGATGCCAAACTGGCCGTTTGAATGCTTTGATTTATTGTGTCATGAGCCTGGGGTGATTATATTCCTTGGTTCATACAGAGTTGAATAGGTGTTGATCATAGATAAATTATTATTTGCAGTGAAATCTTCAATGTCTTACCCATTAGTGCTAAAAGACGGTGAGAGACAAGGCTGACACAGAGAGATCCCTAAGAAATACTGTGGTGGTACCACTGTAGAGTGATGCTTTCAGATGACTGTTCCATGGTACTGAAAGATTACCGTATTCAAATCAATTTATATGCTATGGATGTCCACTAAAAAAATATATAATAAAATGGTGCATGGGTAAATGATGTAACACACGTTCTTCAGTCAGGATCTGTGCAGTGCGGTGTATAAAATCTTGCAGATATGGGTCAGGGGCTTCAGTTAACGTTTACATCAACCATCAGAATGGTGAAAAATGTGCTCTCAGTGATTTGGACCATGGAATGATTTTTGGTGCCAGATGGGCTGATTTGAGTATTTCTGTAACTGCTGATCTCCTGGGATTTTCATGCACAACAGTCTCTAGAATTTACTCAGAATGGGGCCAAAAACAAAAAACATCCAGTGAGCGGCAGTTCTGTGGACGGAAATGCCTTGTTGATGAGAGAGGTCAACAGAGAATGGCCAGAATGGCTCAAACTGACAAAGTCTACAATAACTCAGATAACAGCTCTGTACAATTGTGGAGAATAATATCATCCCAGAATGCTATTCTGAGATGCGGGGTTGGCGCTGTTTTGACGGCACGAGGAGATTTTAATGTTGTGGCTGATCGGTGTATGAATAACATTTCTAATATCTTGATGTGTGTTTTAAACTAGATTTTAAAAAGTTTTCTCATTTCATAATTTTGGACAACCTTATTTGTTAACGACCCACAATACGAATATACATATATATATATATACACACACACATGCTGATCAGCCACAACTATAAAACCACTGACAGGTGAATTAAATACATCAATTATCTCATTAAAATGGCACCTGTCAAGGGGTGGGATATATTAGGAATTTCATGTGTTGGAAGCAGGAAATATGGGCAAGCATAAGGATCTGAGTGAATTTGACAAGGGGCAAATTGTGATGGCTAGATGACTGGGTCAGAGCATCTCCAAAACTGCATGTCTTGTTGGGTGTTCCCAGTATGCAGTGGTTAGTACCTACCAAAAAGTGGTCGATGGAAGGACAACCGGTGACAGGGTCATGGGCTCCCAAGGCTCATTGATGTGCATGGGAAGCGAAGGTTATCCTGTCTTGTCCGATCCCACAGAAGAGCTACTGTAGCACAAATTGCTGAAAAACGTAATGCGGGCCATGATAGAAAGATGTCAGAACACACAGTGCATCACAGCTTGGTGTGTATGTGGCTGCATAGCCGCAGACCCATCAGAGTGCCCATGATGACCTCTGTCCACCACCAAAAGCACCTACAATGGGCACGTGAGTGTCAGAACTGGACCTTGGAGCAATGCAAATAGTTGGACTTGTCTGATGAATCACGTTTTATTTTAGATATTGTGGACAGCCGGATGCATGTGCATCATTAACCTGGGGAAGAGATGGCAACAGGATGCACTATGGGAAAAAGGCAGGCCGGCGGAGGCAGTGTGATGCTCTGGGCAATGTTCTGCTGGGATACCTAGGGTCCTGGCAATCATGTAGATGTTAATTTGACACGTACTGTCTACCTAAACACTAAAAATAATTTGAGAGGTGTTGTTGGTGGTTGCTAGGGCATTGCTGCTTTTGCTAAGTTGTTCAGAGTGGTTTTTAACAAGTTGCTATGCAGTTGTTAAACTAGAGTATTCCTAGTGGTTGCTAGGTGGTTACTTACTGGCCCAAGACAAATATGCCACCACTAAAGTCTCTACGATATTCTTGTCCTTAGAAATAGTTTGAGTCCCTTCTTTAATGTAGCTATATGGAATTGTTTCCCCTCGTTTTATCATCCACCAGGCAAAAACATAGCACATCTCTCCTCAAAAAGCCACATGATTTGAGGTATCATATGTCTGTAGCACAAAGTTTAATACTCTATTCAAGGTTTAAAATTTAGTGGTAGTGGTTTGTTCCCAACTCCTAGTACAAGCTTGAGTCAGTGGAAGAATATCTGGCTTCTTAATCAATGTAATTGGGTGCTGTGCAATCAGATCATTAGACTGTGCTCAACTTCATAAAAGACTTGTTTGGCAGCTTATTTCTGAATGAGAGCCATATGGTCCACTCATTCGGCACTAAATATTCCTACAGGCAGCATGATCCGGTTTTGACAGTTTGTTTGTTTCCAGTGTGACAAGACATTGCAGCAAACAGCTTATTCATGAATGGCAATAAAGACTTAAAAGACCATTCAAATGCATCTTTTCTTATTTGAAAGTGAAAAGACACAAATAAGTACACATGAGCAAAAATCACCATGCAGAAAAGCTCTGACCGCTTAGTGAAGGCCACGTGAGGAAAAAAGCAGTGATTTCAAGTCACAAAATTGGGTGAGAATTTATTCCTCACTTCCTGAGGTAAGCAATGTGAAAATGCTGACACTTTGAGAGAATTTACTGGCCTCTGAACCTTCAACGAGTTTCTCAAAACTCAAGGTTAGCAAGCGCTGAAAGCATTTGTCTAAATCACCTGCAGGCATCGAGAAAATGCAGTCTGGGTCAAACGCTCACACTCCGACAGAAACAGTGTGCAAGTGGTCTCGGATGATCATCATCCCTGTTCAAAGAAAATAAAAATAAAACATCAAGCTTTTTGTTTCACAGCAAGCTCAGAGTTTTCTTGTAGATTGTCACTGGGCAATTTATTTGCACCCGTGACTTGCAATTCGACTTGACACCAATGCCACCCATAATCTCATCTTTTGGGAAGTCTCCTGCTCCGTTCCGTCTAAAGGCGAATGTGGGATTCCTACTTGATATCTCTGAACAAGAAGGCATTCTCTTGAGTGACATCTAAAAGATGATTGTTCAAACTACACCCAATTCAGATTTGAAATTCAATTTATAGCACTGACTATCCACACTGTAATTTTTTATGTGACGATATTGGATACATTTGTTTAAACTGGGTCAAGGTATGGTTTGTTAGCCTGACACGTTAGCCCCTGCTGGTATACGCTGTAACTGTACCACGGGTTCCACACAGCATATTTTTTCCTTTGCAGCCATTCAGAATTAGCCAGGTATTCTGAAAAAGTTATTCATTTATTTGCAAACAACCTTCCCAACTTTAGGGTTTCCAGAACATTCTGCACTCAAAAAATGAATTAATAAAAATGAATAATATGAAATATAAATGTGTACAGTAAATCTTAACATGATATTTTTTTAATGTAACGTTCTCTTTTGGATAGCCAGGATATATATATATATATATATATATATATATATATATATATATATATATATATATATATATACATACAGTATATATATATATATATATATATATATATATATATATATATATTTTTTTTTTATGGAAATAGCCTATTCTTTATGTTTAGATAATGTTCCCCTAATATTTTTCTAATGTACTCCTAACATCTAAATAAAGGTATCCCTTCTACAGTATAACCATTCTGTACACCAATCATCAATTCACAATCCATGACTTGTTCTGATCAACTGTTTAATTAATCATTAGCATAATTTATACATGAGATTATAGTCCAGTATAGTGTTAATTTTGTCACCTATTTTTAATTTAGTCTTAGTCTTAGTCTTATGCCAAATGTCCTTGTTAGTTTTAGTCATATTTAGTCATTCGCATATCTTTTTTTGTTAGTCAAGTTATAGTCGACTAAAAGTCTCGTCATTTTAGTCTAGTTTTAGTCAAAAGAGAATTTAAGGTATCTTAGTCAAGTTTTAGTCAACTAAAAGTCTCGTCATTTTAGTCTAGTTTTAGTCAAAAGAAAACTCAATATATCTTAGTCAAGTTTCAAAACATTTTAGTCTTTTTTTAAATAAATTATTTCTGAGATTCATTCTGAGATAACCATTTCAGTCAAATAATGTTTCACACATCTCAAATATTGGTTAAATGTCATAATTACCTGACAAAATACACTTGTTGAATGATATGTTGAATTCACTTTGTTAAACGTGTCTGGTTTTCTGATTTAAGAGACACATTCACAAATGATGAACTTGTTCTGAAGAGTATTTTATTAAGCAAATAAGTTACATAAAATATATATAACCTGCATAATGTATGTGCCACAACACCATAGCTAACTGGTTAATTTACAGCGTAGATGCCTAAAATCAGCATTAGCTTATGAGACGTTAATTTAAGTTAACTTCCCTGAATGTGTGGGTGGTTAGCCTTTAGATGTCGCTTAAGGTTGGTGGTGTTTTTCCCGGTATTGTTTATCCGCAGTGCTTCCTGTCAGTTATAATGACACATTCTAACTTTTTGTCAATATCATTGTACCTAAAATGCGACCAAATATCGAGCCTCTTCCTTCTACCTAGCATGTCGTCGGAGCTCGTCGCGTGTTCGCCACTGTCTATGATTGTTGTGTTCTTGCTCCATGTAGTTTCGTGTTGCAGCCACAGGAGTATGAGACCTGTAACCGTTACTTGAGCAACAGCGCGAACTCATTCGGAATATTTTGAAGGCGTAACAGCTGAATATTCTATCTCATGATGAAAAAGTACAGACGATTGTATACGAAAATGAAGAGAGATTTTATCTTAGTTTTTATTTTATGCAAAACATTTTAGTCTCGTCTTTTTTCGTCAACAATAATGCATGTTAATTTAGTCTTAGTCAGCGTTTTTGGACATTGGTGCAGTCTCGTTATAGTCTCGTCTTAGTCATGGAAAAAAAGGTCGTTGACGAACATATTTAGTCTCGTCTCGTCTGACGAATTTAACACTAGTCCAGTAGCCATCCATGATCTCATTATTAAACAGGTGGGTACTTATAAGTACTTGGGAGTGGTCATTGATTGTTCATTCACTTGGAAAGCTTAAATTTGAAATCTTTGTTCTAAATTTCAGCAACGATTGTATATTTTAATTTGGCCTTAATTTGGCATTAATCAGAAGATAATGGTTCTGTTTTATCAGGCAGTTCTGGGTAGTCTGTTAAATTACGGGATGCAAGCTTGATATGGGAACCTTTCAGTTCAGTTAAAATCACAGCTTGTTTTATGGGAATGAAGGAATCTACATCCCTTCAATCCACATATGAACAGTTGGTTTTTAGGAATGCACAAAGAATAGTGGCTTATTCAAGTCATGTTTGATCTACAATGTATCAATTATTACCATCGGGGAAGTTATAGACTCCCACTGTGTAAAAGCAACTGTTACAAAAAATCTTTTGTACCAGTATCTGTTTATATTCTAAATATTCAGGGCCTGGGTTCCTCAGCAAGTAAAGACGCTGACTACCAAACCTAGAGTCGCAAGTTCAAATCCAGGGTGTGCTGAGTGACTCCAGTCAGGCTTCCTAAGCAACCAATTGGACCGGTTGCTAGGGTGGGTAGATTCACTTTGGGTTAACCTCCTCATAGTCGCTATGATGTGGTTCTCGCTTTCGGTGGGGCACGTGGTGAGTTGTGTGTGGATGCCACGGAGAATAGTGTGAGCCTCCACATTCGCTAAGTCTCCGCGGTAAAACAAGCCACGTGATAAGATGCACAGATTGACGTTCTCAGATGTGGATGTTTTTCCTCCAGCACCCGGATTGAGGCGAGTCACTATGGCACCACAAGGACTTAGGTTTTATGGTTTGTAAGGTGGGCAATAGGTTTCCTCTTCGTCTGACCCGGGTCACCCTTGATAGGTACGATCGCCGTTTTTGCCATCCAACTGGGGTAGGGTTGGGGGGTTGCACAATTAAAATCTAGGGGGCCAATGCCCTGCATAGGTCCCCTTAGATACCAGGCATGTGTTACAGAAATGTCCAGTGTTTGTTGGACACATTCTATGATTTTTTCAAGTGGTTCCTGGGGTCAGCTATGAAGTGCTTTCTATCCGCCTCTAATAGTAGACAGCGCTCATTACTCTGGGCACAGAAGAAAAAGCTACTCATCAGAATTATTCCAGACAGTTGTGGTCAGTCTGCATTTAGCAAACTATGTGGTGTATTTAAGCCGATTTTGAATGGTAGAGGTACCCAAGAAGGTCTGCCTCAAAAACTGTGCCTTTGCTTCATGGTGTCATTATGAAACTGTTTAAAATTCACAATCCGTGCTGGAGAGAAAGAAAAACACAGCCGTACTTGCAGCCATACAACGTATATATTACAACTCACTGTATTTCTCTTGTCTTAATCTGCAACCTTGCGTTTTTTCCCTCATCACGCAAATACTCGATTCATCTCCTCCACCCACACATTTACTAAATCAATATTTTCTTTAGGTTTTCAGGATTTACAAGATTACTTTTATGTGGAGGGGTGGTGGTCTCCTCTCATCTCCCACCTGCCTGTGCATGGCGAATCTGCAGTTGCCATGGCAATTTCAGAGGGAAAAAGTAAGCGAGTCATGACTTAACGGCGAGATAACCCGTTTCATTTTATTAAGCCGGAGTATTGTCCATCATTACTGACAACCTGATTTGAACAGCGCAGCAAGCAGCTGCTGTTTTTAATCAATGTGGCATATTTCAGTAGTTTGAAGTAACACAGGCATGAGGGGTGCCTATTTCACCAGATTTCATCTCAGGGCCCCTAAAAACCTGTGATTAACTGAAGCTGTCCGCAAAAGAGTTATTTGAACTAGGTTTTAAAACTCAAATGCCACCGTAAGAGACAGAAATGCAACCGAAATTGACTAAAAAAGGCCCCACATACTTTAAATGTGAAACTTTAACCATGGACAGTGGTTCAACGTATTTGAAATGAGTTTTCTTAACTTAGAATTGCTTTGTAATCTTAACGCAAATACTTTGTGTGGAGGAAACATAATTGATATAGGTAAACCCAACCATTTTAAAGCATTTCAATGTAACTCATATTAATCTCTTTCATTTATCTGCACTAGCTAGTGACAGTGAATGTTAGCATACTAAATACAAGCTGGTGTAAAGCACTAGAGAGTGCAGCTTGGTGACTATGCAATGGTGTGCACAGTAACCACGTAATGAAGAGAGCAATAAATATCTTGTACCTGTTCTCATCCTAGGCTCAAGCTTCACTATCACGGTAAAACCCCCAAAACTTTAAACACTAGCAAGTATCCCCCTTTATCTCCATCTCGTACAAAAACACACAGAATTACACTTAATTTTAGCATTGACTCCCCCCATCGAGTCCCATCTAGAAACCCCCTGCCCAGTTTCAGTTTAGCAAACCAAACAAATTTATGTTGTTCAAACACAAATGGATTAAAATAAACCATTTTTATATAACACTGAAACAAAAAGACAAACACTCAAAGGTGTCGGACAGCTGTCCGTTAATCTCTCTCTCTCTGCCGCACTGCAGCTTCCAGTCGGCCTTTATCCCTCTCTGAGGCTTCGTTAGCCTGATTAGGGGCCGGGTGTGGGGAATCACGACCCAGCTTCACCCTCCGCCCTGTCACATTCCTCCCTCGGAACCCCCCCATCCCCCCTTTCCCTGGGGAGGGGCGTGCCTTCTGCACCATCTTCCGGCAAGTCATCCCCGTCTACCTGGATGAGGGAGGGGACATGGTGAGGGAAACCCCCCAAAAAAAATGTGGCACCTACACGCTGTAATGGCGATCGTACCAAATTAACAAAACATTTTAAAAAGAGAGGGAAAGGCCAACACAGAGCGGGAGTGGAAGAGAGAGAGGAGAGAGAGAGAGAAAAAAAAAACACGTACTCGCCGATACGCCGCAGCTTGTTCCTCGGCCACTCCTCCACCCTCTAATGGATGACAGCTGCGCCTCCCCAGACGGATCGGAGGCAGACCTCCGGCCCCTGGCGGACAGAAGGACCCGCCGTGTTTTTGGTGGATGGTAGGGGTCTCCCCCGCCCCTTGCGGTGGTAATCGCAGGCCGCGGCTGCTCCGTTGGGGTGAATGGTAGTGGCGAGGACTCTACTACGGCATATCCTGAGAACCAGCTTGATAATATAAATAATATTTTAATATAAAACTGAAACAAAAAGACAAACACACAAAGGTGTCGGTCAGCTGTCCGTAATTCTCTCTCTCTAGCACCAGCTTCCAGTCGGCCTTTATCCCTCTCTGAGGCTTGTTTAGTGTGCTGGGTGTGCGGAATCATGACCAGGCCCCACCCTCCACCCTGTCACACTAATTCATCCACATAAAGAGTTGAGGCCTTTTAAGCTAACAGAACAACACAGACCTTCATAAACTTCTAAGGAACACAAAGTTCTCTTGTACTCTGCTGTTTTTAGAATTTATACAACTCCACTTCGGCTGTTGTTTTCAGGAGCAAAGGACATCACATCCTCATCAATACATACGTAAATGGCAAAACTAGATCATGATGATTCAGCAGGCAAGAGAAGCCAGTTCATCTAAAAAAAACGATGAACAGACCATAGTTCTGATCCAAAACCTGATGAGCTGCTTTTCTGTCTACATACACAGCTGCCTCAGGCAGCATCATAACTGATACTATAAAAAACTTTAAGACGAACTTTGAAACTTGGCTTGACAAATCCTTACCTGGAAGTTTTGAAAAGCCTTGAAGTTTGAAGGTCATCAAGCATTAAGCATTTATGCAGCATTAACGGTCTGAAAGACAGGTACAGAAAGCTAGAGAGACAAGCTATGAAGACAGATGATAGGTAGGTAGGTAGATATTTCGATAGACACAATTTTCAATAGATGGCTAAATAGCTATTTCAATTGCTAGATAGATCTTTTGATCGATATTTCAATAGGTATTTTATTACATACTTTAAAAAGATAGTTCAATAGCTAGCTATATATTTTTAGAAATTTAGATAGATCATTATTTCTACTGACAGACAGATACAGCAAGTTCTCGGAGTGTGCTCATGATACCTTAGCAATAGTTCACCCAAAAGATGAAAATTCTCACTCTCATGCCATCCCAAATGTGTAGGACTTCCTTCTGCAGAATTTTTTTTTTTTTAGAACAATATCTTAGCTCTGTGGGTCCATTCAATGCAAATGAATGGTGAACAAAGCTTTGAAGCTCTAAAAAAGAAAATAAAGGGACCATAAAAGTAGTCAATACGACTGCAGTGGTTTAATCCATGTCTTCTGAAGTGATCTAATCGGTTTTGTAAAATGTAACTCTTTTTTCACTGTACATCGTGTTATTGCAGTCTCTAGGCACGATCATGATTTCAAGCTCAATTACACTTCCTAGTGCTTGATGCACACGCAAAGCACTAGATGGTACTATAGGAAGTGAAATTGTGGTTGAAATCATGATCGCAAAGGAGATTGCTGATGTCAAGATTTATAATGAAAAATAGAGTTACGTCATGGATGAAACCACTGGAGTCGTGTGGATTACTTTTATGCAACCTTTATGTGCTTTTTGGAGCTTCAAAGTTCTGGTCACCATTCACTTGCATTGTATGGACCAACAGAGCTGAAATATTGTTCTATGGGCATGAGGGTGAGTAAATGATGAGAGAATTTTCGTTTTTGGGCGTACTATCCCTTTAAAATGCTGTCTAGGTATGCAGCTCACTAGGTCTTAGAACAGAATTAAGTATTGAAACAGTTCATGCAATTCAATTTAGAAAACTTACAAAACTAATCAATAGTATACACACCTCTTCCTTCCAATGACCTTTACTCACACATAATCATTATTTTTTTGTTAGAAATAACATGAAATCTTTCTGTATCAAAGGCGGCATTTAACCGTTGTGCGCCGCAGCTCCTGGGTGGGTTCCAGTCGGTAACCTGCTGTGCCACAACATGAGAAATAACGGCACTGATGTACGCTTTTCAAAGAGCACATAATTATTTGTGATTAAAACCGATCCGACAGCCTCATTAAAACCCCAATCGAGAGGCATTTAGTACACAGATCCAGTGTGAAAGCATTAGAGAGTCTACAAGTCTGTGCATAGAGGTTATAAAAGTCAAAAGAGTTCGCATTTATTGTAGGAAATAGCAGTGCTTGCAAGGCAGCAAAAATGGCTTTAAAAAAGCTTAAACCAGTCTACGGTGGTTTGCTAGTCTTATCTGGTCTCCCAGTCAGAAAAAAATCTCAAATTCCTCTTAAACCTGCAAACCAGACCAGTCTGATAAAATTAGCAAATAAACAAGACTAAGCTATTTGTGTGTGTGTGTGTGTGTGTGTGTGTGTGTGTGTGTGTGTGTGTGTGTGTGTGTGTGTGTGTGTGTGTGTGTGTGTGTGTGTGTGTGTGTGTGTACAAAAGGCTGTCTACAAAAAAGTTTTAATCAAGGCCATACGTTAAGTGGTTTGGGCTAAATTAACAGCAGAACTTTAAAGCTGAGGTTTAGAGTTTAGAAAATAAATTCCTAAACAAAATGTTTGAGGCACTGTATTTCAAAACCAGAAAAATTACCAATTCATTACTCTGTGTGTGTGTCTGTTTCAATCTTTGAACATCACCGTAATCAAACAGCGAGACTCGCTGCCAGTTGTGCTGCAATGAATAAAATGAATAAAAATCAAAGAGAACTGATAAACAAAACCAGCACAACTTGGCCACATCCAAGTAAAAATGACAAAAAATCTGTACAGGATTCCTCGAAGCACATTATGAAAAAGGCAGATGTTTTGGTCGTATCTTCACCTGGTCTCTCTTCGAAATCGCTCTAGCTGCTGTGGTCCTGCAAAGCTTCGGCCAAGAACAGTTTGCCGAGATTCTGTGACATGAACTCCTTAATATTCTGCCAGTAGTTGTTTACTTGTCCTTTTAAAGAAGAAACCAATAAATGACATGTACAGGAACAAGAACAAATGATTGATTATTTTACAAGGCTTTCAAGTTACAGTGTTCTGACATGCAAAGGCAAAACACAGTAACTACACATTTTGTTAAAAGATGGATTTAGAGAAAATAGTGTGAAAATTTGATAATCAGCATTTGGCTGGAAACTCTAAACAAGTTTAAGGCCTTTTTTGTCAGTTTCAGTGTTGGGGTAGTTACTGCATTTTGCTTTTGTATGGCACTAGCCACTGGCAGGTGTGGCAATAATTTCATTTTGGATGCTGTCGATCACTTCCGAGCAAAACATTTTCATAACTAGGGTTGGGTTAACAACATTACTGACGAAAATGTTTTTTGACAAAGTGTTTTTAGAATTACACCAATGATAATGAAGATGAGAACTAAATAGACGCATCATGATGATAATTAAAGGAATATTTCGGGATAAATACAAGTTAAGCTAAATTGCCAGCATTTGAGACATAATATTGATTACCACAAAAATAATATTTGACTCATCCCTCCTGTTCTTTTTAAAAACCAAAATCTGGGTTATTATGAGGCACTTACAATGGAAGTGAATGGGGCCAATCTGTAAACATTAAAATATTCACTGTTTCAAAAGTATAGCCACAAGACAAACAATATGCATGTGTGAAGTTATTGCCAATTTTACAACTTCATTTATGTAATGTAAACAAAACCTGAAACCCTAAAATTGCTGTAAACATTACGAATTAAACAACTTTACAGCTCAAATAATACATGAGTTTTAACAGACTAATTAATGTAAGCGCTATTATAAAATTATAATCTTCAAGTTTCTGCCTTTAAACTCTCCAAAAATTGGCCACATTCACTTCCATTGTAAGTGCTTCACTGTAACTTCGATTCTTGCTTTTTTAAAGAAACGGAGATACGAGTAGAAATAATTTTATTGTGGTAATCAATATCATTATATTTTTTCTAATGATTGATATTAATTTTATCCATCATTAGTTACATTTATGTTTAGTCATTTATCTCTGGATCTCGCTCGCACAAAATATTTTTTTGAGTCTTGGTTATTGCAACCTCTGGTTCAAATTACTTGGACATTGTTTTTTTTCTTGAAGTTTTTTTTAAATCACTTTACATGAAAATGTGTATGTCTTGATGTATATTGTTATCAACCTAGAATTAAAAAAATATAGCATTACAAATTTTTACTCATATCGCTTACCCCATTAAAAGAGGAATTAACTGCAGTAAAACGTCTAGGTTACGAATGTAACCAGGGAACGAGACGCTGTGTCGAAGAAGCGACACTTGGGGTCTCCAAGTGTTGCTTCTTCGACACAACGTCGAAGTGAGCGACAGATGGGGAACTTCCTTTTGAAAGGAAAAGTACAGGCAAACTTTTGAATTCAAAGATCAATCGTATTAATGCCAAAAAATAGAGATTAACATAGATTAATCTATTTACAATGCTAATAAGCTATTTAATCAACCGATTCAAAGATGATGGTTGTCAGATAAAAGTGGGCAAGTCTAACTAACAATCCATCAGAATCATTTCTGTAAAAATGACACAGTGTAAAGATTTAAGACCTGCAATTAAGGTGCATTCCCATTTCAACTGATCCATTCAGTGCTAAATTGATCAGTTTATGGATCAATTCTTTCAGACAGAGGACCATAAACATCTAATATTCTGCAGAATGTGCAGAAAGTCAATAAAGTTGTTTAACTGGGGTGTAATGGTGGCTCTTGACCTCTCAGATACCTGCGATGAGGAGCAAGTCCATGCGGGGAGGAGGCTGAGGGGGTTTAAACGTCTTAGTGATATCTCCTTCCGTTAATGACTCTGTCGCTGCACGTTCTCTTGCTGCCTCCTCTGTAGATACTGCAGACAGAATGTAAGAAAATACAGAGACATTATACTTAAGTTTGGGTACTTTGTCAAATCATATATCTATTAAAAATTCAAAGTATTGAGCCAAAAACATGAAAACAGTCAAACATATTCACTTTCTTTGTATGGAAAAGAGATGCAATGAAAGTGAATGTTGAAGGAGGGTAAAATTCTACCTTTTGTGTTCCATGGAACAAAGTCAAACAGGTTTAGAACAACATGAGGGTGAGTATATGATTTTCATTTCTGGGTGAACTGTCCTTTTAAGTATGAGTTCTGTGTCAAAAGCGTAACCATAAAAAAAGTTTTTTTTTTTTCTTAAAGGGATAGTTCACCCCAAAATGAAAATTCTCTCATCATTTAATCACCCTTATGATATCCCTGGTGTGTATGTGTTCTTTCTTCTGCAGAACACATTTAAAGAAAAATAGAAAAATATCTCAGCTCAATAGTTCCATAAAATTCAATTGTATGATATGGACAGAGTAGAAGGACATTTTTGGCCATCCAATCTTTTATTTCATTGATACACTCTGCTAATTTGGAGAATTGTGAAATCTCATGAGGTTCTGAAGAAATATAAAGTTGGGTATCGTTGGCATAACAGTGGAAACTTATTCCACGATTCCTGATAATATCTCCCAGGGGAAGCATATACAAGGAGAAAAGCTGAGGCCCTAAAACTGATCCCTGTGGTACTCCATACTTTTCTATTGTTTGGTGTTACAATTCCTCATTTTCATATACAAAGTTGTAGCGGTCTGCAAATTAGGACCTAAACCATGCTAATGCAACTTCACAAATGTCAACATAATTCTCAAGCCTATTCAAGAGAATGTCATGATCTATCAAATGCAGCACTAAGATCTAAAAGCACTAGAAGTGCAATGCAGCCGCGATTAGATGATAAGAGCAAGTCATTTGTAACTCTGATAATTGCAGTCTCTGTACTGTGATGAGGCCTAAATCCTGACTGAAATTGTTCATATATACTATTTCTCTGTAGAAATGAACATATTTGGGAGGATACTACCTTTTCTAGTATTTTCGACATAAACAGGAGATTTGAAATCGGTCTATAATTAGCCATTTTTCCTGGATCAAGTTTTGGCTTCTTAATAAGCGGTTTGAAAACTGCCATTTTTAAGTTTCTTGGGACATGTCCTAAGCATAGCGAGGAGTTAATAATATTAAGAAGAGGTTCCGAGAATAAAGGGAATACCTCTTTTAAGAGCTTGGTTGGTATTGGATCTAACATTCATGTTATGGCTTTTGATGTTTCAAAAAGTTTAGTTAGCTCTTCGTGACTTATGACAGCGAAGGAGGAAAATTATGAGACACTGTTTTCTGAGGTGCTATGACAGATGATTGTATAATTCCAATTTTATTTCTGATTTTTTCAATTTTATTAGTAAAGAAATGAATGAAGTCATTACTCTTGTGCTGCAACGGAATATCTGGTTCTGTTGAGGCTTTATTCCTAAACAAATTTAGCCACAGTACTGAATAAACATCTAGGATTGTTGTGGTTATTTTCTGTGAGTTTGCTAAAATATGCTTATTTGGAAGATTTTAGCGCCCATCAGTAGCTACAGACACTATCCATCCATGCACCGCGAAATACCTCTAATTTGAGAGCATGAGTGTGATCATTGTACCATGGTGCAGGGCTTTTTTTCTTGAATTTTCTTTAATCGAAAGGGGGTGACACTATCAAGAGTGCTAGAGATGACTGTATTTATATTTTTTATTATTTCATCAAGTTCTTCTGGGGTTTGGGATTTATTGAGTGTATGAGATAGATCTGGAAGATTATTAGTGAAGCTATCTTTAGTGGTCGAAATAATAGTTCTACCTGAATGATAGCGTTGTGTAGATTGAGTGACATTAGCTGATCGCAGCATACAAGATTTGAGGTAATGATCCGAGATGTCATCGCTCTGCTGCAGAATTTCTATATTATCAACATCAACTCCATATGATAGAATTAAATCTAGCGTATGATTATGGCGATGAGTTGGTCCTGTCACATTTTGTCTGAATCCAAGAGAGTTGAGAATATCGATAAATGCTAATCCCAATGTGTAATTTTCATTATCTATGTGAATGTTGAATTCACCAACAATTAAAGCTCTATCTACAGTAACTACAATATCTGATAAAAAATGAGCAAATTCACCAAAGAAATCAGAATAAGGCCCATGTGATCTATACATTGTAGCAAGGGTAAAAAATGACAGAGTTTTTTATTAATATCTGACCGTGTCACATGAAGCATTATTAGTTCAAAAGACTTACATTTATATCCTGTCCTCTGAGTAACACCAAAAAATTGTAGCAACACCTCTCTTCAATTTTAATAACAGTAAACTGGGGGAGAAGATTCATTTAAACTAATATTTTCATCCGGTTTAAGCCAGGTTTCAATCAAACAGAGCATATCCAAACTATGATCTGTAATAATTGAATTTACAATTAGTGCTTTGGTAGAAAGATATCTAATGTTTAGTAGCCCTACCTTCATATGATGTTTATCATAATTTTTGTTTTTTGTTTTGTTCAAGTTTGACCTTAATAAAAACAATTCTAAATGATTTTGTGGGAGTTTTGTGGTTGGTAGGTCGGGGAACAGACACAGTCTCTATGTGATATCTAGGTGATACAGTCTCTATGTGTTGTAGTTTATTTGACCTGTGTGACGTTTCAAGGCAGCTAGCAGATGTTCGGATTAACCAGTTTGTCTGCTTTCTAACCTGGGCGCCAGTTAGTCAAATAGCATATTACAGTGTCAGACATCGTTTTTGCTCTAACCTCTTTAACATTATCTCTAGTGATTTCCAACTGGCAAAGCCGGACATCATTAGTGCCGACATGAATAACAATTTTAGAAAATCTACGTTTAGCATTAGCCAGCACTTGTTAATTTGATCTGATATCAGACACTCTGGCACCCAGAAAGCATTTAACAATAGTGGCTGGAGTCTCTATTTCCACGTTCCAAACAATAGAATCACCAATAATAAGAGCTATTTCATCATGATTCTCAGTGGGTACATTACTGAGTGGGAAGAATCGATTGGAAACCCTAACAGGAACAGGAGAGTGGTGTCGCTTTGCTGAGTGAGTATGCCGCCGAGACGTCACCCAAATGCCCTGCTGCATAACAGTATCTACCGGCTACTCTTTCTCACTGACCTCCACTAGCATTCTGATGCGTGTCTCTAACTCATTAACCTTCTCCGTCAGCCTGACTAATTAAAGAAATAACTTGAGCAGATGCCATTACTTACAGCAATTGATTGATTGTTGTTGTTGTTGCTGAGCGGTGAGGGTTTGAGATCGATGTGAATCCCTCACGCAATTGTTTGTTGTTATGGTTGTTCTTGGTAAGCTGTACTTTGAGATTGATGCAATAATCAGTGTAACACAGAGGAGAAAAACAGTGTGCACTGTAAAATGCAGGCAGTTGAATCGCAATAAAAATAGAAAGCAGATGCATGTGGAAAATGCACGCAGTTGAATCGCAATAAGAGAATAATGTGGGGGGGAAACCCAATGCGTGCTGAAAATGGAAGATGTTAAGGATTAAAAGCTGAAAACAAATAATTAAGTGATGCTAAAAAAGCTGCAAACACAGACTCAAGCTAGGCGCCAGCAGCAACAGGTAAAATATACACAGAAGAAACAGTAGAAAAGAGGAAAAACCCAAAACGCGGTAAAATGACAAATGTATGAGAATAAGAATAAGCAATGCTAAGCAGGCTACAGGATACAAACACTCGTGCAGCATGCCGTCAGCAACAGGAACAGGAAGTCCGGTGATGTTCAACTCTAGAACGCACACACTGTTCCTCCTATTCATTTGTAAACAGCGCTGCTCGCAGTGTCACACGTACGTCAATTCTTGTGTGTCTCAAGTGCCAATGCGATTGCATCACACACGCTTACCGCTCCTGAAAAGAAGAGTTAAAAAGAACTTAAATATTGATCTTTTTCACACCAAAAGTAATCATTTCGCTTTTAGAAGACATTAATTTAACCTCTGGAGTCGTGTGGATGACATTTATGCTGCGTGTCTGTGATTGTTGGAGCTACAAATTCGGATCACCATCCACTTGCATTTTAAGGACCTACTGAGCTGAGATATTTTTCTGTTTTTATTCAAACGTGTTCCGCTGAAGAAAGAAAGTCATACACACCTGAGATATCATGAGGATGAGTAAATAATGAGAGAATTTTTATCTTTGGGTGAACTGTCCCTTTAACTTTTGAAATGGAATTAGGTTTTTAGTAAGATGCATATAAAAAAATACTTTTCACTCCTTGCAATTTCATTTCGACTTTCTAAGTACAAAGTGTTATGTTTGCCTTGGAATTGTATTAAAACAGTACAAGTGTTCAGACTGAACAGTACTTGAGATAGTACAAAATGCTAAAGGGCATTTATGTCTTCCGTGGAACACAAAAGAAGATGTAAGCAGTGTTATTACCATTAACAGAAACTAAATCTCAAACTATAATAACCCTGGATATTAGGTAGAATTTTAGGGACTGACAGCCTCAGTCACATTTCACTTTTATTCCATGGAAAAAAGATACAATGTAAGCGACCAAGGCTTTCCAACTGCCCAACATCTCCTTTAGTCTTGAATGGAAGAAAAAATTAGAACTTTTGGGTGAACTGTCCCTTCACGAATAGTAATAAAGTAAATGTATTCATGTACTTTACACTCCTGACAAGAGGAAGAAGACAAGGAGCATATTCTGAGCCAAACAAGGAAAAAATGTAATCAAGATTTCATGGAGGAATTACACAACCTGGTCCACAACAACAAGACATTAGGTTTCCAAAAGGGTGAGATGGACAGGGAAGTGGAGACTTCTAATGGAAAGAAAAATATTCATGGCTGGTGAGTTCAGGTGTCATTGCAGCAGCAATTCATGCTGCACGAATACAGATGCATTTCTAGACCATATTGGCCACTGTATTCAGTGTTTGTATAGCATCATTGGTTTGCAGATGCCACTTCAGTTTGATAGTTCGCAATCTAATGCAATGACATTCACATATTTTTAAGTGTGATTTAAAGGCATAGCACAACCAAAAACCGTGCCAGCATTTACTCATGTTACTTCCGTGTAGTTCCAAATGACTTCTCTTTTTTTTTTTTTAACAGAGGAAAGAAAGTCAATATGGGTTTGGAACAACATCCCGTTTTAAAATACAGTATACTCCTGGAAAAAAGAAAGTAGAAATTCATATCCTATTTTAGTTGGTGCGGCTTATGTCACCGTTGAGGATACTGGCCATTTTTGTTGAAATTAGGGATATGATTTAGGAATGCAAACTGCCAACACATTGGCAATTCTCTTTGATATTAAATGGTGATGGATGCAGGTCATTTAGTTTATATGGTCCACACAGGGGCCGACATACGCAGCACTGTGCGGAGACTGAGACGGGTAGGATATGATCGATGACGAGTAATTACGGCAGATTTCAGCATGGTTGATATAGGGGCCATTGTGGTGACCTGATTGTGCTCAGGCTGCTGGTCGGACCAAATTTGCGGCGCTGTTTGAAAGCACCCTTTAAATTTCTTTTGAAAGGCTCAACCTTCCTGTCAAACAGAAAGTGCTAATATTCTAATAAACACTGAAGTCCCACTGGACAAATGCTCAGTGGAGAGTGCACTTTGTTCTGGATGATTGTAATGTGTCAAAAATGGTAATGAAAATGGATAAGGTCGATGACTAAAATGAATATTCCATTTACTCACCATCCAAACCGTAATGACTTCTTTCTTATGTGAAATTCAAAGGGAGATGCTTAGCAGGATTGTCCCAGATTTCTAAACAATACAAGTGAATGGGGATGGATGCTGTTGAGCTCTGAAAATGATATAAAAAGCACCATAAAAATAGTCTAAATGACTCACGTGGTGTATTCCAAGTCTTCTGAAACCATATTTAAGTTAAACCAAAAAAAAAAAAAGTGTTTTTTTTCTCCGAAAATTAGACAGAATTTTGTTATTTGCCCTAGCTCTAAAATGTAATTCGCTTTTGCATATTCCAATTGGCGCTCCAAAATAAGTGTAGGGTAAATTACTCTTAAGTAATCCTCTAGATACACACTATAAATTGCAATCAGAGTACTTTACTGATTACTTCATTGAATAGTAATCATGTTACTAATTAATTTACTTTTAGGTTACTTTCTAAAACAAAAAGTTTTAGTTTTTATCTCAACAATTTTCTATTCTACATGTAATCTACATAAATAATATTTTAGAAATACACGGAAACTTTAAAACCACTGACAGGTGAAGTAAATAACATTGATTATATTGTTGCAATGGCACCTGTCAAGGGGTGGGATATATTAGGCAGCAAGTGAACAGTCAGTTTTTGAACTTGAAGTGTAAGGATCTAAACAACTTTGACAAAAGCCAAATTGTTATAGCTAGATGACTGGGTCAGAGCATCTCCAAAATGGCAGGTCTTGTGGGGTGTTCCTGGTATGCAATGGTTAGTATCTACCAAAAGTGGTCCAAGGAAGGACAACCGGTGAACCGGCGACAGGGTCATGGGCGCCCAAGGCTCATTGATGCGCATGGGGAGCGAAGGTTAGCCTGTCTGGTCCGATCCCACAGAAGAGCTATCACAGCTTGTTACATACAGTATGAGGCTGCATAGCCGCAGACCGGTCAAAGTGCCCATGCTGACCTCTGTCCACCACCGAAAGCACCTACAATGGGCACGTGAGCGTCAAATTGTCACATTCATGAAAGTTTTTATATTTAAAAAATGTTCACCTGCTCCTGACCAGGTGTAAATCGTTTCATGTACTTTCAAGGCACACCGCCTTTCAAAAACTTGTAAAAACATAAGTGAATAAGTGAATATAACCTTAAAAACTGTCATAAATTAGTGCTGTTTTTTTTTCTTTCAATTCAAATGTATTTTTTTCCCATTTAATTTCATGTACTTGAAAAAAGTGATTATTCTCTCTTTTTTTCATCAGAAACAGCATGGGTCATATAGGTTGAGGGAAGATGCAGTTTGTCTTTGCGAGTGTCTTTTCACAAATGTTTGGAATTCTGTTTGTAAATCGGTCATAAAGTTGAGGCCTACTGTGAATGAATGAGGCCCACTTAGTGGAAAAGAGCAACTTGGAGATTCTTCAAAATATTTTGTGCTTTATAGAAGAGAGAAAGTGATACAAGTCTGAAACAATATTAGGGTGAGAAAATGCATCCATGTATTATATTTCCCTTTAAGCTTCTGTATATTCTCATTCTTTAATTGATGTCTGTAAGTTGAGTTAGATACTTAGGGCAATCGCTGATTAATTGGGCAGTATAGCCTTAGAATTTCAGCCACAAAGGAAAAACCTCTTGGGGAGACAACAAGAATAGGACCAAACATTGACAAATGTGCACCCATTCCAACCAGTTCTATCATATTCATGGCGTGACAACATGAAAATGAAAAATAGGGATGTTGATATCTGATTTCAAGGGTGGCCTCTCTTCAAATGATCCTGCAGTACATTCATGAGGTCAGATGAACAATTCCAGACAAATGAATTCAGTCTCTTCCTATGCTATTTCATGTCCTTCTTTCTTGTTTGTGATGTGCTTCGAACTTGTGTTTACAAAATGCCAGCAAACAAACACCTGAAAATATCAAGCGCATTTCTGGCCGATTCGTCAGCCTGGGAATTGGATAAAAATATTAATTTGAAAGGAGTTAGGCTTTTAAATCAGACAGCCTGCGTCAACGCTAAATAACTATTGACCGGTTTTATCTCAGGCACAGAAGGACGTCAGCTGTTTACGGTATGTGTCAGTACTACTAAGCAATACACGTGCCATGGTGTGAGTTAGTGCCATGCACACACTTCTTAAATGAACAATTGACCATTTATTATAGTTAAAAAAACACATATGAACATAGACAAAGTGTATATACCTGCTGCTGCTTCTGCTGTTGTTGCTTCCTGAAGTTATGGGAGTACGTATTATACTTCACTATTTATTGGCTCATGTCTTCCACTCGATCCTTCAGCAGTTGAAGGCTTTTTTTCCTGGTGGTTACTATGGCAACAGATTGACAGACAGTTTAGTCAAACAAAGTTTTGTGTAATAAAAGCTTGAAAAACCCAGGACAACAGTATTATGTCTTATCAATCTGATAAGGGTGACTATCTGTGTTTAATATCTGAATTTATATGGTTCAGGGAGACTTCTAATTGTAGCATGTGGCATTTTCTAAGGGTCACCAAATGTCTAAAACCTCCTAAATGATCTCCTAAAATACCAGCTTGGTTCCAAAACCTAACGAGCCCCCTATAGGCTGCATTTGAAGATGTGTTAGCAATGCAAAGGCTGTTCCAAAAGGTATGAAGCGTGATTATAATACCTGCCAAGCTGCCTTTTTTTTAAAAAAAAAAAAGGATATACCATTAAGGAAACACGTTACATCCTCCAACTCCCACTAAAGACAACACTTTAACATTCATACTTACATGCTTTCAGTCTGTGTTTCTGAAGTGACACATTTGCTAAAGACCTATTGGTATTTGCTAAGAAAGGAAAGGGCATCTCTGTACACAGGAAGACCCAAATTACACACCGAATACATTATGATTATGTGCGTGCTGAACGATTTCACCAGCAGGGCCTATTAAACACACCAGCTCCCGGGATTCTTGGAATTACAAATGAAAGACTTACTCCAAATGGCAAAGATTTTGCTTGCTCATAAAGCGTTAAAGACTACAACACCTGCTCACATCCCAAGTATTTAGTTTATCAATTAGTCTGATTCTGAGGACAGCCTGACCAGCTGCGACTGCTGGAGATGCACCTCAAGTGGTCAGAAAAACTGCTTTTTCAGTCCCTATGTCTGTTAAAAGGGACGTATCCCCGAAAACAGGACTTTCTCAGCACTTTTGAAACAGAAGAAAATACTATGCAGACTACACCTGGGCAATATATCTATTTTCCAGCACTGTTGACAATATTTAAAATGCATTATTTGCTCTGAAATGGCTACATTTCAGCTATATATATATATATACACTCACCAACCACTTTATTAGGTTTTTATTATTACACCTGCAGCCTAAGCTTTCTGTTCTTGGCTGACAGAAGTGGAACCCGACATGGTCTTCTGCTACTGTAGCCCATCTGCCTCAATGTTCGACATGTTTGTTCAGAAATGCTTTTCTGCACAGTACTGTTGTAACATGTGGTTATTTAACCTGTGGTGGTTGAGTAGATTGCCCCTATACTATGTAAAGTGCTTTGAGTGCCTCAAAAAGAGCTATATAAATGTAAGGAATTATTATTTGGGTTACTGTCACCTTCCTCTCAGTGTGCCATTCTCCTCTGACCTCTGTCATTAACATGCCGTTTCTGTCACAGAACTGCCACTCGCTGAATGTTTTTTTTTTTTCGCACCACATTCTATACACTAGAGACTGTTATGCATGAGATCAGCAGTTACAGAAATACTCAAAGCAGCCTGTCTGGCACCAACATTCCTGTCACATTTTTTTTCCCCATTCTGGTGGTTGATGTGAACATTAACAGAAGCTCCTGACCTATATCTGCATGACTTTATGCATTGCACTGCTACCACACGATTGGTTGATTAGATAATTGCATAAAGAGGTGTACAGGTGTATATTGTTAGATTATTTCTCCTATAATCTGTATAGTTCATAGTTTTCACCCCCAGCACTGTCCGTTGTCCTCTCACTCAGGAATATGCTAGCAAGGGAAGAGACTGACACAAAATTTATATCAAAGCATCTTCAAAGGTTTATTGACAGTCAAACATATTTATGCCATGCGTCAGGGATAACAGACATCTCTATATCTGTGCCAGTCTAAACAACACTCTCAGAATACCAGTGCTATCAGAATACCATTTTATACCAGTTTGTAATAAAGGATGATCTTAAGAAATCCTTGAGCTTCAGATAAGGAGAGCAGAAGGAAAAAAAAAAAAAAAAAACAAGTGCTACGTGTTAGTAAAGACTAGTGACAATGGAGTAAAAAAGTAAGCCTGAAACTGAGAGCAAATCTATATTTCTCACATATATATATATACACACAGTGCATTCGGAAAGTATTCACAGTGCTTCACTTTTTCCACATTTTGTTATGTTACAGCCTTATTCCAAAATTGATTAAATTCATTATGTTCCTCAAAATTCTACAAACAATACCCCATAATGACAATGTGAAAGAAGTTTGTTTGAAATCTTTGCAAATTTATTAAAAAAAAAAAATCACATGTACATAAGTATTCACAGCCTTTGCTCAATACTTTGTTGAAGCACCTTTGGTATCAATTACAGCCTCAAGTCTTTTTGTGTATGATGCTACAAGCTTGGCACAGCTATTTTTGGGCAGTTTCTCCCATTCTTCTTTGCAGGACCTCTCAAGCTCCATCAGGTTGGATGGGGAGCGTTGGTGCACAGCCATTTTCAGATCTCTCCAGAGATGTTCAATCAGGTTCAAGTCTGGGCTCTGGCTGGGCCACTCAAGGACATTCACATAGTTGTCCCATAGCCACTCCTTTGTTATCTTGGCTGTGTGCTTAGGGTCGTTGTCCTGTTGGAAGATGAACCTTCCAACAGGTCCAGAGCGCTCTGGAGCAGGTTTTCATCAAGAATGTCTCTGTACCTTGCTGCATTCATCTTTCCCTTGATCTTACTAGTCTCCCAGTTCCTGCTGCTGAAAAACATCCCCACAGCATGATGCTGCCACCACCACTGTAGGGATGTTATTGGCCAGGTGATGAGTGGTGCCTGGTTTCCTCCAGACATGACGTTTGCCATTCAGGACAATCTTTGCTTCTTTTCTATAGATCAGAGAATTTTGTTTCTCATGGTCAGAGTCCTTCAGGTTCCTTTTGGCAGACTCCAGGCAGGCTGTCATGTGTCTTTTACTGAGGAGTGGCTTCCTTCTGGCAACTCTACCTTACAGGCCTGATTGGTGGAGTGCTGCAGAGATGGTTGTTCTTCTGGAAGGTTCTCCTCTCTCCACAGAGAAATGCTGGAGCTCTGTCAGAGTGACCATCGGGTTCTTGGTCACCTCCCTGAATAAGGCCCTTCTCCCCCGATCGCTCAGTTTGGCCGGGCGGCCAGCTCTAGGAAGAGTCCTGGTGGTTGTAATCTTCCATTTATGGATGATGGAGGCCATTGTGCTCAATGGGACCTTCAATGCTGCAGACATTTTTCTGTACCCTTCCCCAGATCTGTGCCTCGATACAATCCTGTCTCGGAGACCTACAGACAATTCCTTGGACTTCATGGCTTGGTTTGTGCTCTGACATGCACTGTTAACTGTGGGACCTTATATAGACAGGTGTGTGCCTTTCCAAATCATGTCCAATCAACTGAATGTACCACAGGTGGACTCCAATCAAGTTGTAGAAACATCTCAAGGACGATCAGTGGAAACAAGATGCACCTGAGCTCAATTTTGAGTGTCATGGCAAAGGCTGTGAATACTTATCTTTTTTATTTTTAATAAATTTGCAAAGATTTCAAACAAACTTATTTCATGTTGTCATTATGGGATATTATTTGTAGAATTTTGAGGAAAATAATGAATTTGATCCATTTTGGAATAAGGCTGTAACATAACACAATGTGGAAAAAGTGAAGGGCTGTGAATACTTTCCAGATGCACTGTATATACATGTATATATACACCGATCAACCACAACATTTAAACCACCTGCCTAATATCATGTTGGTTCCCCTTGTGCTGAAACAGCTCTGACCCATCAAGGCATGGACTCCACAAGACCTCTGAAGGTGTCCTGTGGTATCTGGTGTCGTGTTTACAAAATAAGACATGGGATTCAAACTGTATAAGCGTGTTTACTGATAACTCTTGGCAGCAACAACATAGCTTATACACGTGCTCTCACTCTGGCGCTTCGTTGCATTCCTTTCTGTCGTCATCTCCAAGCGCCTCCTTAACAACCAATAGCAACAACACCACATCTGGCACCAAGATGTTAGTAGCAGAAAATCCTGTAAGTTGCGAGGTGGGGCCTCCATGTTTCAGACTTGGTGGTCCAGCACATCCCATAGATGCTCAATCGGATTGACATCTGGGGAATTTGGAGGCCAAGTCAACCCTTTGAACTCTTTGTTATGTTCTTCAAACATTCCTGAACAATGTGTGCAGTGTGGCAGGGCGCATTATCCTGCTGAAAGAGGCCACTGTTAGGGAATATCGTTGCCATGAAGGAGTGTACGTGGTCTGCAATAATCTTTAGGTAGGTAGTATGTGTCAAAGTAACATCCACATGAATACCAGAACCCAAGGTTTCCCAGCAGAACATTGCCCAGAGCATCACACTGCTACCGCCAGCCTGCCTTCATCCCATTGTGCATCTCAACCCTAAGGATGACATACTCTAATGACATCACAACTAATTAACAAATGACTGTTCAATTTTACATATCAACACATATTCTGCGCAATAGGAGAAAGGTGATATACGTTGTTCCTAGCAAACTGAGGCCCCTTTGATCAATGTGCCCTATTCTGTTATTCAGGTCATACAAAACTCTTAAAGAAACAGTAGGAAAAAACCTGTTTAATTCAAAGGTTCAGAGGGAGTTATGTAAAACTAAAACAGGAAAAATAAATCTTTAGTGCAAGAAACATTGACTACTATTATAAGTGTATTTCCACCAGGGGAAATTAATTAATATTGCAACTGGGTAATACGTCCCTTTAAAGACTCTTAACTTTCCACTAATTCAACACCTTTATATCCTGTCCTTGAAGCTACTTGTCATATTAATAAAAAATAACACTTTTCAACTGTAATGAGACTAGATTTCTAGGAACACATTTTCTGTTCTGTCTCGCTTCTATCTGTGAGAAAATTTAGTGGAATCTAACTGGGTTAGTTGAATCAATTTAGAAGAGGAGAATATTTGCAGAAGAACACAATGCCCTACAACATCTAATCCCATTACTGATGGACCTACCCTACCAAAAATTAATTTTAGGTAAGCGGTTCTAAATGCTTATTCTTAATAGACTAAATATAGACTTAATAAACTATCACTGGACTTTTTGACATAACTTTGACTTTACTTTTTATGTGAATAAATAACTGTACATTTCTAGTTTCAACCTTATTTGTACTTCAGTCCTTTGTTTTACTGGGGATAAAAACAAGCTTCATAGTAATATAACCTAAATTTGGTTTTTGATCATTGAATATGGGTACAATTTAACAATTTGCATATGGAGCCACATTGAGAGCCCCATATCTCTGGAATAAATTTTAAAAAAGAAAAGCTGGTTCTGAACTAGAATCTAAAAGAACATTCAGATATCTTTAATACTTATGGAATTATAGGGGCTACACATTTGTAAAAACAACACTAAAATAAATGTTTCCCCATTTTTGGACACCAAGGGTTGCTGAAGACATTTTATTTGAGTAATAGACCTACCTATCTTTGTGTAAAAATAATGATGCTGCTACCTTTCTTGTCCAAAATAACAGGCAGAAATTGTCATATTGACCCCTCTCTAAAAAATAATGGATTACTCTGTAAATATTGATCCATGGCATTTCATATGTTAGCTTTCATCATCATTTATGGTTAACTTTCACCAGTAAAAAATTAAAATGTAGGTTTTTATTGACAAGAAACCAGTTGAAAACCACTGCTTTGGGTTAAACTGGGGCAAGAGGATATACAAGAATCAAAGTATGCATCTATATCTGAAGTATGAAGTTTGTATTTGGTTGCCTGAAAGCATCTAAACAACAGGATTGAACAAATGCAGGCATAAAATCACAGCTTTGCATTTGGTACATTTCTCTGCTCCCAGAAGGCTGGTTTTTATGGCAGTTTTCTTATTGCTTTGAGTACAGGCAACATGCAAGCCGCATTTCAGGGGTCATGATTAAACTGTACCGTCAGGGCATGTCATCATGTATTGCATTTTCTCAGTCAACGTGCTTTAGTAAAGCATGGTAGAGAGGCTTAAAAGATACAGATCGGCAAGATGAATCAGCAAATGACACATTTTTTCCCAATACGCCTCCATGCATTCTGACCAGCTGTAATAGGCATGCTGGGCAGAGAGGGCAGGGTCAGGGGTGATACTGACCTGCTTGACATATTGAGCAGCTCATGTTTGTCAGCCACTGAACTCTTCTCCTGAAGTTTCCACATGAGAACGTTTATAATATGAGAGTTCTTGATTACGATGGGGACCTCCTCAAACATATGCTCGAAGCCGATATTGGCTTTCTTTAGCCCGTAGAAGTGGAGAATTTCAGAGTAACAAACAAAATGGTTTTCATTGTATCTGCATTTTGCACAATTTTTCATTTAAACGTACAGTGGATGGAAAGATTATAAATATATAATGACAAAAATGACAGTTTGTTCCTCACACAAAGCTATCTTACGGCTTCAGAAGACTTAGAACGTAGCACGTACTGTATTGACCTAATTTTACAGTGCGCTTCGTCTTTTTTTTAAACGTATTCTCATTTCCACTAATACATAGTTTACATATTATTTAAATATTAACTTTTTTTAGAAAAATACATTTTTTAGTATTGCTATAATGAGAACTCTAATGAGAAAATAAATATCAAAATACAAAAATAATGGTCCTAAAATGGACTTGTATATTATTTCTCATTTGTTTTAATTTTTTTTTAAATTTTAGGTTGAAAAATGACCTGGACATGTTCTTGACAGGTTTTGTGAGATTCGCCCACATCCAATCACAGCATTACATATATTTATATTATGTATCAATCCGGCAAAGAAATCTGTATTCATGTTTGACAATGATCCCCTTTGTTAGCAACACAATAAGGGGCTTATTTTCATAATATATATATATATATATATATATATATATACACAGTTGAAGTCAGAAGTTTACATACACTTAGGCTGAAGTCATTAAAACAAATTTTTTAGCAAAGTGCACAGATTTAAAGGGGACCAATTATTCGAAATTCACTTTTACATGGTGCTTGTACATAAATGTGAGTCAGCAGTATGTGTGTGTACACAACCACCCTACAATGTTAAAATTCCACCCACTCCCCTTCCTTATCAAAAACAGTGTGTCAAAATGAATGGTTTTTGTTTCTGCCCTAGAGTGACGTCATTAGAGCAGGCCTCGCCCACGACTGGTGACGGACTCCACCCTATTATCATAGATCCTCCCCTGAGTGATCTGCACACAGTCTGACATTTGTTTCCACGCTGGAGCAGAAACAGTGAGAAGAATAATGTCTCAGCTTCATAAGCATAATAAGTGTTCTGTTGCTGTCTGTAAAAGAGTCTTCATGTACTCCCGGCATCAGTCTACTGAAGATGCAGTGGACAAGTTTTGTTCCCCCCATCTGTCGCTCACTTCGACATGGTGTCGAGTGAAGCGATACTAGGAGACTTTCTTGAAGGCCTCGGTTACCTGTGAACTTGAGAAAAGGCCATTGAGAATTTGGCAGACAGAATGCATATCCCTCCCCGGACATACGGTATAAAGAGAGGGAATCATGGCTCTGTTCATTCAGATTTATTCTTCAGTTACACTTACAGTTCCACTCACCTCTGCAGAGCTTATGCTGTTGGATATACGGCGCATATCAGCGGCTTTCTCCTTCGCTGCATGGCAGAGCAGCTTTGCCCCAGGGCGCTTCGACAGTGCTGCTAAAAGAGGATATTTTATAAAAGAGTTTATTTTCTCTAAAAAGTGCAATATGGAGCTGACGGTCACAGACGCTGCCTCGTGTGTCTGGGCCGCCATCACACTGAGGTGCTGTTTATGGATAGTTCGTGTTCTCACTGCGAGAACCTAACCATGGCAACATTGCTGTCGCGGTTTTCCTTCTTAAAGAGGAACGCCACTCCAGCCGCCCCCCACGTTGCTCCTTCTTCCCACGGGATTGAGGATGAACCGGCTGGCGATGGAGGTGATTTGGGGATGGCAGCGGGCTCGGTTTCGCCGGGTAGATCCCCACGAACCACCCATCCCCTGGCACGCTCGTTGACTTCTGTCCGAGCTCGAGGTGAGAGATGCTTGCCAGGGCCACCGTCAGCATGGGGTTGGACTGGAACCCTCCGTCCTCCCCACAGCCGATTGGTTCCTTGGATCCGGGCACCGCACAGCCAACCCCCTGATTCCTTTCTTCCCAGAGGTGCATGATGAGCTGACAGGGTCACGGAGGGCACCTTTCACTGCCTGCAACCGACCTCCTCACTCATCCGCTCTCACTACCCTCGACGACAGGGAGGCCCAGGTGGACAGAGCGGTTGCGTTCCACCTGTGTCATGAGAATGGCACCACTGGACAAGCCGTCTCTGCCCTGCATGCCATGGCCCTCCTGTAAGTTAACCAGGCCAAGGCACTCAAAGATCTGCACTTGGGTAGTCCTGACCCTGACGTGTTGCAGGAACTGCGCTCTGCGACAGACCTCGCCCTCCAGGCCACGAAGGTCTTTGGCCTATCACACCCAGGCCATGCCCGTCCCCTTGCGGGTTTGAGCACACTCAACGAGAAGTGTGGCATCCTCGTGGGCACTGGCCACTGCTCCCTAGCAGCATCTGCAGAGCAGTGGGCTGGGCAACACCCAATACCTTTACGAGAGTTTACAATCTCAGGGTTGAGTCGGTCTCATCCCGTGTTCTCTCAGGTCCGAGCACATAGAAATCTGGAATGCAGAACGTCTGACCGGGTGTTCCGCTTGCACATAGCACCTTTCCCCTCCACTGAGGAGAGTCGCTTCACTCGACAAAACGTCTCATTCCCTCCATCAGGGAACGGAGGTTACAGCAGTAACCTAGGCATTTTTGAATGAAATGTGCCCCAAAACATACAAAAATGTGTGTATGTTTGTGCAAATAATTTTACACCGAACTGCTTTGTGAATGAGTGTCAATATAAAGCAGGATTTTCAAAAAAATTTATTCACAAGCATGGATCAGTACCAACTGTTCGTGTTACAGCTTTATATCCTGAAGATATTAGTAGTTTGCAAATCGCCTTTCAGAATGTGCTTGTTAGCTGATTCCACGGCTAATGCAGCTAAAGTTACCATTGTCTCTGATTGTATTCACAGAGACCAGATATACATATATATATTCATACATACACTCACCTAAAGGATTATTAGGAACACCTGTTCAATTTCTCATTAATGCAATTATCTAATCAACCAATCACATGGCAGTTGCTTCAATGCATTTAGGGGTGTGGTCCTGGTCAAGACAATCTCCTGAACTCCAAACTGAATGTCAGAATGGGAAAGAAAGGTGATTTAAGCAATTTTGAGCGTGGCATGGTTGTTGGTGCCAGACGGGCCGGTCTGAGTATTTCACAATCTGCTCAGTTACTGGGATTTTCACGCACAACCATTTCTAGGGTTTACAAAGAATGGTGTGAAAAGGGAAAAACATCCAGTATGCGGCAGTCCTGTGGGCGAAAATGCCTTGTTGATGCTAGAGGTCAGAGGAGAATGGGCCGACTGATTCAAGCTGATAGAAGAGCAACTTTGACTGAAATAACCACTCGTTACAACCGAGGTATGCAGCAAAGCATTTGTGAAGCCACAACACGCACAACCTTGAGGCGGATGGGCTACAACAGCAGAAGACCCCACCGGGTACCACTCATCTCCACTACAAATAGGAAAAAGAGGCTACAATTTGCAAGAGCTCACCAAAATTGGACAGTTGAAGACTGGAAAAATGTTGCCTGGTCTGATGAGTCTCGGTTTCTGTTGAGACATTCAGATGGTAGAGTCAGAATTTGGCGTAAACAGAATGAGAACATGGATCCATCATGCCTTGTTACCACTGTGCAGGCTGGTGGTGGTGGTGGTGTAATGGTGTGGGGGATGTTTTCTTGGCACACTTTAGGCCCCTTAGTGCCAATTGGGCATCGTTTAAATGCCATGGCCTACCTGAGCATTGTTTCTGACCATGTCCATCCCTTTATGGCCACCATGTACCCATCCTCTGATGGCTACTTCCAGCAGGATAATGCACCATGTCACAAAGCTCGAATCATTTCAAATTAGTTTCTTGAACATGACAATGAGTTCACTGTACTAAAATGGCCCCCACAATCACCAGATCTCAACCCAATAGAGCATCTTTGGGATGTGGTGGAACCATCCCACAAATCTCCATCAACTGCAAGATGCTATCCTATCAATATGGGCCAACATTTCTAAAGAATGCTTTCAGCACTTCAATAAATTTACAATAAAGTTGTAAAGGCACATCCATCTTCCTGAAAGGGGCGGGGAGCAGCAGCTCATTTGCATTTAAAGAGACACACACGAAAACAGCGTGTTTTTGATTTCACCCAAAAAGAGGCATTTATAACATGATATAATAAATGATCTGTGGGGTATTTTGAGCTGAAACTTCACAGACACATTCTGGGGGACACCTGGGACTTATATTATATCTTGTAAAAAGGGGCGTAATAGGTCTCCTTCAAAAGTAGCAAACTATAGTTTTGGCAAGTTGTTTAGGACAACTGCTTTGTGCATGACAAAAGTAATTTTTAAAAGTAACATTGTTTCCAGGTGGACTGATCAAAAATACTATGTTGTTTAGCACCAGCCAATCAGATTGGAACTGGTGATTTCAGCCATCTCTTGCTATTTAAGTGTTCAATATGCATCAGACGATCAGTGAACAGTCTGCGGGCGTGCCATCATATGCTGCATGACACCAGGTCGAAATAGGCTAAGGGAACACCTTTTAAGTGTCTGGGAAACCTTCTTAACCCGCAGGCATTCCTAGAGCACTTCAGTCCCTGGAGCGAAAGACTTTCTGTGAGCAGTTTGAATTTTTCCTCCTTAATGCTCAAACATCACTGCTTTGCTGATACGTTCTCCCATTAGACGCATGTCTTGCGGCAATTTAAAAGCAATTACCAGCTGCCAAGGAGCCAGGGAGGTTGTAAACTTTGTGCATTTGTTTGTTTGGCAGACAGTGCTGTCTACCGCTTCAAAGACATCCCATCATGACAAATAAAAGCCCCTCACTAACAGCTCCTTGATAGAGGGAAGTATTTCTTTTTGTGTGTGTTGGGGAAGGTTCTCATTAGTAAAGATTTATAGCAACAAGAACAGGTAGTGAACAAGGCACTTCCCACTGATAGTGTACACATTAAAGGCTGACATTCTTAAAAATCAAGTCTTTTACTTTTTTAAATGGAGGTGCTTAATCTTCATGAAATGCTGATCGTTAAACTCGGGAGGTTAAATTATATATTATATCAACTTTTCTATTTTCTGATTTTGCAGCCTTGTTACCCAAATTTGGGACATGTATAAAGACCTGATGATTTTACAGCAATAAACATTAAACAGGTAAAATAAGATGTATCTTACCTTTCTGTAGAGAAGTTTTTCTTACAGATCTCCATTATTCTGGGCATTAACCTGCAGGCCTTGATGCACAGAGAGCCCTGTGCAATCTTTATGGGATCTACAGTTTTTATTTTTATTTTTAATAAATGAAATAAATTTTTTTTTTAAAAAAAAAACATGTTATCTGTATGTGGGTTTAATGAAACAGTGTAAAAAAAAAAAAACAAGTAATGAAGTTTGGACTATTCCATACTATATTTTGTAATATTCCAACATAATATAAATAATAATAATAACAATATAAGAAGAAGATGAAGAAGAAGAAGAAGAAGAAGAAGAAGAAGAAGAAGAAGAAGAAGAAATTGTTTTAACATGTTATTCAGGTTGAAAATTATAATATATATATATATATATATATATATATATATATATATATATATATATATATATATTAAACCAAGGCAATTATCAAACTTAAATTATGAAACTATAATTTTGCCAAATTATGCAAAACATGTGAAAATAACATTTACTTGTGTATTTAAATCTGCATGGATTTAGATTCAAATTAAAGTAATTACATTTGTATATAAATATAATAATAATAATAATAATAATAATAATAATAATAAAAACTTTTAAAATGTTATTCAGGTTATTCAAAGTGCTCCAAAAAAATTAATTAATTGTTAAATATTAAATTTTTAAACTATTATAATGAATGCCATAGTACACTTGTGCAATATTCCAAGTTTCATGTAAAGGAAAAATGACAAAAAATATTTTAGGTGGCTTCAATGTGTTGGATATTTTTATTTTCAACAATTTTTCCATAAATATAACTAATAGTGTGGTCTTTTTCAGGTCCAAAAAATAAAAGTGCAAATGAAAAGTCAAACTGTGTGGAACATTTGTTTAGAAAAATATATAAAAAATAATTAATTTGTTATATGATTCCAAGGTCGATGTCAGTAACTCACTTAAGGTAAATGTGTATTGAGCATACACTGTTAAATACATAAACAAAACAGAGAATTAAATCATTTACAATTATTTAAATGACAATTAATCATCAGCCAATATATCATGATCTTGTCTATACTACTTCAGAATGCTCTTGCCGATACCTATTTGGTATTTTTGGTGAAACTTATGGCTACTGGCTCCCATGAAACATGTTTAATAGGTGAGATACAGTTCAACATTTAATAAAACCTCAGAAAAAGAGATAAAGATTTCCTTTAATAATAAAAAGCCTATGGTCTTCACTCTAAAATGCCCAGGCAGTTGATGGTTCACTTGTAATAGGAACAAAAAATCTCATTAGAATATCATAAAGGTCACAGAGTTAAACATCACGAAACAACCGTTCCCTCGTCCCTCCGTTCTGCAGCTACAAGACATTTATATTCACTCTGCAGATAGCCAATCTCAGGTCCGAAGGACAGGAGGTCATGCAGCACAGACATTTTCCCCTTTTCAAGAAAGAAATCATGGACTGCAGGTGCTGTCAGTTTTCATAATCAAGATGAGAGAGCCAAAAAAGCTTGCCATCACTTTTAGTAACCGAGTTACATTGAAATAATGTGCTTGTCAGAGGGCTGTTAAAACACTTCGGAAGTGTTCTTAAGAGCCTTATCAGTGCTGTCACTCACATCGGCCCTACAGAGGGTTCTGCACACTTCTAAAAACGTCCTTCCAAACATTTGACCAGTCATGGGAGGACATTTTCAAGCCAAAACATTTGATCGACATTCAAAACAAAAGAAGCTTATTGCAAAGAAAGACTGTGTCCAGGTGTATCTAGGAGAATTGGTACATTTTTTATGTTTATTGGACTTTGTATGGCATTAAGTGATAAATGAAAACTATTTATGTAAAAAATGTTGAAGACATCCTGACTATGCAACATTTTTCACAAATGCCTAAAACTTCTGTATAGTAGATTTTATGTTTCAAAAATGACCCATAGTCTAGTTTTCAAGACATGAAGTGGTCTTTTGATCTAACTCTCCAGGTATTCCTCAATCTTGGTGCCTTCTATCATGTGAATTAACTTAAATTAGTTTTTACATTAAATAAATAAATATTATTAGCCTATAAGTAAATTTGCATCACTACCCCTTGAATGCATATATGCGTCCTGTATGACCCATATGTTTCCTATGGTATTAAATGCAATTAACACTGGTATTATTTTTGCAATACATTAATTGTATTAAGTTTTCATTAGTTATGATATTAAATATATGTTCACATTCATATTTTTCTGTAGTATGCAACTACAGAAAGTTGTCATTCAGCCGATGTTTATATCCAAACTGCCTGACATTACACCCATTACAGGGACAGCAGAGTGTGTGTGTGTGTGTGTGTGTGTGTGTGTAAAATATAAATATATAGTCTACATGTGCAGCGCTTCACAGTGCATTAGTGCTCTGCTCTGTCATCTTATTTAACAAACAGCGCTCATGATTATGTGGAGTTTGGAGTTATGAACAGTCTGCTTCTTACATTCACTTTACAGCACGCAGCTCATGCAGACTAAGATTGCTTCCTTTCACGGTTTAATAATCACACTAGGACATCTCGTGATTTTAATTTGATTGACTGTGCATTATTTTTTTCCCCAAACAGGTCAAATTTGTACCAGTACATTTAACATCACTTTGATGAGGAGGAGGGCATGGCGGGCCGTGAGGGTGCACAGCTGGCGCTGAGTCACCTAATCAGCCAGGAGGGAGATAAAGACAAGCCGGGGGGGGGGGGCAGTTTGACAGAGAGAGAGAGAGAGACACAAGCAGCCGCTCTGTGTGTGCGTCTATGTGTTTTATGCTATGTTCAGTTCTTTTATGTCATTAAAGTTATGTTGACTGTTCTGCCAGTTCCCGCCTCCTCCTTGCCCATCCTTTCCCGTAACAATCACTAATGGATATCATAAAAATGTCTCAGTAGTCGAAGTGAGTCAAAGCATTTTGGATGGTTTCCCTCATCATGTATACAGTGGATATAATAGGTCTACACACCCCTGTTAAAATGCCAGGTTTTTGTGATGTAAAAGAATGAGACAAAGATAAATCATGTCATTTTTCCACTTTTAATGTGACCTATAATGTGAACAATTCAATTGAAAAACAAACTGAAATCTTCGTGGGGGAAAAATTTGAAAATTTTAATTAAAAACCTTACAATAACCTGGTTGCATAAGTGTGCACACCCTTAAACTAATACTTTGTTAAAGCACCATTTGATTTTATTACAGCACTCAGTCTTTTTGGGTAGGGGTCTATTAGCATGGCACATCTTGATGTGGCAATATTTGCCCACTGTTCTTTGCAAAAGCACTCCAAATCTGTCAGATTGTGAGGACATCTCCTGTGCACAGCCCTCTTCATATCACCCCACAGATGTTGGATTCAGGTTTGGGCTCTGGCTGAGCCATTCCAAAACATTAATCTTCCTCTGGTGAAGCCATGCTTTTGTGGATTTGGATGTGTGCTTTGGGTCGTTGTCATGCTGAAAGGTGAACTTCCTCTTCATCTTCAGCTTTCTAACGTGCGCCTGAAGGTTTTGTGCCAAAATTGCCTGGTATTTGGAACTGTTCATAATTCCCTCCACCCTGACTAAGGCCCCGGTTCCAGCTGAAGAAAAACAGCCCCAAAGCATGATGCTGCCACCACCATGCTTCACTGTGGGTATGGTGTTCTATGGGTGATGTGCAGTGTTGTTTTTGCGCCAAACATACCTTTCGGAATTATGGCCAAAAAGTTCAACCATGGCTTCATCAGACCATAACACATTTTCCCACGTGCTTTTGGGAGACTTGATGTTTGTTTTTGCAAACTTCAGCAGGGCTTGGATGTTTTTCTTTGTAAGAAAAGGCTTCTGTCTTGCCACCTTACCCCATAGCCCATTCATATGAAGAATACGGGAGATTGTTGTCACATGCCAGTACTTTCCAGAAATTCCTGCAGTTCCTTTAATGTTGCTGTAGGCCTCTTTGAAGGCTCCCTGACCAGTTTTCTTCTAGTCTTTTCATCAATTTTGGAGGGACGTCCAGTTCTTGGTAATGTCTCTGTTGTGCCGTATTTTCTCCACTTGATGATGACTGTCTTCACTGTGTTCCATGGTATATCTAATGCTTTGGAAATTCTTTTGTACCCTTCTCCTGACTGAAATCTTTCAACAATGAGATCCCTCTGATGCTTTGGAAGATCTCTGCTGACCATGGCTTTTGCTCTGAGATACAACTAAGAAAATATCAGGAAAATCCTACTAGAACAGCTGAACTTTATTTGTGATTAATCAGAGTCACTTTAAATGCTGGCAAGTGTATAATGACTTCTATTTAACATGAGTTTGAATGTGATTGTTTAATTCTGTACACAGCCACATCCCCAGTTATAAGAGGGTGTGCACACTTATGCAACCAGGTTATTGTAAGGTTTTTCATTTTCCCCCCACAAAGATTTCAGTTTGTTTTTCAATTGAATTGTTGACATTATATGTCACATTAAAAGTGGAAAAATTTCTGACATGATTTATCTTTGTCTCATTCTTTTACATCACAAAAAACCTGGCATTTTAACAGGGGTGTGTAGACTTTTTATATCCACTGTAGTTAAGTGCCACTTTCACAACTGACTTTTACATTTTTCATCATTATTTCTGCATTGTGCATTTGAATTCACAGAGTTTAAACAAAATGTGTTCATAAATAATTATAAATAAATCGTTAGTTTTTCATATCACTGTTTTCATGCCTATAACCATTAACCATATAACCAGCTGCTGGTTTTAATCAGGTCAATAACTGGCCAATAATATCGCCGGCCAATACATTGGTGCATCCCAACAAAAAAATCAGTTCTACATAACAGTTATCGGTGGTAAAAAGATCTGAAATGGAATTCTTTCCTCAATATGAGAGAGAGATGTTGGCAGAAATGTAATTAGCCTTTAATCTATCAGTATGCATTATTGATGGGTTTAAATGTGGCATGATTAAATTTAAAGAATGGCACGGCAGTGTGGCTTTCTCGATTGTGCAGTCATATGTGGAATGACGAGGAGAGAAAATTCTGGACTTACTGGGAATGGCCATAAACCTTACATAAGCTGCTTTTCCACCATCAGTCCGAACGGTTCTGAGCATGGTACGGAATGGTTACAGGAACATTTTCACTTGAGCACGGTTCGGCACGGCACGATTATAACACATTCTCTGCCTGGAATTCTCTGCACGGTTAAATAACTGTACTCAACCATACTAGTGTATCTTTATTATTTTATGATGGTGGTTTAACCTAGTTTTAGCCAACATTTATTTTTCTACACGCCTTTTTCAACAGGGAAGTAGATTACTTGCTCATTAAATATATCAATATATTATCATGTACTATTTTCATATAATACTTAATATAATACTATATAATACTATATTTTGTCAATAAATATCCTTTTTAGCTAGTCAGGGAACTTTTACCTTTCTGCCTGTTCGTATCCAGTGGTATACACTAGCACTCATGAAAACCTTTTGCCTTTTAATTCTTTCTTTCCTTTTTGCAACATGGTTTGTGTCACCAGGGAAAAAAAGCAGTCCTAAAAACTGGAACATGCAATCATCTTCCATAGTGCACTCGCTCCAATGTTTACCTCTCACGTCGTTGCTAATAGATGGATCTGTTACGAACACTCTCCTGATTTCACCGCACCATAGTGGAAATAGAAAATGGCAGGAGAGAAAACATGTCAGTGAATTCCGCTTGCAGTCTCGCAACATCTGTCAGCTGCGACAGTGAGAGGTGGTCTCCGCAAGGGACCAGGGTGAATGAACTTGATTTGGGAGATATCTCTGGTCCGAACTCCGCCCTCTTCAGAACCGCCGTCGCCAAGGCTACAGGTACCGCCTCCCTCCATGGTTTGAGGAGGTTGAGGTGGTAGGCTTGACGTGACCCTCTCCTATCTGTTCGCTTAACCTCACAATCGAGATCTCCAACTCGTCGTGTGAACTCAAAAGGTCCTTGCCTCTTGGCGAGTAATTTGGAGCTCAAGGTGGGCAGCAATACAAGCACTTTATCTCCCTGTGCGAATTCCCGTAGTCGAGTGCCCCTGTCGTACAGTTGGCATTGGCATTTTTGTACTTGGAGCAAATTCTCCTGTGTTACCTGTCCCAAAGTGATGCCTGCGTGCAGTCTTCTCTAATGGCCCGACGAGATCCATTCCAATTCTGTCGAAGGGGATCTCGATCAACGGCAGCGGGCGAAGTGGCGCTTTTGGGGTGGCCAGTGGGTATGCCGCGCACCACTTGCAAACGTCCCCATGAATGCCCGGCCAAAAGAAACAGGCCATTATACGTTTCAAAGACTTTTCGTGACCCTGAAAGCCCCTAAGAATGGGAATTCCCTCATCTGCGTCATCCTGATGCGGAGCGGACGTTGATGGCCCTGGCACCGCCTCCCCAGCCATAGTATCGCACATCACACCCCATGCCACTAATTTGCAGGACCCATCCACACACATTACCCTCAGTAGATTTTTAAAACCAGGCCAATTGTTTCCCAGAATTAGTGGATGGTTGAGGCAGGAATTAACCGCGGTCTCGACTCTATGCCTTTTTCCCTGAATCGTATCTCAATGGTAACCACTGGATACTTGTGAATGTCACCATGCACTCACCTCATCCTCACCAGTTTATTTTTATCCAATACCCCGCCTTGCACCAAGCGTTGGTGGATCGAGATTTGAGAACAACCTGTATCCACTAAAGCTTGATGTGTATCCCGTTTCACCCTTACTGGTATACGATACATCCCTGCCCAATCGGGGTCAGCCTGTGGAGTGTCGGGGATCTGAACTAATGTCCCCACCACCATCACTGGACACCTCTCCTGGCTGTGTCTGGTTTCCCCACAGCTCCAGCAGACTGGCCCAGGTCTTCCTTCCGCACACGTGGGGTCGGCCTCACTAACCTGGGGGGGGGGGGGGGGGGGTAGCGGAAAGAGACAGGGGGGTTTGAAGAGACAGACGTGGGAAAGGGTCCTCTGGGCGTGCCTCCCACCTCCAAGGAGCCGGAATTGGGTGGGAGTGAGGGGAACGAGGGGGAGGGGAGGGAACATAAGACACAGGGGGTGGAGAGAGAGAAGAGAGAGAAGATACTGCTTCACCTACTCCTTGGAAAGCCGACATGTACCCCTCTGACAGCTGGATGGCTGCATCCAACGACACCGGGCAGTGGCACTGGAACCACTCGGACATGCCTCAGGGAAGTTGGGAGACGAACTGTTCCAGTATGACCATGTCGACCATTTCCATGACGCCGTGGGTTCCCCCCACCAGCAACCATTTCCGACAGGCGTCAAGGAGCTGCTGTGCAAAAGCGAACAGGCGGCCGTCCTTCCCGAATCTCAACGAGCGGAATAGCTGCCGACTCTGCTCCGGGATCTGACCGATCCGTGGCTGGATGCCTTTTTTAGGTGGTTGTAATCCAGGAGACTGGCGGCAGGGAGTTGTTGTGCCGCCAGCTGCGCCTCCCCAGAAAGCAGGGACAATACGCGGGCCGCACACTGATCGGGAGGCCACCTCCATACCTCCGCAGTTTTCTCGGAAAGGTCGAGGAAGGCCTCCGGATCGTCGCTTGGCCCCATTTTCGCGAGGGCCGCCTGTGGGATGGGCTCCGATGAGGTCGCAGCACCAGCCCTCTCCCTGGCGATCAGGCTCCGCAGCGCCTGCCAGTCCTCCGCTTGTGCCTGGACTAGTGCTTGGAAGCACTGTTCTTGCTCCCAGCGAACCTCCAAGAGGGCATGGTGTTGTGTCTGCTGGATGCTGGTGAGGGTGTTGAAGACTTCGGCCAGCGGTGAAGACTCCATAGCAGCGTTCTCCTCCAAAGACAGGTTCTCGACACCACTGTAAAAAGCTCTTCGTTCGGCGAAATGGAGTCAGGAGTCAGGAGACAGCGAAGCAGGTTCGAGGTCAGTCTTTAATTTCTTCAGTCTAACACACAATCACAATCGACGGTCACCGTCGAAATCAAAACGAATGAAAACACTATCGGCTTCCAAGTCACTCTCTCTTTGGACACTCGGCGTGCCTTTAATGTCTCCCTCTGCATCACTAAAACAAGAGATAGGTGATAGGGTTAATTATGTACCAGGTGACAAGTCTTACCGCTCTCTCTCTCCCGCATACCGACACATGACCACGTCCCCACGCCACACTAATATAATTCACACATCTACAAAAATTGTTGTTTGAGGTGAAAGAAGCACATTAATTCCCTCTGTATTGATGGCTGTAGTAAAAAGAAAATTTTGACTGAAATCTATTTAAATAGTTCCACTGGCTAGTTGCATCTTAAAATCTAGAAATCTTCTGTTGTTTCTAAAATGTATTCCTAATGTCAACTTTTAATACAAATTGAGTCAGTTTACTCTCTTAAATGTACGCTACTGGTCTTGTGGTACAAATAAATGTAAAAAACTGTCTTTATTTTTCAACCCCTCCAACCACTTCATTAATTGGTCTGCATGCAAAACTCAGGACATTTTTTTTTACTTACACAGGAAAGAAAAAAAAGTGTCTATTAATTGAATCTGTCTATTGAATCTATTAATTTCCAGGTTCTTACAAATGGAAATCTGTCCATGTTTCTCACTTAAATGATAGTGAGAAAGTATAATAGTCATTTAAATGAAAATAAAATCATAGTATAAACTTAAAGTATTTTCTATGTGGTAAGATTGCCCAATTGTTGACATTTCCGAAATTCTGAAAGTTGGTAGGGACATGTCGTATCCATGTTAACAGTAGAATATTATTACAGTAAAACCTTGCTCACTGAAGTAAATACCTTAACGGTTTCCCTTAGCTAAGAGAAGTGTCTAAGGGATTATATGCACCACCCTCATGGGAGGAAAGGGGAAATGCTGCCATGCAAGGCGCTATTCTCTGTTGGACATTTCTGGTACTGAGTCTGAATTAAAACTGCCTCCAAAAGGTCATTTTTGATATATCGACCTAAATTTGGGATCAGACCTGGGTTAGACATGTAGCTTTGATTTTCTAATATATTTACATTTCAGTTGATATTTTTAGTATGTTTTATTTATATATAAAATAAAAAGTTTGTGCTGTACATTTTCATTACAATAATCTTTTTTATTTCACATTAAAAACTGCTTTCACTTGCACAATAAACTGACAAGTTCTTTAAAATGAGACCAGGACTGTACTCCCTAGCTCCCTGTAACCCTTCATAAGTTAAAACCGGTTAAGTTTACACCAAAATATAGGAAGAAATGAATAATACAATTTAATGTCTCGCCATGGCAACACCATTTGATATTTAAAAAATTTGTTTGCAATTTAGCATCTTCAATGTCTTAATATTGCCTAAATGTGGTAACAATCACATGAATCCCCTAGGAGGCGTATTCAAAAGTTCAGAGCCTGCAATTTTCAACAAATGCACATTCAATCCAAAATGCCCGACTTCCTGTTGGGCGGGGCTTGTTGTCTGGCTTGATGAGAACAATATATGAAGTTTGGTGACTAGAAGAAACTTTCAGTGATTGGGACCTAAATATCTTGAATTGTGATGGAGTTTTTTTATACAATGCAAGTCAATGGGTTCCAAAACATTCAAGCTTCAAAAAGAACATAAAGGACTTGTGTGGTTTAATCCATGTCTTAAGAAATAAAATTGCTTTGGGTAAAAAAAAAAAAAAAGACAAAAAATTTAAGTCCTTACCACCATTCTTTAACTTCCATTTAATGAACTAAAACTTTTGGGGTTTTTTGGGTACCGCAGAAGAAAGTCATGAGTTTTGAGGTGGCATGATAAAAGGTGGAATTATTAATCAATTATATTCAACATGAATGAACATGACAGACTCCTTGATGGCATGCTGGTAGCTGGACTGGGAATCCAGCAGTGCTTGACTCATAAAAGAGCCAAAATATCTGGACTGATACCAGCCAACATGGAGATGATCGATATTTGCATGTCGAAGATTCCTCATCATCTCCTTTGATATTGAACTGAAAGAGAGTGAGTGAGAAAGGCGTGTGAGTTTATATTTTTCCTCTATAATTAATGACTGTAATGGGCACAGAAAGTTTGACATCTCCAGGGCCGATCATTAAACAAAAGGTTCACAGCTGGTGCCTTATGGGAGTGTGTAGGAGTGAAGTGCTGGGAAAAACATGATGGTTTGGGGAGATTCAGCTTGAGTGCCCCGAAAAGGTCCAGATGCCAGCACACATTCATTTGACCAAATGCTAGCAAGAAAAACACTAAAAGGGGATTTTTAAATGGGATATGATGGAATAGTGTCTTCTCCTTCCTACTCTATATCACTCACCTAAATCTAGTTATTTGCAAAGAAATGCTAAATATCTAATTATGATATGGATATTTCTGAATCCTGACCGGATAAGCCATATTATAAACAGTTGTAAAATGCACATCTGTGAATGCACATTCTATCAGGCAATTACTGACCAAATTAAAACATCAGCATAACGGTCTTAAGCATGTATAAAGTTTAATAACTTTTTCTATGTGATATTTAAATAAATACCAAAATAAATGAAATATGAAAAGTCAAGCATGTCAATGTGCATTTGAATTTTAATGTTCTATCATAATACGTAAACGTGTGTTCTTTTGTTTAGAACTGCAATAACTGAAGTGCAAAAATAGTTTAGAAGTGCACTGTAACCTTTCTCCCCATGAATCGCCATTATATTTTTTTAATCTGTTCAACCCATAAAAATCAATGTTCAAAGGAAATTATTACAACAAAACTGATTTTGTACCTCTTAGTAAATTGCTATTATTATAAATATTATATATGAATTATAAACCACAATTATAAGAAAACAGTGATCTGATGATACAATAAGGTGAATGAATAAAATATCTCTATTGGCCTACAGTTTGTTTGTTTAAATCGGTATCGGACAAAAATTGTTAACCTTAAAAGCCCTAAAGTTCATTTAAATACCTATGTAACTTGAAGGATTATTATTAATATTAATAACATAATCATTTAATATATGTCACTATTTATTAATCACTGGTGTATTTTATTATGTTGTTGTTGCAGACACCCGTTTTTAATCCTGCTGCATATTGTGCTTAAAATTTGTGGAAAAATTATTTTCATTCAAAAAGGTAGGTTTGGGGTTCAATAGAAGTTGAAAATGTGCAATTTCAGTGCTAATAGTATCAAACGTAACAACAAAATACTGACATTTCAAACGGGTTTCACAAACACTTCCTTGTTTACCATTGGTTGCCAAACAGATAGTCCTGTCCCAACCTCACGCCATTGGTTGAGCTAGTAGTTGACATGTTTGCCTGATTAAACAAACATAAAAGTGTTTACATTCTTTGGCTAAACTAACCTAAGAATGGCTTACTTGCAGTTGTCTCTACAACACATATTGAGCTGGGATATGAGAAATAATATTAACATTGGAAAAAATTACATAATTTTTTATATTTAGGGAAAATGGTTTGTTTTATAATCCCTAACTTAAACTGTATAATAAATAATGTAAATAATAACAGTTACACTTGCCTAAGCAAACACAACAAATTATAAATCACAGCAAACCTCCTCTGGAGTAAATAGGATTCTACGTCCTACTCTCTTAAGTCTCAATCCAAATTTTATTTCCACAGCCTGTATAAAATTCAGACCTTAGCAAGTTTACTTGAGTGATCTGGCACATTCAGATAGGTAAAGAGAAAGGAAAGGGGCATCAGATTATGCGCAGAGATGTCAGCGTGTCAGAATGCAGAGAGCAGAATGGGACAGCGATGAACTTTAATGATGATTCACACTGGGACAGCTCATTTTCCCCGAAAGGACTGGTAACGTCACATCTACAGGTGAGGGGAGAACGAGATAAATCAGCATGAAAAAATGAAGTCAGACTCCACACCTCAACTCGTCTCGCAGGGAACTCCAACGCACCTGCTTATAAATAAACCCTACTGGGAGACCGCCACATATCGAACAGTTAAAGGGATCCTTCGCTCAAATTAATATTCTGTACTTATTTATTCACCTGCATTTCATTCCAAATCAGTATGACTTTCTTCTTCCGTGAAACACAAAAGGGGAATTTTTCTGTAGAAAATCCTGGCTACCTTCTTCTATATACAGTAGTGAAAGTGAATGAGGACTGAGATGGTCAAGCTCCAAGAAATTAAAAAAAAGCACAATAGGAGTAGTCCATATGGCTTGAGCACCACTTTATGTGAGGAACAAAGCGGAATGTATGTCTTTATTCAATGATAATCGACCTGGGCAGTGGTTAAAGCTTTGGGTTACTGACCAGGGGCACCGTATCATGGATGACCATGCACTCTGACCCCAGCTTAGCAAAGATGCCACTGTTGGGCCCTTGAGCAAGCCCCTTGACCCAATCTGCTCCAGGGGTGCCGTATCATGGCTGACCCCAGCTTAGCTGGGATATGCAAAAAAATTATTTCCCTGTGTATGTTCAAAATGTATAATGTGTGACAAAAAATAAAGACTTCTTCTAGATTGAGTCAAACAGAGTAAGTTAAACTCTGTGTTCCCCGTCTGTCGCTCACTTCAACGTTGTGTCGAAGAAGCGACACTAGGGGTCTCTCTTGAGAGCCTCATGCATCTCTGAACTTGAGAAAAGGCCAATGAGAAATTGGCAGACAGAATTTGCATGTCCTGCCCCGGACACATGGGTATAAAGGGAGGGAAATGCGTCCGTTCATTCAGAAATATTCTTCAGAGCCGACCAGCTGTGTGAGCAGCGAGCTGCGATTCACAAGACTGTTCATTTCATCTCTCAGAGTGTATGCTGTTGGATCTTCGGCGCATATCAGCGGCTTTCTCCTTCTCTGCACGGCAGTGCAGCTTTGCCCCTGGGTGCTTCGACAGCACTCTCTAAAAGATAATTTTTGTAAAAGAGTTTAATTCTCTAAAAGAGCAATACACAGTGGTGTTGAACATCCTTTTTAGGACACGTCTTTATAAAGATGCTCTTCCTCCCCTGTGTAGTTCCTGGATGCGGTCGAGTGCTCTCTGCTCATGACGGTCACAGGTGCTGCCTCGTGTGTCTGGCCCGTGATCACACCGAGGCAGCGTTTGTGGATGGTTCATGCTCTCACTGCGAGAACCTTACCATGGCAACGTTTCGGTCGCGGCTTTCCTTCCTCAGAAGGAACGCCACTCCAGCCGAGTACATCCCCACAAACCACCCGCCCCCCAACACGCTCGTTGACTTCCGCCCGGGCTCGGGTGACAGCCCTCAGGGCCACGAAGGTCACAGCACGGACTCTCGGGCAGGTGATGGCCACCTTCGTGGTTCAGGAACGACATCTGTGGCTGAACCTGGTTGAGATGCGGGACATGGACAAAGCATGCTTCCTCAACGCACCTGTCTCCCAGTTCGGTCTCTGTGACACCATCGAGGAATTCGCCCAGCAGTTCTCAGCAGTGAAGAAGCAGACGGAGGCCATCTCTCATATCATGCCCCGCCGCGCCACCAGCACGGGCCGTGCTCCGGGAAGGGCGTCCTCCTGCGGCTTCCAGAAAACGTGCAGCTCCACCTCAACATGGGCCCAGCTCTCAGCCCCAGCGTTGAGCACCCCACAGGAAGCGTACACCCCCGGTCTCACGAACACCCTCCAGGACCCGGAAGACCCCCAAACGTTCCTGAGACGGACGACCCAGAGATCGAGACATTTGCTCCGGAGCTGGTAAGCAGACCACTCTGTCCCCTAGTGGAGGGCCAGGAGGAGAATCCTCAGTTCAGTATGTTTTCTTTTCCACACCCCCTTCGGGTTGTGGTACCCACATTCTCAATAAAGGAGCCAGCACCAGAGCCTCGGGATGCGCTTTTGCCCCCCGACGCCGTATTACCAGCTCCGCCCCGCTGCGCTGCCCCGCACGTCAAAAACAATCGTCCCCTTAGTGCCCCTAGCACGGAGCTTGGATGCGTGGCTTTCACTTCCAAACTCATCACGCTGGCTGACCAGGACCATCCGACACGATTATGGATGGAGCCTGTCCTTCCAGCCGAGATAAAGAAGGGTTTCTACAGCCCTTACTTCATCTTACCCAAGAAAGACCGCGGCTTACGACCGATCTTTGACTTGCGAGTTTTCAACTTACACAAACTCCCATTCAAAATGCACACGCAAAGACACATCTTAACTTGCATCCGGCATCTAGATTGGTTTGCAGCGTTAGACCTGAAGGACACGTACTTCCACGTCTCAATCTTGCCTTGACATCGACCCTTTCTATGGTTTGCATTCGACGGCCAGGCGTAACAGTACAAGGTCCTCTCCTTTGGCATGTCCCTGTCCCCTCGCGTATTTACGAAGGTCGCAGAGGCAGCCCTTGCCACACTTCAGGAAGCAGGTGTTCGCATACTCAACTAGATGACTCCTCCCTAGCCCTCTGGTCCGTGAATTCAGCGGAGGAATTCCCCGACCACCCCCAATGCAAGTACGCAAATTACTCTGTACTGGAATAGGTGCTCCACAGATCGGGCCCCCATGTGGACTTGTCCCCCAGTGTGTATTTTCCGCAATACGGTCCCCTTGCGCAGTCCTCACTCCCCCCAGTCGCCGTGTTTGTAGCAACTCCTCCCCCCCAATGAGGTAGGATCTACCACATGAGACTTAGAATCCAATGTGATGTATTCCACCACTCTTTACCCCCCCCAGCCTGGGCAGGTGTGATCCCCTTCTGAAAGAATAGGAATTGGGAAAGAATGCCTTCCCCGATGCATGTGAAAGCACTAAGATGGCCCCAGCCGCTTTAACTATGTTTCTCGCATATAGAGAGAGAAAAGGCATGGCTGGCGCAGCTTGCTCCCATGCTTGGCACGTTGCCTTGTTCCCCCCATATCGGGGTGTAGCGAACCAGAAGGCTATGACAATCTTATGGGGCGTTGGGGAAGGGTACGTGCAGTCTGACACAGCCTGTCTGCAAAAATTACATGACTAAAATACACTACTCTGCACCAATTACATGACTAAAATACACTACTTCAGTAGCACTAATTGAATTCGTTTGCACATTTACCTGCCATAAGCAGCACTGAATTATACTGTTCTTTGAAACTGAATCTCTTTACCAGATCTTGCAGTCACACTCAAGTCCACTGGGGGCACTCTGGATAAGTGTCATAGAGGTTTTGGATGAGAGAAGGAGAAATCATGGTGTCTGTGCTCAATTGTAAAGCCAAGTGTGGCATTATTGTAATATTTTGATACTCATTAAATTGTACTCTATTTGTATTAGTAGAGTCATGTAAACCAACAGATGAATATCTGCTTTTATGAGGGCAAAAAATGAAGTGGTACAAGAAACTCTGAAGCTTATCTGATCAGTCTGTGTGTATCACCGGCCTTTAGGTAGGCTCAAGAGTTTATATACATGCGTTAAACTAATGCCATCAGTATTGTTTCTTTGAACAGTGTAATTCAGCGCTGCTCACGGCAGGGAAATGCATAAAGGAAAATTAATTTTCAATATTCGAGAAGTGTCTTTAATTCTAGAGTAGCTGGCGCAGAACAATTACTCGTGCACATCCCTAGTACAGACTACATCTATATGATTTAGCAAGACACTCCAACAGATGTATTTGATGTCCGTCTTGACCAGCGCTCTGTCTTGCAATGTCATCACCAACAACAAGGGTCTGCAAATCAGACAACAAGAGAAATAAACCCTCCACAGACATAATATTTCACCAGACAAACAAAATCTCCACAAATATCAAGAGGATTAGGCCTCTATCAGTGCTTGTGTGTGTACAAAAGGGCAAACACAAATCTAAAATTGGTCTTGGCTTAGTAAAACATAAAATTAGACTCCTTTGGCCTTAATATTTCCCTCAGGAGATGGACATGTTTGATTTGTACCGACTTCAGCCATCAATCTCATGCGGGAAAACATATGTGCCAGAATATACCAAACCAAAACAAACCCTGATTTTCAAATTTGGTTGCTTAGGAGACATAGCTAGAATCACTCAGCACACCCTGGTTTCAAACTCACAACTCCAGGGGTGGTAGTCAGTGTCGATACTCGCTGAGATGCCCAGGCCCCTGGCTGTGTTGTTTTATTTTATTTATGTTTTATTTATTTAATATATATATATATATATATATATATATATATATATATATATATATATATATATATATATATATATATATATATATATATATTTTTTTTTTTTTTTTTTTTACATTTCAATCCCAATGTCTGAGTATTCTTAAAAATTAAAAGTCCATTGCTCTTTAAATGGGTGTACTTGCATTATTATGCTATTATAATTATATCAGTAGCATAAATTGGTCTTAAAATGACAATAATATCGTTTAGCGCAATTATTTCTGGAAAAATACCGTATATCTTCCAACAAAAGTAGTTATCATGACAGGCCTAGGTTTTAGAGTAAAATAGGATCATGACATTTTCTTGACAGGTTTTGTGAGAATCACTCAGCTACCTTTTGGTTTGTATTGTCCACTTTTTATTGGATGAAATTAAGTTTAATTTTAAGTAAATGTTTTTTTCTCGATGAATAGCGTGTTTTTCTCAGAAAAACATCCGATTATGGCAGTAAACTGGGTTGCAAAGTACTTTTCACATTAACTTTAAAAGGAAGTCTATTTTTTGCTCTGTTGTGATTGCAAATCAGGGTTTGTTTGGGTTTGGTACATTTTGGCACATATGTTTTCCCACATGAGATTGACGGCTGAAAAAATAGACTTCCCTTTAAAGTTAATTGCTATGCTCCACGTGCTGGGAGTCTACGCAGTGTCATGCACAGCAAGCCACATGATAAGATGTGCGGATTGACGGTCTCAGAAGAGGAGGCAACTGAGAACTGTCGTCTGCCACCTGGACTGAGGTGAGCAACCACGCCACCATGAGGACCTAGAAAGTAGTGGGAATTGGGCATTCCAAAATTGAGGAGAAAAAGGGGATAAAAAAAGCACACCCAACCAAAACAATAAATAAAATGGACTCTCAGTTGCCTTTAACAAAAATTGCACTAAATATTAAACAATTTGGGAAATGTAGACTGCGTAATATGCGATACTGGGTCAAATGCACTTCATAAATCTGCCAAACTACCCTAAAAAAGTAAGTTGTCTAAAGTGAATGTAAACAGTGGGACAAAATATAAGTGTAAATGTAAGCTAATAGACCTGCTGCTGTCTAGAATTTCATTGATAATCAAACAACAATAAGAAAATGAGAAAACCACAAACATAAGTAGCTTTAAAAGTATTAATGTATTACAATAAACCAGTAACATTTTTGATAATAATATTTAATATTACTGTTCATTTTTTTATGATACCAATTCCTGATTTAATTTGAAAAATGAATTACCAGGGAATTAGAGTTGATAAAATAATTTGTAATTATGCTCAGCATTTTTCAAGTTTTTCTAATGCCTGATATAAAAGTAAAAACCTTTATAGAGTAATACTTAAGGCAGAATATTCCCATCGTCACAAATACACTTCAGAATATTGTGCATCAATCAGAATGAGAACACAATTAATTCTTGGCTTAAAAGATACAAGAACTAAATCTATGCTGAACATTGTATTTCAAAAGGAATACAGTGTGGCCCCCCCATGTACTACTTAAAGCCCAATGTAGCTCCTGTACCAAAAAACTTGCTGCACTATACCTCCTCTATTGTGCAGGACGTGAAATGCCAAGTGATATTACTGTTCTGCTTTTTTAGTGTTCTTTGCATTGTTTTTTGAACATAATGATTTATGCGCAACAATAACTCGCTCTGTCCGCATTGAGGGAAATGTAGACCCTTCACAACTGATTTCAATGTAATTGTTTCATACAATATGATTTTAAATGGTGATCAATATATTGAAAATAACTTTTTCATCTTTTCATCTCTGTAATATATATATATATATATATATATATATATATATATATATATATATATATATATATATATATATATAGTGTTTATCACTGGCCATGCCTACATTAATCTGGATACATTTGAAATAGGCGTTTTCGAAACGCTCTTGGTCCACACTGCTTTCAAGTTTTTATCCAAAAGTAGCTTGTTCACACTGAAACATATTAAAACGCTTAAATCCCCTTACTGTGCATGTGAAAAATCGCCATTGCTTGTACAGTCTGAAAAGCAATTGTACTCATGCTCCGTGGCCAGACATTAATTCAGAGTAAATTTCACATCGGCTTTGAAGGAATGCAATGTGAAAGTAACATTCATCTTTAACAATGCTATCAAAGTGAATATCAGGCACAACAGTGCCACAATAACATGGGCCACCATCTTGATTGTTTTGGTTGAATGGACCCCAGCTGGGTCCCATGTTTATTGGGTTGTTTCCCATCGCCAAGGTAATTAGTCTGGTGGTGGTCTGTCTCAAATTACCACCATACCTTAAACGCATCATCCCGTTTTTCACATCTAAAATAAAACAATTTTTTTTCTGATTTGCATCCCACCACACCCATCCCACCTCCTCTGTGTCTAGTTGAGGGCTCTTCGGCGTACACGGTTAGGAGACTAATCGACATCAGGCGGCAGGGCAGAGAGTTTCAGTACATGGTTGACTGGGAGGGTTATGGACCTGAGGACATTGATTGTTCCCAGGGGAGCACAGATCATGCCACTAACTAGCTTGCTAGCAACACCTGGTTCTCCTCTAATTCACTCCCTACTTAAACCCTTCGTGCTCTCAGTATCTTTGCTAGATCATTGTTTGATGTGAAGGAATTTATCTCACTCTGTCTGCCTAGTTGGTCCTGTCTCATCTCTCTATTTGTTTGCCCATCTCTGCCCGCATGTAGGGAGTGTAGTTACCTTCCAGATTTCTGTACGATTATTCTCTGGGCTCACAAATCTTCAACGGAGGATTCCTCATCTCTGCCTGCTTTTTAGGAATGTGATTACGTTCAAATCTATGCTTCTACGGAGGATTCCTATGGATCTGGTCCTGACTTCCATAACGCGCACACACAAAACCTCTTCAGAGCATGCATGTTTATAATCTGACTGGAACAAATTAGATGCACCTCTATCCCAGAAATAACTAAAACTCAACTGATATGCACAAATTCACAAGTTACTTTTTTTTTTTCTCAAAACAGCATATTAAGTGGAACGGAAAGCAGTTTAGATTCTTGACTTTGGAACATTGTTCTAACAATTCGAACAGCTAATGTGATTGTTTTTATTTACCCTCTAGTGGGCGCTGTTATACTGTTGAAACAAAGAGTTGAGACTGTAGAACCCTCCAGTGCCAGCCATGGAGAAATTCAACCAAAAATAACTATCGTAAACTATCGAAGTTGATATTCAATATTAAAAAGCAAAGATGCGAGATGAAAAATGCAATTGCTGAAGCAACCACATCATTTTGTGGTGCTTCTATGACACTTTCTGCCTTGCAATATAGACCCAGCTTAAAAGCATAATAAAAGCAGAAGACCTCTTTTCCATCTCTCTTACATGCTCCACTAGTGCTCTCAGCACTCAGTGCCAAGTGATGATATTCCTCAGAGAAGGGCACTTTTTCTAATCATGCAAAACATTGTGCTGGCGGGACTTTCGTTTTTGTCATTCCACGCCCATTTTGGTCATCTTTTTTGCTGACAGGTTACTGGCAGCTTACGTATCCACAGTTAAGTCCCTGAGCTGTGTGTGTGGAATGAATTTCACATTAACGTTTGCGATTGGCAAATTCATGCGTGTCTACAAGGCCTAACAAGTAAATTTATCATTGCTAGCTTCTGACAGGCAACACTGAATATGAATGAGACACTCAGATGCAATTTGTTCTGAAACTTTTGCTTGGTTTCCTCGAAGTGAATGCACAAGAGGGCGACATTTTAAAGAACTAAATTGAAGCCAAACAAATGATTCAAATGTCCTCAAAATAAACACACACACACACAAACTCTTACATCCCTGCTTACAGTGGAAAGAAAATTCTGTCAACAAAGTAAAACAATCCCTACAGCCCTGCAAAATCTGATAGGTACTGTGAGGCAATACATTCAGCGCAAGATGCAATTTGCATTCCTATGGAAGCTTCACAATGACACTTCCTTGATATGAAACCCTATAAAAATAGCCATACTAAATGAGTACTACATTTAACAATCATATAGATGAGACAATTTATTTTAAAGACCCCAAACATTTAATTTTGTAGCTTTTAATGTATGTGTACAAGCTTAAAATCATCTATATGCTAGTGTCAAAAATAAAAATTTGCATATTATTTACTCACCCTTGTGATATCCCAGGTGTGTATGACTTTCTTTCTTCTGCTAAAAACATTTGTGGATGGCAATTAGGCTTTTGAAGCTCCAAAAAAATCAGTCAGCATAAACGTCATCCATCCTACTTCAGCGGTTAAATTAATGTCTTCTAAGAGAAATGATCTCTTTTGGTGCAAAAAAAAGATACATTTTTAATTACTTTTTAATTATAACTCATCGCTTCCAGTCACCAGCTGTATATGCATTCATCTGGTCTCTCGTGTGACGAATTTGCGTTGGCACGTCACGTAATCTCACGCACCATTGTGAGTAAACAAACAAAAACAGAACTAAACAAAAACCAACGAAGCTCCTGTAATGTGTTCCTCCTACTCACTTGTAAACAGCGCTGCTCTTCCATGTGTGTCCCACATGTATCAGTTCTCACGTGAACTTCCAATGCGACTACGTTATACGTGCATACTGCTGCTGATCGGAAGAGATGGTTTATAGTTTTAAAATACATAAATCTTTATCTTTTTCGCACTAAAAGCAATCATATTTCTTTATAAGACATTCATTTAACTGCTGGAGTCATATTGATGACGTTTATGCTGACTGTCTGTCCTTTTTGGAGCTTCAAAAGTCGGATCACCATCCACTTGCACTTTAAGGACCTACTGAGCTAAGATATTCTTGTTCATATGTGTTCTGCTCAAGTAAGTGAGTAAATTAGTGAATTAAAATTTTTGGGTGAACTATCCCTTTAATACCAGTCACGGTTTGACCACTTCTTTTTATGCTGTCAACACTGCAAAATTAATGTAGAAAACACTCCAGATTGAGGGCGCTCCTTCAAAACTCTCCCTTTGAGCAGTCTAAATGCCTTTTGAACATGGCTATTTCACAACGATTATTCTTTCCCTTGATCTTCAACAAGCTGAAGTCACATTTAGCTGGGTGAATGCACAAAGCAAGGATTGCAGACTGTTGCATGCCATTGTTACTCTAGTAAAATCAGTTCTCATTGCAAGTGTATAATTAAAAGACTTCTGTTTGTGACAAGCACTTGAGTAGCATCCTGTGATGATGTGTTCTCAGAACACGGACGGAATCGTGGAATGCTACATTCCTAAAAATAGCCTGGATTTTAAAAAAAAGATACATGCATGTAGAAGAGGCCGTCTGAGATGATTAAAGGGCTGTTCAGTCCGAACGCATTCTTACAATAAAAATTTGTCTTGAGACACATTTTTGCTAAAACATGCTAGCAACGCATAGCTAAATGCTAAAATATGCCATCAATGCATCAATGCATAGCAACATGCTAGCAATGCCTAGGGGCAAGCTAGCTTTAAATCTTTCAAACTCTTTCTATCTGTCTGTCCGAAAGGCCTGTAAAACTTTCAAATTATTAAAACTACTTTAAACGCACAGGTCAAGCTTTTCAAGCCAACATCAAAGTTTCTCTAAAAACTCTATGTAGTTTAACTCTGTTGTACTACTTTTAGAAAGAAACATTAATATCCTGATACACTGGGTTCCGCTGACAAACCCTGAGTGTAAAACATAAGCCGAGTGACAGGCAAAGATGTCATTACCTGGACGCACAGTGACATTTGATTTGTCTGTGAATGTGCCGGAAAGTTTCTTCCCCTGACGAAATCCACCATTAGCCCTTCTATGTAGACTGACACAGGTAATAAGAGCTTGTGTCAGGCAGCAGAATAATTTATTGCCTTTCAAAGGGCCTGATTTCTTAGTATCAGGGCAACCATGAATTCCCTTCAGCAAACAGGCCCGTCAAACATAAGAGCAATTACTGGTGTCTGGAATTGCACTCTTTTACATTCACCAAGTTCTCAGGTGACTGACAGCTCAGCCACACATTGTAATTCATAAAGGCTTTGGCTTGAAAATCGATTGCTTATTATTGGCCAAAACTGATAGACTGAAACTTAGGCTAGAATACATACAGTATGTATAGTACCAATGCAATTTTTATTCAACTCCATTTTCTGCATGTCAGTTAAAGGAACAGTTCAACCAAAAATAAAATTTTAATTATTTACTCAGCCTCATGACACGGCAAATCATTTTGTCTGACATTTTTTTGTAGAACATGAATACGTATAATTATACAGAAGAATCAATCATTTCTCAAGACCATCTGTTCCATGTAATGAAAGTGAATGGACACTGGAGGTGTGAAGCTCGAAAATAACAAATAAAAAATACAAAAATACAAAAAAGTAAAAGTTCGCTACTTCTGTTATGACTGTGCAAAAAAAGACTATGACTGACATAAAGATTTTCAGTAATAACATAAATTTCAATCTGTTCCACACACAAAGCTATCATATGAAAAGATTTTGAATAGGTCTATATATGTTTCATAAATTCCTTTCAACCAATTAAATATTTTAGTAACAGCGTTTTTGCAGTTGTTTTAGGGTATATGTCATCATGGCAAGAAAGTTGCAATTTTGGATAACTTTACACAGAAAAGTGATTTTATCACACTAAAATCATGTCAGCATTTATACTGTTTACGTCTTGTGGCTTTAACTTTGAAACAGGAGTATTTAAAAAAAAATTAATCAAAAGAAGGGACAAGTTGAAATTAATAGTTATGGTAACAAAATGTTTGTTCCTGGGTAGTAAGTATTATTTCTTATATAAAATGGCTATTATTCCCCACAAACTTTGCTTTTGTCACCAGGACAGTTTTTACTTAGTTTAGATTTTTAAATTGACCTTTTTTCTATAAGAAAACGGGCGAATTTTGTGTATTTTCGTTCACATAAAGTCAGAAAAAACAGCATATGAATCCAAATTAACAGTTTAAAGGGATTAATGGAAAGGAGGCGAGAACTGGCTTGACGATATAAACAACATTTAATAAAATAAAAAAACACAGACAAACACACACATATGACGGACAGCTGCCCATAAACGCTCTCTCTTTCTCGCACCACCGTCTGCAGTCAGCCTTTATCCCTCTCAGAGGCTTAATTAGTCTAATAAGGGGTCGGGTGTGTAGAATCACGACCCGGCCCCGCCATTTAAAAGAGATGGAAAAGGCCAATGAGAAAAAAAAAAACACTTACTCGCCGGTTCTCCGATACGCCGTAGCTTGGTCTTCGGCCACTCCTCCACCCTCTAACGGACGACAGCCGCACCTCCCCGGACGGATTGGAGGCAGTCCTCCGGCCCCTGGCAGACAGAAGGACCCGCCATGTTCTTGGGGAACAGAAGGGGTCTCCCCCGCCCCTGGCAGGTGGTCGGCCGGGAGCCCCTCCCCGATCACGGTCGGCGTTCCTCTCTTAACCCCAATGCATTTAGTGACTGGTAGGCCCGTAAACGCGCGCTCTCTCTCTCTCTCTCTCGCACCACTATCCGCAACCGCCCTTTATCACTCTCAGAGGCTTAATTAGTCTAATAAGGGGTCGGGTGTGTAGAATCACGACCCGGCCCCGCCCTCCACCCTGTCACAAACATGTATTTATTTAAGTAATACAAGAATGACTACAAAGGATTTAGAAGCGAGTAGTTTTTCGAGATTTACGATTAAACTGTAAATCACTTTCACGTATCTGCCCCCAAATTTACTCCTAATACTTCAAGGTTTCCAGCAAGGTCTTGATGCTGTTGTAAACCTCTTTGAGGTTTACCGAGTGAGACACGGGAAGAGACAGGTACTTGTTACCATTATGGAGCAGCACAGCCTTGAGGCTCCTTGGCTGAGCTGTCAATGAAAAGGCACCACTCATTCTGGTTACAGGCGATTCTGAGTGCCTCGAACAGACTGGTCGCATTGTGGCAGAAGCAGGGTCCATCTTGATGGGTGAAGAAGCTGGAAAATGGTTGGTGACGCTTAATCTGATCAGCGACTTGCATACTAACATCCAACACGTTTCTCTGCTTGAGCCTAGACGTCAAAAGCTCAAAAGATCTCTAATAAAGTCATTGAGGTCTTTTTGGTTGAGGTAGTATGGGTTTCTCTCCTCAGCTCCACATCTGAAATTGTCATCTGGATCTACAATGTCTTCCTCACTCTCTGACTTGCCGCTCTCTTCTAAAGACGGCTGATCTCTCAGGGAACGGGGTACGGGGAGCTCATGGCAGTATGGCACCGGGGCGATGGATGAAGGAAGGTCTGGATACGTGATAGCAGGTGCATTCTTGCCAGTCCGACGTTTGGAAGGGTCCACCGTGCAGAAGTAGCAGTTGCTCGAGTGGTCAATGGGTTCCCACAAAATTCTTGGGATAGCAAACTTCATGGCTTTCTTTTCCCCTCTGTACCATCCTACAAAAATACATTTATTTCACTCGTGACTATTGTGTAAGAGATTTTCACAACATGTTTCAAATTGATATATATATTACCAATTACATTGAAAATTGTAAAACATTTTCAAATTAAAAACTTTTACAATTTTAAAATTAACATATTTTATAACATAAAATTCCAAGCAACAATTATCCATCTTACCTTCCAGAGTTTTTTTTTTTTTTCAGGTGAGATGAGGTGCCCAGGGTTTGTCTTGATCCCTGACAGGCATGCCGAAATATGCCTTGTAGGCCTCACACATCTTAGCAGATGCTTCCACGGAGTACTTTTTCGCTCTTGTCTTGATAAATTGTCCGCAGACATGGCAAAATGCGTCTGCCGGATGCTTGCAGCCTCTTGATGCCATCTCAGAAAAATGCAGATATGTATCCATAGGCATGGATATGTATAGGCATCTTAGGAACTAAACTGAACTGGTGGGCTTAAGGCCCCTGTATTTATAGTACTATTTATATTACTGGAAAGTTCTAGAAAGTTCTAGAAGTTAGGCCAAGTTTACTCAGCACTGAATCTATCTGGATTGCTCTGGAAAATAGGTACATTTCAAAATATCACTGTCCTGGTCACAGAAGCAAAGTGTGTGGGGAATAATAGCCATTTTCTATACTTTTGTGGTATAAGCAATTAGGAAATAACACACTACCCAGGAAACAAAAACAAAAAGTGTGTTACACGGTGATGTCACAAATGCCGTCAATTGAGCTTAACTTGTCTTGATCCTGGAATATTCGTTTAAGATTTTATTAATTTTCATGATGTGTTCAGGACTGAAATCACAATTAAAAAAATGGATGCCAGAATATTGGAAGATGTTCAGTCAATAATGACTTTTTATTTGGGTCTTTCTCAGCTAAAGCAAAGAAGTGACTTTAGAGGACTTGAATTATATTGCATAAGCCATATGGACTATTTTATGATCATTATATGGTTTATTTTATTATTATATAAATATTATATATATATATTTTTTTTTAATTTATTTATTTTAAAGCTTGAGTCTCAGTTCTCATTCACTTTCATTATATGTAAAAGAGGAGCCAGTATATTCTGCAGAAATTCATTTAATCTGTTCAATGAAAGAAATAGTAATATGGATTTCAAACGATAAGAGGTTGAGTAAATGGCAGACTCCTTTAACAGCCACATATTGCCAAACAGACGTGGCATACTAAATTAAACATCAAGGGCATGTTATCGGCAGTGCAACAGCGCACCGCAGGTCCGTCTGTAATGTGTGCTCACAAGCTTCCAAATCCTCACAACACGCATATCATTTACAACCAATTAACCATAGTACAAGAACTAGCCAAGAAATGCCTGAACCACATGTTCATGTCAGATATTAAATGTTGAATAATTAATTCCTTAGAGAATCCTCATAGATGGTCAATTACAGGCAGTCTAATCGCAATAACATATTTAGTTTCATATATTGAAGTATGAATCAACAGTTAATCAAAAATTAACAACAAATATGGTCAGAACTTGAAATATTATTTGGAATTATATGAACTAAAAGTGCAAGAAATCTTTAAATGTAATTTTATGCTTATATATTTTCTAAATTCATACAGCAGTTTAATCATATTAGCCTTTTACATTTACCACAAAATGTCTACAGAACAGTCCCCCTGCTAAAATAGATTTAAAATATTTGACCTCAAAAATCACAGAGTCATTAGTTGGATGACTACCGTGATCCATCTGTATTGTAACGTAAGAAACGTTTACATCTATAATGGCATACAAGACTAAAAGCCACTAAAATAGCTGCATCTAAACATCTGAATTACACAGCAAAGATCCATCAGAGCCATAGCAATGATTATACAAACTACAACCATATGCAGCCGACTGGTAGAAACCAGAACGTCCAGAGATTATCATCATCCATTCCAACTTAATTTTCCTCACAATGAAACCAGCGAAGAAGCCGTGACCATAGAGAAAGACAATGCCACGGCTCCTTCAGGCCGCAGCCACCGCAATCTAATGGATGGAGTTGTGCATTATGCATGCGTCTCAGTCATCCAAAACTGCGATTCTCTAATTTAATACGGCTGAGCAGGGACTGCGTGATTGTACTGCAAAACAGTCAATCCCAAATGCCAGATTTAGCCCAAAAAAATTGAGCGCTGATCGTTTGATCCCACCACTGCACACGTTCAAGCAGCAAAGGTCAACATCAGGCCCTCTGACACCCCACATTACTCTATTTTGAATTCAACAAGGTGTCTCCTCCTGTGGCAATCCACCGCATCATGGCCAGGTTTGGAAATATTTGATGAAGTTACATTAAGGAACACGGGATGCTTGCTTCATTAAACACAAACACAGCGAAAATGAATACAGGTAGCAGGCCAGAAGAAATACTCTTGCGTGTTGTGGGCCTTAGTCAGGGTAGACGCCATATTTAATTGAATCCCTGTGAGAGATAGACATAGAGTCTGTTCAAAGGGTAGCACCACTACCAGTCATTTATGTTTCACATATTCTTAAAAACTTTTTATCTAAACCTTTTGATCTTTTGTAGACAAATATATGTTGCCAACGTACTTGTATATTAAAAAAAAAAAATGAATACAGAAAGCACTGCAGAGCTGTAATCCAGGCAAAGCATAGTTACAGTGAACTAACTAAAATACTGTACAAGATCTTAAAATATACGTTTTTAATAGTTATAGTAATAAAATCATTTACTAACCTTGTCTGTGTAAAGGGATCCAGTATTTCAACTCAACTCTGGTTTGATGTCATAACATCGGTAAAAGATGGGCGTAAATCCTGGAAAATTGATGTTAAAAATAGAGTTGACATGACTGAGTTTTCAGATTTCATCACTGTTTTTTGTTTTAGTAATCTTGTTTATGATCAGATGCGACTAGCACAGCAAAAACATGAGTGCTATCATTGTTTTCAGTGATGCATACATATCTGTACATATCTTTTCACATCTCAAAAAATGTGTTTTGGGGTTTCACGATGCAGGTTAAAATATAAAAACATTTAATTGCAAGTGTTTATTCTAAAATGTTGAAATTAATCAGTGTTCCCACACATTTCAACCAATGAGTTTCCATGACTTTCCACATTAGCTTTAGATTTTCAGAAATTCGTAAAAAATAGAGATTCCAAAATCAAAATTAATAGAGATTGTACCCAGAAAGAGGAATTCATTGCCAATGAAATATATTTACCGCTGTGCATATTCACTAATTTTAAGATCTACACATTTCAATTTCATAAACTTTCATAAAATGTATTGACAAATCATTAACAAAATAAATAAAATATATACAGTATATGTATCTTATATATATTATTATTATTAATATTATTAATCATTAATAGGATAACTTTTACATTTTTTTGAGTGAATCTTAAATTAACCAAAAATGTCCTAACATTCATTGTAGACATTTCTAAAGATGTTTTTAAAGACTTTAAGACTTTTACATTTCTGTAATTTTTCCAGATCTGGGTCTGATTGCACCAGACATGTGTAATTTACCACATAAGACTAGTTATAGCATAAATGGGCACCAAGTTACAGTTTATGCACTACTAAATATTTTAGCATTGCACCATTAAACTTAGTTGAAATGTAACCCAACATATAAACTATATTTACAGAAGCCTCAGAGGCTCAGACCAAGAGTAACAGTTGGAATACAATAGCAGACTGATTTAATTACATCAATTAACTCATGTTTTGCATGGTGGGCTTCAATCCTTTTGACATATTTAATGATGTTGACTTTTACACCAGATTACGTTTAGGGAACATTATGTAAAAACATAACTTCTTAGCAGCTCTTCAGCATGAAAGATGACGCACTTTCCTATGTACGTAAATCTGTCTCTGATATGCCAAGTTTCAACATATTTAAAATATATAGGATAGGCCTATTAAACTGAATAAATGTCCACTTTTCCAGTCTTTCGTATTCATTTTTAATTACTGCCTTATTCATTTTAGACTCATTTTAGCACTTACAATGGAAGTGAATGGGGCAAATCTGTAAATGTTAAAATAATACATTTCTAAACTATAAACATAAGACTTAAACAGTCTGCATGTTAACATGATTTTATTGTGATAAAATTGCTTACCAACTTTTTCTTGTTAAACATATATCAAATCTGGGCATGACAAGCACCCCCAGATCATCACAGATCCTCCACCAAATTTCACAGTGGGTGCAAGACTCTCCAGGTCTCCTTCTAACCATTAGACAACCAGATGGAGGATCAGTGATGATCCAGCAAGGCGGGAATCAGGCAGATTTATCTTTGTGAAGGACACTTGAATCAAGCCATGCACAAGATTATCCTGGAAGAAAACTTGCTTCCTTTTGCCCTGACAATGTTCCCGAACACTGAGGATTGTTTTTTCCAAGCAGGACAAAGCTGCATGCCACACAGCCAGGTCAATCAAGTTATGGACGGAGGACCACCGGATCAAGACCCTGTCATAGCCAGCCCAATCTCCAGACCTGAACCCCATTGAAAACCACTGGAATGTGATCAAGAGGAAGAGGATGGCCACAAGCCATCAAACAAAGCCGAGCTGCTTTGATTTTTGCGCCAGGAGTGGCATAAAGTTCCCTGACAGCAATGTGAAAGACTGTTTGAGAACATGCCAAGACACATGAAAGCTGTGATTGAAAACGTCTTGGTTACTGTCGTAACCTCCGTTCCCTGATGGAGGGAACTAGACGCTGTGTCGATGTAGTGACACTAGGGGTCACTCTTGAGAGCCCTAAAACAGCTCAGATCTTTGAGAAAAGACCAATGAGAATTGGCAATTGGAATTTGTATGCCACTCCCCTGGACATATGGGTATAAAAGGAGCTGGAATGCCCACTCTCATTCAGGTTTAGTGCTGAGGAGTCGAGACAAGGTCCTGGCAATTTCAGCAGCTAGTACAGCATTGTGGTAAGAGGGACACAACGTCTCATTCCCTCCATCAGGGAACGGAGATTCTGACAGTAACCGAGACGTTCTCCTTCTGTCACTCACTCAACGTTGTGTCAATGTAGTGAAAAAGGCCACTACATCTGAACTGTGTTACGTGAACTACCGAAGCAGGTGGAAGCAAGCTGCTGCGTGCGTAAAAGCAGGTGCATCAGTCTGCACATAAACTCCCCCAATGCCCCACAAGACGTTATGTAGAGCCCACACCCCTGAGGGGGGGAAGCAACATAACAAAGATGGGAGCAGGCCGCACCAGCCATGGCCTTTTCTCTCTATGTTTTCTCTCCACAGAGTATTAGATTCGGCTGGGGCTATCTAACGCTATTATACGCACTGGGGAAGGTGTTCTTTTCCTTTCCTATTCTTTCAGGGGGAAAAGACCCCGCAGAGGCCATATCCAGCCCAAAGGTGAAGTAACATGTGACAGTATGACATGTGGTCTTACCAGCTGCACATGGAAGAGGCATGGTGGTAGGTCCTGCCTCAAAGAGGAGGAGCTCTACAAACACAGCGACTGGGGGCAGTGAGTGCTCTGCCCAAGGAAGACGTGGGTCTGCCAACAGGGAGACCATACCGTGGAAAATACATCACAGGGGGTACAGAGTAACCAGCACCTGTGGAGGTGTGGAGTACCTATCCCAGTACAGGGCATATTAGCACCCGTAGTGGGTCTGGCTGCGAATTCCTCCACCGAATTCACGAGCAACAGAGCTAGGGAAGAAGGAAATTGACTCAACCCGGAGATTGAAAAATCTCACAAAAGTTTTGGGTGTTGCCCACCCCATGCTCTGCAGATGTCTGCTAGAGAGGTCTGTAGAATCCTTTCTCCATCTCAGCTGGATGGACAGGCTCTATCGCATCCTTGTGCAGAAGAGTTGTGATCTCTGCGTTTTTTACCCTGCACCAAGGTGAAGCGAACACCACTAAAGCGGGGTGGGCGACTGCCGAACTGAATCACATAGCCGAGTCGGATGGTCCTGGCCAGCCACCGCGATGGGTTGGAAAGCATAAGACACGCATCCAAGCTCCAGGCGAGGGACAATAAGGGGACGATCATGTGTGATGTACCTGCAGGTGAGGCCTCATGGCGGGGGGGAGCAACTTCGCCCCAAGGTGGATGTGCTGAGGAGAGGCTTGAAGCACTTGCCTTGCTCCGCTTGCCTGGCCTGGGACGGGTAGACGACTGAGGAGGTCCTGTAGCGACGACCTCTAGACTCGTCACCACCTGCCAGCCTAGGGTGTGAGTGTGAGTGTGACCGACAAAGAAAAGGAAACAAAAGATTCTCCACCCAGCTCTCCACCGGGGATGGAGTGGACTGAACACCACCTCCATGGCAGATGTCTCTCTCCCTGGATTGCCCATCTCAGGAGCGCTTGGGAGCCTTCCGGATCCAGGAGGGGGTTTGTGAGACAGGGGGCGTCATTCTCCTGTGGGGAGCTCTAGGCTGGGGCTGAGAGCTGGGCCCAGGCTGGGGCGAAGCTGCCTGTGGTTTCACCACTGCGGGGGGGACCCTTGGTGAGCAGACCGGACGTGGGATCTTGAGCCGTGGTGGGGCAAGATGTGTTGAATGGCCTCCGTCTGTTTCTTCACTGCCAAGAACTGCTGGGCGAAGTCCTCAACGGTGTCGCCAAATAGGACTAGATGCCGAATAGAGACGACATCAACCTATAGGCCATGGAGGGGAGTGCCAGTCGATCCTGCCATGTGGCGATGTTTTGCGAGCACAGGTGCACCGCAACTGCCTTATCCACCTGGGGGAGCTCTGTGTACCCATGTCAAGGGTAGTGAGACTGGACGAGTGAGGAAGTCGGTTTCGGGCAGTGAAAGGTGCCCTCCACGACTTTGTCAGCTCATCATGCACCTCCAGGAAGACAGGCACTGGGGGTGGGGGGAGGCTAGAGTGGCTTTCCCCCAGAAGAAGGAAAGCAGCGACCGCAATGTTGCCATGGTCATGTTCTCGCAGTGAGAACATGAACCAACCACAAACGCTGCCTCGGTGTGATCTCTGCCCAGACACGTGAGGCAGCGCCTGTGGCGGAGAGATAACGACCGCATCCAGGAATGGCACAAAGACGGAAGGGCATCTTGAAAAAGACATGTCTTTAAAAAGATGTTCAAAGTCAATGTGTCTTGCCCTTTCAGAGAAATATATACTCTTTTTTTAGAGGGTTGTCAAAGCGCACAGGGGCGTCGTCTGCACTGGCGTGCAGAAGAAGAGAAAAGCCGCTGAAATGCACTGGATCTCCAACAGTGTATGCTGTTTTAGAGGTGAGTGGACCAGCAGTGGGTTTTACTCAGCTCGCTGAAACACAACCACTCGGCTCCGTAGAAAAAACCTGTCTGACCAGACGCACGCCTCCCTCCTTTTATACCTGTATGTCCGGGGGAGGGGCATGCAAATTCTGTTCGCCAATTCTCATTGGCCTTTTCTCAAAGATAAGATGGAGACCCCTAGAGTCACTACATTGACACAATGTCGAGTGACAGAAGGGGAACTGTGTTATATTTTAGCATCTTCAGAGTGGCCACACTTTGTTTCTAGATTTTGCAGAAATGTACTCTTGGCATTTTCTCAAACAACTTCTTGAGATATCACCCCGGGATGCTTCTTAAACAGTATTGAAGAAGTTCCCATCTATATGCTATAAGTGGTTGCTTTTCTTAATTATTCGGTCCAAGTTATTAATTTCAAAAACGTATAATTTTTTTAAAAATAAAAACATTTTGTATTGTAATTAAATAAATTAATATGTTGGCACAATTATTTATATATATAAAAGTTTATCTGTGACAGTGTCCCACTGGTCCCACATTTTTATTAATGCTCTGATATTCAAGAGAACGATTGCTTCATTACTTTTGGGAATGTAGACTTTAATAGGCAGCTAGGTAATGCAAATACTTAAAGAATATGCATTTGCAATTTAAAGTCCTTCCATAAACTCCATTGTTTTGTGCTGTTGCGCTCGTTCACGTGGACACACACATACACATCCTGTACAGACTCAATTATAAGCACAATCTTGTTGCCATCAATATATATTTAAACATCAAACGCTGCATTTTCTTCATGTTAGTGTCTCTGTTACTTGATTTAAAGTAACAGTTTTTGTTCAGATTTTCTGCTTTTTTTTTCTTTTTCAGCCAAAACCGAAAATAGCAGTTTCGGCAGCAGAAATTTTGGTGCATACCTAGAATGCAGGTGTCTCGAGACGCATCATTGCTAAAACATGCTAGCAATGCCTAGCTACATGATAAAACATGAATTGCATTGCATGCATCCCTGCATTTTAATGGAGGGATAAGTCAAAATACATTTCTGTGGTAATAAACACCATGCCACAAATTCCACCATGCCTCGTCAGAGCTTAACTTGTACTGAACCCAGAATATTCCTTTAAGACAGTCCAACTTATAAAACAGACTGCTATCCCTCACAGCATCGTTTTCACCCATGTAAGATAAAAGACACCATCTACCCTGACTAAGGTCCATAGATGTGGCATGTTGCGCTCATTGTGAATTCAGTAGTCAGAGGGAAGTTATTAAAACACATCCCTTGGTGAAATGCCGGCGAGAAGGCCTGGGAAATCTCATAGACTGAACGAGCTGGCGCTTGTCCCTGAAGACAGTCGTGAGTGGAATCATGTAAGATTGGAGAGGAGCAGACTGCAGTCACAAAAGGAGGGGCCAATACAAGAGCTTGACTGATGGGATGCGTTTGTCAAATGAAGGGCTTCTTTGGTCACCTCTCGTCCCATTAGAGCACATGATATTGATCTGTATGAGCCCGCTTGATGTTTATTTTCCCCTCTGCCTTATTCCGCAGCAGTGGCAGAGTTGCATCCCTCCCGATGCAGTCGAGTGTCACACGCACACAAGACTCTCTTAACTAAGATTAATTGCAGCTAATCTGCGATGCCTGGTGGAAATCAGAACAAAGCAAGCCTTAGATCTTATTATGCAGCTGCTCACGAGGAGAAAATTAGCTAGTGTCTCAAAACAATGAAGGGGACACGTGTTCTGGGCATATGTCACCATGACCAGGCAAGTTGATCTTGGAGTATCAATACTTTTGATACTGATGTTGTATTGAGAGGACTGATTCTCACTTAACATATCGATCGTAAGTGTTTTTAAGCTAGTGATTTTAAATATTTATTTTGTATGAATTAAATCAGTTTACACAAAAATACAAAAATCTATCAACATGAACTCACTCTCGTGTTGTTGCTAACCTGTGTGACTTTCTTCCGTGGAACACTATAGGAGATGTTAAGCAGATGTTATGGTCTCAGAAACCATTCTCTTTCATTGATGGGGAAAAAGAAAATATGCAATGAAAGTGAATGGTCACCGAGGCTGTCAGACCCTAACATTCTGCCATTTGTGTTTCATGAAAAGAAGATGTGTATCACAGGCTTTGCCCATTGCACATTTTAATGTGCATATAATTATGTGATTATGTGTGATTTTCAGCAGTACCTTGATTGACAACAGAGACGTCTCATAGCAACAAAACTGATAAATGATGATGCAATGCTAGTGTTTGTTCAACAAGTTTATGATAATCAAAAGGATGTTTAATCCACCGTGTTTTGAACATCTGTCTCTGCAAAAATTTGCTAAACAAGTTTTATGGTCATATAATGTAGACTCTTTGACTCATTAACATATATTATGTAAAACATTAATGTATATTATTTAATAAAAGTGAAGGTTTATCATTGACTGTAAATCTCCCTCGGTGCCGACATGTTTGCGTGATGTCGCACAGCTGAATGTAACAGAGCGCAGGTTCTTCAAAACTGTTTTCAGCTTCACACATAGTTTTAAAAATGCAGTTATTTCATCTCCAGCCACGGCAACCGCGATTTGCAGATACACAGTTCAGAAACAGTGGTGTGCACCTACTAAGCTTATTACGGAAATCTGAAGGAAGAACAGTCAAGCATTCTGAGCATTGTTTCAATGAGTTGGCCAGCGAGTCTTTACATAATGACAAAATATCATGCATTATATTTTTATTATGCCCTCTTTTGTACTTAATGTATCAGACTACATTATAAAAGCCTATAATAATGAATAGACACTGGAACAATGACACGCAATGCAGTAGCCAAAAACATATACCATATATGTACATACTATATATGTATATGTCTATGCTATGTACTTTTTACTATAAATTGTCCTCCCTGCCCCGAAGGTGGCGGTATGCATGTAGAATGCGAATCGCCAAAAACAATAGAAAAATGTGAAAGTGATAATGGAGATTTATAGGGAGAAAAAAAAAGAATATTAATTATTTTCTCACCCACACCCATCATATCGCTTCTGATGATATTGATTAAACCACTGTCGTCGTATGGATTACTTTTATGCAGCCTTTATTTGTTTTTTGGAGCTTCAAAGTTCTGTTCACCATTCACTTGCATATGGATCTACAGAGCTGAAATATTGCTCTAAAAATCTTTAGTGTTGGTGTTCAGCAGAAGAAAGAAAGTCATATTTATCTGGGATGGCATGAGGGTAAATGATGAGAGAATTACATTTTTGGCGAGTGTAACGTGAGTTAAGGGAAAGGAGGAGGCAAGAACCGGCTTGACAACATAAATAATATTTTAAAGATAAACTTAAAACAAAGGACAAACAGACACATGACGGACATGTCCGTAAATGATCTCTCTCTCTCGTCACACCACCGTCTGCCATCGGCCTTTATCCCTCTCGGAGGCTTGATTAGCCTGATACGGGACCGGGTGTGTATCGTCACGACCCGGTCCCGCCCTCCGCCCTGCCACAGTGAACTAGCCCTTTAATAGAGTCTTGGTATTGACTCTAATAAAGGAATTGTTCACCCAAAAATTTAAATTCCTTACCCTTCGCCAGCATTGGGGAGTAACTAACAAAAAGTAGCTAGATCACTAACTTTTAACTAAGCGTGAAAGTAGTTGAGCTATTTTGTTAGAAGCTTCTAGTGTAGCAAACTACATGTTATAAATGGCAGCTTGACTGTTGTTGAAATACATAAAATTATGAGGTGCTTGTAGCTTGGCAAGCCATAGTTTGTAAGGAGCTTTCCCAACATGTCACGCAATCTCATTCCTCCCCGCTTGCAGGAAAAGAAGGGACAACAGTAGTCCCCTTGCACATCTGCAAATGCTGGATATGATTTCATATTTTACACTTGTTCTGTAGAACTCCCAGTGAGTCTCTAATTACCTGTAGGATTTATAGTGCAGCAACAACAAAGTACAATACGACTTACAGTGGCACAACATCAGAATAACAAGGGCATAAGCGGCGTGCACGCTCTGAGCCGATGCGCATTGCCCTCAAAAGGCACACCAGGAATGAAAGGGATTCAAGCATTCACGTATGCCTCATTGTTTGATGCCACAAAAGAGTGCAACAGTAGGGTTCCTGAAGTAAAAATACAATTTGTTTCATCCACAGAGTTGATTTTTAATGATAATGTTTAAAGCTTTCAAGACAGAAATATGCATTTAAGATTTTACACTTCAACAAAGTGTATAATCTTATCTTTAGGTTTGCATCGATATTTACATTACTGGATTATCAAACATCGTCATTACTTCAGGGTTATGTAATATTTATGTATGCCTCATGGTAGTAAAGTTAATTCCCTTATGCTACTTTTCATTTATTTTTTGCTTCAAAGTTACAAGTTTGTAATGCAGCAATTCATTTTGGATCTAGTTGGTTTGAATCATATCTTAAAACTCGTTTTTGACAAATGTTGCTGAAAAAGTGGGCAGTTACAGTTGCGTTCAAATACAACAGACGCCAAACGATGGCATCTACTCAGCATGACAACTGCATCGATATCAAACTCCACGCTCTAATCCCTGCCACAGCTCGACCTGAACTGCAGATAAGGGACAGGAGAGGACAAATAAAACGACTATGATACACACCGCATGTTCAAAGTGGACTTCATATTTCAGGTAGTCAATTAAGAGTACAACACACAAGGGAGGCAAAGCACAATAACAATTTTACGCAGAATTGCCTTATGGCAGCTCAATGGATGAAATATGGCTCTCTAGAGAATATGATTATAACGTTGTGGCATAATGAGCATATTTTCAAACCAGCCATACAAAAGAGCTGCTGTCATTGTTTTTCCATTAACAGACAATTGTTGCATTCTGTTAATATACATTTTAATAACATGTTGCTGATATCTTTACAACTAGAAATGTTGCCAATGGCATGTCTTTAAATAATACATTTGATGCATCATGTCTGCCATAGGCATGGTGTAACTAGATTTTTAATGGTTGCCAAGCAATATTGTAACAATGTGAATTAATATAGAAGCTTTGCAGTTGCAGAAGTGCGTGGTTGCGCTCATGTTCTACATAAAAGTAGCTTATTTAATGAACTGGATTTTAACAGAATTATAAAACTAGGCATGGCATTACTACATGGTTGAATAATAGATATAAACATGAATAATGGTCCATGTTAGTTCATATTGCATTAACAAATGTTACTGTATTCAACTTTAAATGTAAAAACTAGATTAGTGCAAGGCTCTACACTACAATTTTGTTTAGGAGCAATCGTGCCCCTAGGGCTGTGCGATATGGCGATATACCGTATATCATGCCGATGATATAAAGTGTCGATCGATAGAGATTTAGCTATGTCGTGTATATCACGATATGTAAATATGCATGCAGCATGGGCTTAATGATTGGTGGGCAGGGCTTCACATGAGACTGGGAGAGTTTAAAAATATGCTGGCGGCTACCCAAGCAAATTCAATTACATTTATCTCACGTTCAACATTTCATAAGCGCTTAAGATGCTTCTCATCTGGTGCACAAATCTGTGTTTCATGTGAGCGTTGCGTGCGCCATCTCTTTAACACGCAAGTGTACGCAAGTCCAGCAGGATTCCTGATACTTACAGGAGAGCGCAGAGAGGGATAACTCATGCTACTCAATCATTTTTGACCCCGGAAAATCCTGCAAAAAGATCTCCATCGAACAGGATGACTCCTAAAAAAAGTCAAGAAAATGAAGAGGAGCTTGTTATTAAAACAGGGGCGACATCTGTGGTGTAGGGTCACAAAACCCAACACAGAGCAGAAAAAAATTATGTGCATGACAATAATCACTCGTAAAGCTAGCAATTTGTTTTACCTCAAAATTAAGCACAAAAAAGTATATTACGAAAGCCATAAGATGCACTCTGCATTAATTCAGCTATATCTGTATCTCTCTCTCTCTCTCTCTTTCTCTCTCTCTCTCTCTCTCTCTGTATATATATATATATATATATATATATATATATATATATATATATATATATATATATATACACACACACACATACTTCACTGTGTGTATCACTCCACTTGTGTTCGTGCTAAACTAGTGTTTTTTTTTTTTTTTTTACATCACATACTGTATGTTAGCCAGCAGGTGGTGTCAAAATTTTCATTTTTGTGTGTAATATGAGCCAGTTAGGTGAGTGAAGTGAATCCGCATCAGCCAGTGTTTACATACAACAGCGCTCCATGATCGTTTGTATATCTACTAGACTACTAATGCTAGAAAATTGCTTTAAACCACTTTAAACAAACAACTACAGCATATCGGCTCATCACAGCTTAACAGACTGATTGATTACACAAACTCAAGGCGCTTGCCTCTCACTGGGGTTTCCACACTGGTGAGGAACTACTGTTTAAAATGGCAGACAAGATTGCAGTTTCTATAGTGAAAGACTCTTGTGCACCAGCAACCGCGAAATAGGGATAAATACCCCCGCTTGGACGGCTATTTTTCCACTGAGAAAGCTGATTTCCAGAAAGCTGACAGCATCTCTGCTTGGGTGTGGCAACAGGTGATCGCACACACAAAAAAGTAGATTACGAAAGCCATAAGATGCACTCTGCATTAATTCAGCTATATCTGTATCTCACTCTCTCTCTCTCTCTCTCTCTCTCTCTCTCTCTCTCTCACACACACACACACACACACACACACACGAATGTGCGTGTTTATTCAATAACTTGTTAGAAACAGCACAAGCCGTGATACTATTTCTGAAGTGAAATTTTTGAATTACTAACGGAGCCTTGGACGCATCGTTTAGTTTGAACCAGCAACGACAGATTCTGATCCGTCCCCTTCACTGTTTTTATGACTGTACTCAGTTTTTTCTTTTTTATTATTTACTTGTTCATTGAACTGTTGTATATAAGCAATATCACACAAGCAAAAGTGTTATAAGGCCCTATATTATCTATGGCATGAGGCCATGGCTGAATCACAGCAGTGCTGATGTAAGGTCATATAGCACACTTGCTCGTGTGATATTGCTTAAATTGTATATATATATATATATATATATATATATATATATATATATATATATATATATATATATATATTTTATTTATTTTTGTTTTTTTTTATTTTATTTTTTTTTTATTATTATTTATTATTATTATTTTTGTTTGTTTTTTCCCAAGAAGTGTTTACGTATTTTTGAAAATTTTCCAAAAATTTTGTGTTTCATTATTCTCTATGTTGTATTGCTCTGGGAAGATCTTGAGTTTCTTCACAAATGTGGCATAATGTGAAATTAAGCATTATGGTAAGAATGATTTAAAACAAAGTTGTTGTTTTTTTTGTTTTTTTTTACTTTTGACTACTGACAAGCTCCAAATAAAGAGAAAATTATTTAAGAGAAAAATTACACAAAAATAGACATTAAAATATGGTTATTTAATACATAAGCAAATTTTACTATATTGTTATAAATATCGTTAACGTGATATACAATTACTCATATCGAGATATAAGATTTTGGTCATATCGCCCATCCCTAAAAAAATTATATTACCGTTCAGGGAGAGTAATGATGCTTTTACATCAACATGCTGCCACTTTAAATACGTTGTGCAGTACAACCCTTTAATAATGGAAGTAATTCAGTTCATTTATGCCACCCACACTTCCGACAAATTAGTCAAGTGGGCTCTAAAAAAGGTCCCCTGCAAACAAAACACATATGAGCAAAATTAAAAACTGATTACACTGTATGCAATGGGGTTTGTTATTTAGCCCCAAACATTTGCCATTTTTAACTATTACCTACTCACACTGATTATCATATGTTGCTGTTGGAAAACAAGCATCATGACAATGGTAAAGCGGCTTTAATCTGGCATTTCATGTACACAAAACCAAAGCCTAAAAACTAAGCTTACCTAAAACTTGAACACTATTCATTTCGTGCCTTGCAATAACATTTCCCTCTGGAAATGCAAATCTGTTTTTTAATTTGTAGCTTAATTATCTATCACAGAACCATTGTGGCACATCAGTTCATAACCTTTCGAAATCTGACAGATGGTACATCATTCTGTTGATGTGTTCGCAAAGTGCAACTTGAAGAGTTGTGTTATTGTATGAGCTGTAATGCTCATTTGGGAAATAATCTCAGCCTCTCGTCATTTTGCCGAAACGATTCACAATCAATCATGTTCACAATCTGCATTGATCCGAGTGACAACTTGGTACAAAGAATCCTTCAACAGACCCATTCCAGCTCCAGATCAAACGCTCAGAGCCGTGTAATTGATCGCTGTTTGCTGATTGGGTCAAGTGGAGGAGCGCCAAGTGAAAAGATCCTTTTCTATTGGGTTTCATAAAATTACGAATTAAAGAAATGATTAAACGGTCCTCACTTTTACATCTTATACACTGTATATATATATATATATATATATATATATATATATATATATATATATAGCCCCATGTATAAATGTATATAGTACACATTTCTATAATAAAACATTTGCCTATATATTGAAAAGTTATTACATTGCTGCCATAATAATGGACCATTTTAAATGTTTACGTGATCTGGCTCACGTTTTTCTTTCCCTTCTACTTAAGAATTCCCACTCACTGTGGTGGAACGGCTATGTGATTTTATTAATGTGATTTATTTAAAAAATTTCTGTTACACAGTCCTCCAAATGTCACAACTGTACAATATCACCAGAGCTTTTACCGCATACAATGCAAACGTACGGCACTTGCCAGTGGTTAAAAGGATTCTAAAATGACTTTTGGATTATAAACTCAGAGATGTGGATTCAGATGTTATAAATTACCACATGACCTTGGTGTTTGTCAAAAAACAGTAGGTTATTCGTGTAAAGGAAGCCAGCTGGTAGATAGCTGTGCAGTGTGTAAACTTCACTCTCCTGACCACAAGAGGTGCACTAGCGACTGACGCTAGAGGCCTCCTTGTTAGCGCACCCGCCTCCCACGCCAGTTCGAGTCTCGTTCGGAGCAGGGCAACCAGGGCCGGTTACAATGGTGCTGTGACCCTGATGGGAGTGAGGTTTAGGGGGATGAGTGTAACAGGAGCCAGCTGGTAGATAGCTGTGCAGTGTGTAAGCCTCACTCTCCAGACCTCAAGAGGTGCACTAGCAACTGACGCTAGAGGCTGTAGCCTTTAGCCTCCTTGTTAGCCTCCCATGCCGGAGGTGCCATTTTGAGTTCCGTTTTGGAGCGGGGCGAGCAGGGCCGGTTATATTCGCTGGGAATTTTCTCATGGGTGGTGGGAAAAAAAAAATTTCCCATTCGGACGGCAATAAAATCACTGACTACACCCTGTAAATGTTGGAATTGCCTCACGTCCCCATGTAAAATAATTGCCAATAGGGCTAATGCATGCACTTTTCTGGAAAACAATTTTTAGAATTACAGTGTAAATACAAGATACTAGTGCTGTCAAATAAAAAATTACATTCAAATATTTGTTGAATTTAAGGGAAAACACATTTGAATGCAAAAACATATTTTGGATGTGTGCCAACTGACTATGACTTCCGAACCATCACATTCTTGACGAAAAATGTATTTATGGCAACCACAGCTGCCAGTTTCTGACATTTCCATGTTTTCCATGACAATTAGAATGCTGTACGCACTACAAGTGCATCTGCTCTTCCTTTAAGTCTTTTGCACGTGCAAAGGGTCTTCAAAGTGTTTGAATACAAATAAAGACATGTGAACGGTGCCCTGGGATGTGTCTTCCTACCCTAAATCACTCCTCTTCATCTGACACAAGTCACAGTGAAGTGATTCCAGGAAGGCACGTCCTAGTCATGGCTGATCTTCATGCACTTGTGATTAATTATGTCTTGAGAAGGGTGCAGAGCAATCTACTAAAACCGTGCACAGGACGCATTCAGTGGTGGCATTAGGCACCATTAATAAATCAAGCCATTTAAGTAAAAGATGGGACCAGGGCCAGGGTCAGGATGGCGGGACACGTCCAATGAGAATACGAACAGGAAATGGATCATGATTCCTCACTGATTAACTTACCCTTAAGGTGCACATTAGTGTCTAGAGTTCAACTTTCTCATTGTTCTCTGGGTTTTTCAACAAGTTATTTACAAATTACTATATGTGGTTCGTTAAAATTGCAATAGAAATGCCAAAGCTATTAAAAAAAAAAAAGAATAATACATTTCACATTAAATCCTACTCATTTCTGTATATAACGGTTCATTTTATTGACATTATAACTAATTTACTTTATTAAGTTATTACATTTTGATGTTTGAAATAAATGATTGGTAACACAATTACTATTTTTTGTCTTCTCTTTGCAATACCGGGTCAGGATTGACAAAGCATAAAGTCACATTATTGCAAAATGTTACACTTTAAAACAAATGCTAAACTTTGACAAATAATAGTTTGATAATGTCTAAATATATATGTAAATGCATTACTTGTGATAAAATGTAGAATTACTACACAGTAGGTGGCTGCATAGAACACTGCAGCCATCTAGTGGCTATTATTGTCTTAACATGACATTAAAAGTCATGTTATTTATTTTTTGTTCACCGGATAGCAGCAATCTGCCCTCAATAAATGACACACTCATATTTTCTTCATGTTTCAAATTCTAGAAGTGTAGTTTTTTATTTACTGTAGTGCAGTTAAATAAATGTGCATATGTAAATAAATTGTGAAATGGACAAATGTATATGTAAATAAGATTTAAAAAATCCACCAAAAAGTTTATAATTTTATTGTTATACTTCAGGAAAAAGGAAATGTTATTTCTTTAGAAAAAAAAAGGTATACCTGTTCAGTGTTTGTTAAAAATTACTGCTAACAGCAAAGAAAGCATCCCTACATGATCAGAAGAGGGTTCAAAACCATTTATTTTTATATTAAACTATATTTTATAACATGAATAAAATAAACAATAAACAAATGTCTATTTATTTGTCTATGTCAAAAGTGATTAATTCATCTACATTGATAATTGATTCCCTTTTTTATGGAGTTTAAATGGGAATTTGTTGAATTAATTTTTGATCCAGTCTTCCAACCAATAACATGTTGCATGCTGACAATGTTTATTCCGACTAAATAAAACATTTTGCTAGCAACATATAAATATCAAAATAAACAAAGTAAATAAAACAAAATAAAAAGGATTACATTACAGTTGATGTTTCACCAGTGCCCAATTTATGGAGGGCTATTTCTTTCCAGACTTATTTTTTTGCCTATTTGCTATTAGAGTGATCAGTCGCATGGCATTAACAGCTCAGGTGATTATCTAAAATAACAAATAAATAATGGAACTCATTGGCCATAAGCAGCATGCTATTTACTTACTTCCAGAGCTTCATGCGCCAGCCGAGCAACTGCCATTGAGATGAATGGGAATACTAATGAATAGCTATCTACAGACATATTACACTATAAAAAGGCCAAAAAGAGAAATTAATTGTTACATTTATATTCACTGAATTTAATGATGGGTATGGTAATTACTTTAAATCTCAGGAACAGTGTTCAACTGACCTCCTACATAAATAAAATGTCAGGAAGCGTTGCCCTAACTAATCCAACATTCTATCCTCAACTTGTTGTTGTAAATCAGACTTCACCTGTTCAAGTTAATAAATAATGCTTGAACAGACCTGCTGAGCCATACATGTGCACAGCAGCAGTAGTGGGATGGTGAAATGGAAAGTTTGCTTGATTTAATGCAGAGGGAAGAGGTGGGCTAGATAAGCTTATCTAACAGCCACATTGAGGCTTTAATCTCACAGCCCTGCACACGGCTGCCAGAGCCTATCCCTGTAGGGTCTGCTTAATCGATAACCACTGCACACCTGAAGCTCTCAGCCTGTGGAGCTCCTATAACTTGTGGTCAAGACTCAGGTGTCTCTACGAGGTGTCTCTGTTAGGAGATCCCAAGTCTTGCGTAGTCAGAGTTAAGATTATCAGCATAAAGGCTGGTCCACATTGCAGCCTATTCTGGTCACAAACTTAGGCAGGGAAAGACTGCTTAATAGTATGGCACCATGATTTCCCATGAAAACGTGAATGGAATTTTTTCATCAAAGTTTTTATTTATACTGTGAAGATTTGTAGTGTTGTTTTTGCTGTGAAGTGCTAAGAATTCATTTGATAAGACAATCTGATGATTAAACTTCTAAAAGAAAATTTTTAAAGAAAAACACAGAATTTGGAAAAAACGAAATGGATATCATAGGATATCATACCCTACTTAATATTAAGAACCTCAAACAAAAACAAAAATCTAGCCCTGACAAATGCAGTGATTAGTTTTTCCTCCAAAAGCACTCACTATATCAACCCAGTTATGATAAATAGAGGATCCAGCTGCAGGTAACGGTTCAAATTATATTTAATTGAATATAGATTGGTTAAACACAGCAGAAAATCTAAAAGCAAGAGTAATCCAAATGACGATGATGATGACGACGAAGCTTAGCAGGCAATGATGGCATTGAGGTGGGATGATGAAGGCAAATATGACCAAATGCAGAGGGTACTGAGAGAGATAGATTGGTGGTGGTGTAAAGCACATAACTATTAATCAGAAGTATCCTTGAGCAAGGTACTTAACTCCAGGTTGCTCCGGGGGGATTGTCCCTGTAATAAGTGCACTGTAAGTCGCTTTACAATGAGCAATGCCGCTGCATAATTAATGCTACACCCACAACAACACAAGTGAAGACTCACAAAATAAACCAAGGCTGAATAATCACATGACAGTGCCCCCTGGCGCTCTCAGGGCCGGTGACCTAGCATTGGTGGAAACTGTCAATGAGAGAATGATCAAGTATGTCCCAACATCTCTCCTCCATACTATAACCTTCCCAGTCCACCAAATACTGGAACCCATGACCCTCTGCCTGGAATCCAGAATACGCTTGACCGATATAAGCGGGTGCCCCATCTACAAGATGCGGCAGTGGAGGAACAGGAATGGGCGGATTTATCGGAGAGAAGCGGAGCGAAAGTACTCAAGATTTTTATGATCGGTCCAGATAGTGAAAGGTACCCCAGACTGCTCTAACAAATGGCACCACTCCTCCAAGGCTAACATGATTCCCAGCAACTCAAGATTACCAGTGTCATAATTATGTTCGGCAGGAGAGAAACGATGGGAGAAAAAGGTGCATGGATGCAACTTGTCATCGGAGGTACACCACTGGGAGAGTACTGCACCTACCCCCATGTCTGATGCATCTACCTCCATAAGAAAATGGAGAGATGGGTCAGGGGTAATGAGAATGGGGGCCTAAACAAAGCAGCCCTTGAGGTTGGAGTTAGCCAGGTCTTGGTGGAGGTAAGGTCTTTTAGAGCTAGTTGTCTGTAATTGCAAATAAAACACTGGTACAAATTAGCAAAACCCTAGAATCTCTGCAGGGCCTTGCAAGAATCCAGGCTTGGCCAATCTTCCACAGCCTTAATCTTAGCTGGGTCTACTTGAATCCCCTCCAGTGACATAATGAATCCTAGAAAGGTTACTGATCGAGTGTGGAACTTGCACTTCTCGGCCCATTCTCTAGCAGCCGTTTGAACAAAAATGAACTGATAAATTATATCTCTCAGCAAGTCATTGACTAATGCCCACTTATCACCCTCTCTGATGCGGACCAGATGATAAGCATTGCGAAGGTCCAATTTCGTAAAAACATTGGCACGCCGCAGGCGCTCGAAGGCTGATGACATCAACGGTAAAGGGTAGGTGTTCTTATTGGTGATGTCATTCAGTCTGTGATAGTCAATACAGGGCCGAAGGGAGCCATCTTGAAGGAGAGGAAGAGGGTCGAATGATCTTGGCTGCCAAATAATCAGAAATGTATTTCTCCATGGCCTTGCTTATAGGAGCAAAGAGCGAGTATAAACCACCCTTGGGGGGGAAACATACCTGATTTAAGCTTTATAGCACAATCATAGGGACGATGAGGAGGAAGAGATGCAGCCTGACACATTCTGAACACCCCTCTCAGGTTGTGGTACTCCATGGGAACTCTGGAAACATCCACCAGTTTATCCTGCAGCACAGAACAATAAACAGGGGAAGGCACAAGACAAGAAGCATGGCAGAAAGTACTCCAAGCCAAAATCGAGATACCAGACCAGCAAATGTGAGGATTGTGTGTGGATAACCATGAATGTCCTGATAACCATGAATGGAAGACTGGGGTGAGCGGAGAGTCAATAATGTAAAATGAGGTGAGTTCAGAATGATTACCGGAGACAGAGGTTTAAGGTGGTGGTGCAGTAAGTTATTTCCATAAGTTGAGTGTTGAATAGAGTATTGACCGGAATTCTTGACATTGAAAGTAGAAGTGGGGATCTTGAGCGCCTTGACTAGCGAAGCGTCAATGAGGTTGGCCTCAGCACCGAGTCGACTAGGGCTTGACAGGAGTGATGCAGTGATCCCCACTGCAGTCGTACTGGGAGGAGAGCCAAAAAGTTGGATTTCCTTTGGAATTAATTATCCACCAGTAACCTCTGAACTACTGGTGGGCTCTCTACTTTTACTGGACAGGAATGTGCTTAATAAACTGGAGATCCAGAGTAGAGTCACAGACCTTGTGTGCATTGGCAATTTATCTCCTCCCGGGACATCCTTAGTCCCACTGCACCTCCTCGTTCCAGTTACAACAAGCAGCAAGCGTCCGAAACTCGATGGAATACTCAGATACTGATAGCATTCTTGCTGAAGTTTGGCTAGAGCACGTGCTGCCTCTCTGCCATGCACTGCACATCGAAGACCTTCAGGAGTTCCTCAGCGTAGGACTGGAACGAGGAGCAACATGGATATTTCTGTTCCTACACTGCCGTCCCCCACAGACATGCCTGACCATTCAGGAGTGAAATAACATAAGCCACCTTTGATTGCTCAGTGGGAAATGCAGACGGCTGCAAGGAAAAAGCCAGAGAGCACTGGGATAAAAAAGTTCTGCAATAGTTAGGCTCACACGACTAGGATGCTGGAGGGTTGATCCAAGGCTCAGATCGTGAAGCAGTGGGCTGTGCTGACTCCGGTGGGGGTGGCAGTTGCGGTGTGGCCACAGGGGACTCATCTTGAGATGACAGATGCCGGACAAAGGAGGAGAGCTCGGTGAATTGCGCTGCAAAGACTTCAATGGCTCGCCCAGTGGATCTCGTGACCTCCTCTTGCTGAGTGAGACGGGAATCCTGACGAGAGAGGAACTGGCGAGTCCTGCTGGGTCCATGATGTTGGTCGGATTATTATGTTATGATAAATAGAGGACCCAGATGCAGGTAACAGTTCAAATTATATTTAATGGAATATAGAGTTGTTAAACACAGTGGACAATCCAACAGTAAGCGTAATCCAAATGGACCCCAAAACACCTCATCAGACACAACGTCGGGTGAGTGACAGAAGTGGAACACACGAGAACGATCCGACAAACACAACTCACAAAAAGGGCTGCTTATAAAGGGAAAGGAGATAGCATGCAGGTGTCGCGTTAATCAGGCAGCAGCTGGTTATAAGCATTGCTGAGCAATGTCACCGCATAATTAACGCCACACCCGTAACAACACGAGGAAGACCCACAAAACAAACCAGGTCTGAATAATCCCATGACACCAATTACCTTGTAAACAGAATTTTGCAATAACAAAATGTTTCGGACTACATTTACATAGACTTTGGAATACATTGGAATGCATAGACTTTCAATTATTTGCCAACATAAGCCTTCATCAGCCTACTAACAAAGGACAATGCATCAATGTGAACTTCTGCAGTTAATCCAGGATGAACTTTAAAAAGGCATTAGTCATTAATCTTACAGTTCATACAACATCTTTGTATAAACACTGGCCCTTAACACTTACTTAGTTTACTCATTTTAAACCATGACCTGCACTGCATAAATAACTACTATTGCCATTATATTCATGCTCGATAGCCAGAGGGGAACGGGCCCCCACATTGAGTCTGGTTTCTCCCAAGGTTATTTTCTCCATTAACCAACATCTTATGGAGTTTTGTGTTCCTTGCCACAGTCGCCTTCGGCTTGCTCACTGGGGTTCTAAATACAATTATTAATTAATTATTTATTTTGATACACAATTTACAATTATATTTGATCAAACTACACAATGATGACTCTTAAGACTTTATAAATACACAATGATGACTCTTAAGACTTTATAATTTAGATATCACATTTTCTGTTTCATTTTCTGTTAATGCATGATTTTCTGTAAAGCTGCTTTGAAACAATGTGTTGTGAAAAGCACTATACAAATAAAATGACTTGACATTTAGACCTGTATTTAGCACTGAAAACTTGTGAATGGATCACCAGAAATGCTTTTTAGACTGTTACACTAGGTGCCAGGTGTAAACAGGGCAGTGATGCACATACATAATCCACCAATAATCAGCATTCTGCATCTTTGGTAAAGCTTTCCTCTATAATCAATCTGCTCTGACCAGTTCCAGAAGTGCCAGCGAAAGCCAGCCCACCTCCATATGCTTAAACAATCGCCACCACCCCTCAACTCCTTACGGTCTGGAACTCCCGCCTGTGTTCCATGTTAAGACCAACTCAATGAAATGGAAGCTCAATACTGTCACCTGTTGAGAATTTCAAAGTATTACCAGGAAACTTTCTTTCCCAGACATTTAGACGGTCAATCTGGAGCAATCCAAGCTCCACTTATGCACATCCATTACTCATCCTATCGAGCACGTGATGGGTTTTTTTCTTGTGTCCGAGCATGATTAGTGATGAGCGGCAAGTGCGGTCCATGAGACTGAACTTATGAAGCAGGTCACGTCGGAGACAATGTGCAACAATACAGTAAGCATTTTTTTAAATGTTTCATGTAGAACAGCAAAAATGACTGGTACTTAGTCGAATATAAATCAAATAAAAAAGTAGCGATGCCAGTCTTTCTACAGTATGGGTAGTAGCGGTGGTGTTGGGGAAATCATTCACTGATGCATCTCAATTCTCTAGCTCAAATTTTGGATCGATCCACAAAAGTTAATAACTCGTCTGAACAGGTTTTGCATAAAAACATTAAAATGAACATTCTGCATCATGAAATCTATATTTAAAGGGAATGGATTTCCATATCTAAATGGGAACCAAATTTGCAGAACAAAATGTATCACATGCAAGTCGAACATTCTCGTGCACAAGACAGGCATAGATTGATAATGATAAACGGTCAATCTAAAGGTTACTGGGCAATCTGTGCTTTTGGTTCTCCTAAAAAAATATAATGAAATGCACTGTTCTGCTAAGGTGTTCTGTAAGGTCATATTTCTCCTGTTTGCACACATCCCTGAAATTCTAGACCTAGAAGCATTGGTGATTGGATGCACTGATATTTTTGAAGGTAGAACAAGTGTAATCCCCTTAGAAAAATGATTATATAACATAATTAGGGCTGTCAAATCAATTACAATTTTTATCAAATTAAACGAGGTTGCAATTAATTAATTGCATAATTAATATTTACTGCAAAATAATTAAAATGATAAATACAGCATTTTATACATATTAGAATACAGACAATTGAAATGCATTACATCATACACATAAATTATAGCAACAGACAAGTAAATAATTTAGCATTTTGTTGCGTCCCGTTTCACTAATTTTCAGCATATCTTTTCCTAAGCACTGTGTTTATAAGATGCTGTGTAAAGTTAAACGTGGTTTGAAACTTTGAAAAATGTGTCTCAAGATCCCTGCGTTCTGTTGTGTTCCATCCAGCTCTCTTTGAGCACAAGAGCGCATCTGTGGAAGGCTGTGATGCCTGATTGTCGGTTGGACGAAGCAGTAGCTGGCACGCTCACTGCCCCCTACTGCCACAACAAGGATGTAAATCAAGCTTGAATTGCTCCGATGGTAGGAACACTCCTTGTTACAGAATTTATGTACAGGTCGGGGGCATGTTTAATTGCGTACATTTTTTAACCCATTATTTTTCATATAATTAATTGCAATAAATTAACATGTTAAATCTACAGCCCTAAATATAATATAATATAATATATTATAATACAATGAATTTGTTTAGTTATTCTAAACAATGTAAAATTTATAATAAGGAAGAGTTTTCATTTCAGTACATTACTACTTAAAACTAATTGTGGATATGGTTTGGATGTGGCATTATTTACAGTCACGCACACCAGCTGAGAAGATTGTAGCAAGCTAGATTACCATCTTAACATTAAAAAATGATAACTTTGAAGCCTATCTTTCAGAGGTCATTCAAAAGTACACTTTTTTTATATGATGCTCAACACAAACTTCACAAACCAATTTAAAAATTGCATAGCACTTTATATAAAAGCAGGATAGGTTTGACTGGGAGCTGCAATTCATTCATGAGAAAAAAACTTCAACCTATGACACTAGGTTATTTTACCCATTTTTCTATTTGTATTGGCAGGTCAGATTATGTTGTTAAGATAAATCAAACAAAAAAAAACTGCCAAGAAAGTGAGAAATTAATCACTGCTCTTAGCTGAAAAACATCATATCAATAAGCCCTCTACAATCAAACACCAACACAAAGATATGCCTAAAGGAAAATAGAAATAGCCAATTTGTACAACAGGCCTGCTTCAAACAAAATCTGACATCAAATCAGTATTAATGTGCTATATCTAATAATCATGCAGTGAAGTCTTCACCAAAAATGTAAGTGGTTTTCTTATTAATATTTTTGTTACTTTAAATTTTTAAAGTATTTCTGAATGTTTACTTGAACACTTAATGTTTTTACTAACTTTTTAATGACAAAAAAACATTGTTTACTTAAGCAGGGTTAAGGAATGTCAGGCCTCAGGGCCGTATAAATCCTCCGAGACCATTTCACCCTGCCCGCAAGGACATTTGAGAAATAAATTGAAAAGCAAAACATTTTTTGCAACAGTTTAAAAATAATTTTACATGATAACAACACAAAATATTTATAATAGACAGAGCTAGCAAGCAACTGCATGGCCCGCAAATAATTTTGTGAATACGCTAATGGCCCTTTAATGGAAAAAACTTTCCCCACCCTGAGCATAAATGAATGGTTTACCCAAAAAATTTGAATTCTGTCATCATTTATTCACCCTTGTTTTTTGTACACCCAAATGTCTAACATGCTGCCTAACATTGGAGATGTTAGTCAGAATGACAGCCTCAGTCACTATTCACCTATATTGAATGTATAAAAGGTATAATGAATGTGAATAGTGACAGGTTAAAATTCTGGCAAACATGTTCCATGACCTATTATGCAAAATTCACTTTTACATGGTATTTGTACATAAATGTCGGCAGTGTGTGTACACAACCACCCTACAATGTTAAAAGTCCACCCACTCCTCTTTCTTATATTTCTATTAATCAAAAACAATGTGTCAAAATGAATGGTTTTCGTTTTTGCTCTAAAGTGACATCACGTTAGAGCAGGCCTCGCCCATGACTGTGATAGACTCCACCCTATTATCATAGATCCTCCCCTGAGTGATCTACACACAGTCTGACATTTGTTTCCGTGCTGGAGCAGAAACAGTGAGAAGAATAATGTCTCAGCTTCGTAAGCATCATAAGTGTTCTGTTGTTGGCTGTAAAAGTGATCATAAGAGTCTTCATGTTCTCCGCAATGGACAAGTTTTGTTTTTGAACGAAATGTGCCCCAAAATATACAAAAATGTGTGTATGTTTCTGCAAGTCATTTTACACCGGACTGCTTTGTGAATGAGTGTCAGTATAAAGCAGGATTTTCTAAAAAGTTGATTTTCAAGCATGGATCAGTGCCAAATGTTCGTGTTCCAGCTTTATATCCTGAAGATGTTAGTATCGCACTTTATATTATGTGAATATTTGCAAATCGCCTTTCCGAATGTGTTTGTTAGCTGATACCACAGCTAATGCAGCTAAAGTTACCATTGTCTCTGATTGTATTCACAGAGTCTATATATATATATATGGCTGAACTCTGGTATTTAGGCTGTCAGTCATATTGGTTCTGATTTGTTGTTGCTGTAGTATCCGAAGCACGAGCTGTAAAGGCACAGCCCTCTTTCGGAAATGGGGCGGGGTAGCAGCAGCTCATTTGCATTTAAAGAGACACACACGAAAACAGCATGTTTTGATTCCACCCAAAAAGAGGCATTTATAACATGATATAATAAATGATCTGTGGGGTATTTGGAACTGAAACTTCCTAGACACATTCTGGGGACACCTGGGACTTTTATTATATCTTGTAAAAAGGGGCATAATAGGTCTCCTTTAAAGAAAGTCATATTGATTTGGAACAACATGAGTGTGAGTAAATGACAGATTTTTCATTTTAGGGTGAACTAACCCTCTAATTTAGGTAAATTTGAAGACTACATGTCTTTGCTTCATTTATATTTTCTGATATTTAACTTCTAAAATAACAGGGCAGGGTTGGGAGGGTTACTTTTCCACTACAGATTACAGAATACATGCTGTAAAATGTAATTTGTAACGTATTCCAATAGTTTACTAAAGGTCAGTAACATATTCTAAATACTTTGGATTACTTCTTCAGCACTGGTAGATTGTTTCAATTGAATTAACTATAAAAACTCTTACAGTACAGTGAGACACAATACACATGTTATAGCAAATATAGTAAAGTATATAGTTTATATAGAAAAAATATAGTATACTAGAAAAAAAGAAATGATAATCTAATGTGAATTTTCTTGATAAAAAATATGATCGTGTCTGGTAACATGTGCATGTAAAATGGATAGAAATAACATTTTGCTTAGCGTAAATCTAACAAATTACACAAGGTTTATCTGTATTTCTTCTGCTCCAAACTTACTTCAAACGTACTTCTCTGTCTGCTCGTATGAATGTAACACATCATAAGAAAGTGTTTCACCGCTGTTCAAATGCACTTTTAAATCGCATCATGTATAAATGTTTTCCATCTGAAAGGACTAAATATTAAATTATACAAATGACAAAATGCAAAGTAATCTCTTCAGTAATCAAAATACTTTTTGAATGTAACTGTATTCTAATTACCAATTATTTAAATTGTAACTGTAGTGGAATACAGTTACTTATATTTTGTATTTTAAATACGTAATCCTGTTACATGTATTCTGCTACTCCCCAAACCTTCAACAACACATTCATTTTCACTATACCCATGAAATTGTCATTAAAAATTGTAAGCTTCCACTATCATTGGTATCAACTAATAACATTTTGGTATCTTCACATCCTTTCTTTCATATACTGTTGAGACATCAGCAAGCAAACAGCCTTCTAATTTATGGTTTGCTTTGAAATAACCAAGAGTGTTCTTGCTGTATATTTATGACCATTTGGCACAGTACCTGAATTCAGGCCTCCTCTTATCACTGCAAGTGTGTGGCTGTATCCATGTAACAGCCATTGCTGTATTGATTCCAACTGCAGGAGCATTAAGGAGCAATATTTCATGTGTCAACTTAAGAGATAAAGCAGTGTCTCCTAACAGCCATCCTTGGACATCACCACCGGTTTGGTCCCCGATCCCGCTACATCTGGGCTTGTTAGTGCTCAGTCAAATGGCTCAACTCCACTAACAAGCAGCTTCTAATAGGAAGGTCACCTACCCAGTCAAAGTGCAGAGGATGGGGGCTGACCACCGCATGATGCAAAGCCGATAGAGGTCCAGAACTAATTACTACTGCGACGGGACCAGGCAAGCATGGAAACCTAATAACCCGGATCCCCTCTGGATACGACGACACAATGTGATGGTTTGGAAAAACAAAAGCAGTAATAAGCTCAGCTCACTGTGAGGAGGATTGTATTGCAGGAAAGCTACATTTCCACATTTTCTGCCTTCATTGCACTGGCCAAAAATAATGACAGAAAAGGCCATTTTAGTCTCCTTTCTAGAGATATCACTTTGTTAGAGTCTTTATCAGAGCACCATACACATTCATCAATGATTAGAAGTTCAGCTGAAAGTGTACATTCTGTCATTATTTACTCACCCTCGAGTCATTACAGCCCATTTGGCACCAACACTCATGCCATGCAAGCATTATCTAATCAGCCAATCATATGGCAGAATTGCAGTGCATACAATCATGCAGATACGGGTCAGGAGCTACAGTTAATGTTGATATCATCCATCAAAATGGGTAAAAAAATGTGATCTCAGCGATTTAGAGCATGGCATGATTGTTGATGCCAGATGGGCTGGTTTGAGTATTCCTGTAACTGCTGATCTCCTGGGATTTTCACACACAACAGTCTCTAGAATTTACTCAGAATGGGGCCAAAAGTCAAAGTCTACAATAACTCAGATAACAGCTCTGTACAATTGTGGTGAGAAGTATAGTATCTCAGAATGTTATTCTGAGATGCATGTTGGCGCTGTTTTGGCGGCATGAGGGGGACCTACACAATATTAGGCAGGTTGGTTTAATGTTGTGGCTGATCAGGGGCCTGGGAACCTTATTTTTGACTGACCAGTGTATTTTATAGACAGATAATACATTTTCATTTTATGTATATTGTTAATATTATAGAGCTTAAATTAACATTTTATTTTTATGCTTGTATAATAATAATAATAATACATATTAAAATGGACTGATTCACTTGGCAGAGAATAACTGTATAGGTCAGAAAGAGCTCCAGAGAGATTGAGATGAGAGATGAAACAGGTGTTTTAACGTTTCTCTTCATCCAGCAGCAGGTAGCATTGCACAAAGCATTTTTACACAAAGCATTTGCTATTTCTGCAGTTCTTGTCAATGGTGTTGTAGTATGACTTATGACGGAGGCTGCGAATCTGGATCACTCAAACGTCACAAATAAACCCGGTATTTTGTTTCAATCAGGCAACATGTCTGTTCGGGCAAGTGAAATTCACTTTGACTTGCCCTTGCAAAAATCTGTATGATCCGGGACAAGTGCTAATGTTGAGTCTTAGGTTTTATTGCTGCTTTTCGTTGTCAGTGTTTTTAATCAAAGTCGACATACCGGCTCATTCATGTTAATGGGCTCTCCTCTTTCATTCGGTTTAAAGCCTAAATGATCCTACATTGTGGAATTCGGCTTTGAAACCAAGTCCATTTGGACTTATTCTTCCAAACTTTCTGTCTGGAATTATGCAGTCATCGGGGAAAAAACACCCATTAGCCTCGAGTAACTTGTCTGTAGCGACAGTAGTCGCTGTCTACTGTCTGCTGGCTGTGTGTGTGTGTGTGTGTGTGTGTGTGTGTCTACCTGAGCCCCACCTCAGACACCGAGCGGACGAGAGCAAAGCACGTTAAAACGACTGGCTAAAATGTTGGTGACATTCCTTCTTATGTAAGGTGGCTCAGCGGTTAAGGCTCTGGATTACTGACCAGAAGGTTGTGGGTTCAAGCCCCAGCACCGCCAAGACACCACTGTGTGGCCCTTGAGCAAGGCCCTTGACCCTATCTGCTCCAGGGGCGCCGAATCATGGCTGACCCTGCACTCTGACCCCAGCATAGCTGGGATATGTGAAAAATAAATAATTTCACTGTATATATACAGAAATGTATGTATAATGTGTGACAATTGGGCAATTAAATTAAATTAAATTAAAAATTAAAAAAAAAAAAAAACATGCATGTTAACACAATGAGCATTATCGAGGTTAGCAAAAATGATCGAGGTCAAGTTCATACATTGTACGATAAGTCGATAACGCAATCATCGTGACAGGCCAACTCAAGGTGGCAAAATTTTGGCTGATTAATTGGCCTGGCTGATATATATCATTCTAACTAGGCTAATTGTTCATTATTAATGATTTGAAAATACATTAAATCAACCAACTTTGCATGGATGACTGTGTAGACAAGCTTCCACAGTGGACCATTTTTGACAGAGCACATCAGGGAATCAAGAGAAAATGTATATATGTGCAGAGGGAGATGATTCATCTGAAGTCTTCTAAGAAATGATTTTGAGAGCTAAATGGAAGATTGCTCCTCCATCTTAACATGGCACTTTCTAACCACTCAAATCAGAAAAAGATGGAGAAAGACACGGCTAATGGAAAAACAAATACACTCATTGTTTAATAATGCTTTCTGTATGACGCAGGCTCGCTGAATACCAATTCCACTGTATGTTCCAACTAGAGTCCTTTAATGGCTAGAGTACATCTTTGGTGCAGTTGAGACACCCAGCACTGTCCAATGGCCTGTGGGAATAATGTTCTTTTCTAGGAAATGGCCAGTGAATTTCATATCGCCAATATCTGATGAGGAACTAAAATGTATCAGTACATGTGTTTTAGGTGATGCATTTAGAGTGTATGGATGAAGTGGAGAGGAGACGGGGAGATTTGCATTAGTGCATGATGAGTGGCCTTTGTCACAAAGCAGGATTTAGTGGCTAGCTAGGTAAGTTGAAACTTAGTATGAGTGAACTCTGAATTCGTGGTACCAGTAAGGTTAATAGGTTTTCATTGCCATAGTAACATAGGCTAAACGGCTAATGTGCTCCGGGGTAGGTTATGTTCCCGATCGGAGATCTCATACAGATACTGAACAAATCAGCTTTAAGCAAAGTGACAGTCACTCCCCCTGTATCATCCACACAACTGAAAGCACACTACAGAGAAACAATTTTAGAAATCCACAAGATCCGCTGTTTATGATAATTCTTTATTTGCTAGAAATATATTTTATATTTCTAAAGTATTAAATATATTTTTGAAGTATTATTAAATACTTAATTCAAACACATCCTATTTATACAGGAGATTCATCAATATATCCACAAGATCTGCAAAACGAAACAAATTAGCATGTGAACTTAAATGAACTAAATTACGCGCTAGTTAGAATAATCATAATTTGTGTTGGGTAACCTGTGTTGTGAAGACGTGGTTTCTGTAAGAAACACACTACACACAATGGCTGTCTCTCGTTTGGAAGGCTGCTTCCTCCGGAGGTCGCAATTGTCGGCCGCATACGTCATCAAGGCTGTCTCGTTTCAAAAAAGCAAGTAGGACACTTCGAATGTGACCTTATTTCGTGGGAATTCGGGGGATGCATGAGGTGTATCCTTCGTGGGCACTCCGGAAATATCTAAAAAAAAAATATCGCCAATTTGCCCGTAAATATGATGTTCATACGCAAGTAATGTTAATTCCCAAGTTGAAGTACCTCAGTAGATGGGTGCAGAGTATATAATATGTATGTAATTATACATATTATATATTTATAATTGTATTAATATATTAATATACAATTAAAATGAAGTATTAGACCAAAAGTACACCTGTAAAATCTATTTGATTTTCACTTTAAATCATTATAACTCTCCTAAAATGTACCTCATGAGGGACTTGTGCTTACTCAAAGCGTTAGCGCTTGTTAAAGAGCATGCTGTCATAGCAACCATGTTACATTCCGTTTCCATTTGTCCTATGAAGGTCGTCTCGTTTAAACGAGACTTGCTCAAAGGAAGGATAATCGATATACTGCAGCCTTCAAAGGATGCATCCTATTTAGCACGCAGCCTTCGAACTAGACACATCAAAAAATGCATCCTTTCACAGAAAATGAATACATATCTAAAGCATGAAGAATTCAGAGTACAGGCTTAAGTAGCTAATACTCATATCTACACAATATTATTTCAGGAACGCAGGTTTTTCACAAGGACAGTAGGCCTATGTACATTTATACTGTATGTTTGATCCATGTTTACATTAGAAAATGGTTTTTCTAAATATATGACTAAATTTTATATATTTTTAAAAGGACATTTTCATCAAAAGACTAAAACTGTGACAAACTAAAAACTGAAAAATGAACAGTTGATAGAGCAAGTGAAATTGTAGGCCTAATAACACTGTAAACTAAAAACAAAATGAGCAATAATGGGGATAAAATATACTTTATTAAACATAAAAATAATATGTACAAGAAGTCAAGTTCAGAAGTCATACATATTATTAAACCTGCAGAGTAACTTCCCCTGAGAACGGATTGCGATCGGTTAACACACGAGTAATATTTCGATTCATAAAAGCATGACTACCCTACCAAGCGTTATAGCAAGTAAACAACTTTGCGAAATGGATAAAAGATGAACATCAATCCAGACAGCAGTGATGCCATCCTGAACACTGTGCATACTCAGCCGGAACACGTAACAGCTAGTTCTTCTTTTGTGTTTACGGACATGACTTCATGACGCAAGGAGCATCGCGGCAAATCTGACCCAATAGCTCAAAATACAAATTATTCTTATAGGCTTACCAAAATGAATCGGGGTAAGGTAAGGACATTGTTTTGAACACTGATTGTTTATGTACTTGATGAATATTGGCCATTTGTTAATTTTAACCCAAAAAATCATACATGGTGCAGCTTTATATTCTGCATAACTTACATAAAAACAGTATCTTCAGGAGAGTATTAAATCACGCTAATACTCTCACGAGAAGTGTATCAAGCGTCTGGCTCCATGTTGCACTTGATTGGCTTTTCGCTTCATTCATGTGAATGCGCTCGTGAACTAATAATAAACTCCGGACTGAGTTGACAGAGAAAATTGATAATGATTGTCTGATACCACATAACCCTAATGAAGCCTGATTGGATTTGGTGGGTTTTGTCAAACTAAAACCAATCCTGGAATCCGGTGATATATGGCACAAGTAAATGGTCTGCACTTATATAGCACCTTTTTAACCTTAACGGTATTCAAAGCACTTTACACTGTGACTCATTCACCCATTCACACACACTCACACACCAATGGTGGCAGAGCTGCCTGCCATTGGGAGCAACCTGGGGTTCAGTGTCATGGCCAAGAACACTTCGGCATGTGGAGTCGTGTGGGCAGGGAATCAAACCACCAACCCTGCGATTAGTGGCTGACCCGCTCTACCACCTGAGCCACAGCCGCCACTAAAGCAGAGAACTTGAGCCAAGTTATCTGCTAGTCAGAATGTTAACTTGCATTGTGAATATGTCGTATCCTTAAAAATGATCTACATTTAACACAATACTCACAGTAACTTCTAAAAAGTAGCTAATACTTTAGAATGTTAGCTATGCACAATTATATTAAAAGCTCAGGTTTTCATGACAGTTTTTTTTTTTTTTACCTATTAATCTTTATATTTGTAATTAGTTTATAAATTTTTCAAAATATTTGAATATTTGGTTGATTTTTGGTACATGGATTTTTGATACATGTTTTTATTATTTTGCACATTATCATTTTGTTTTATTATTTTTGTCGGCAATAATTGTATGTCAGTTTAGACCAAACCTCACTAAAATAAATTAAAATGACAAGGTGAAATACTGACTAAATTTAAAGGACATTTTAATCAAAATGCTAAAATAATGACCAAATAAATAAACCTGTGAAAAAATGAACACTGAAAGTTAGCATCTTTATTAGTCAAAGGGAATCTTTAATAGCATCATTGAGAAACAGGAACGTTTCAGAGGAATTGGAATCATTAACTTCCTTACTGTTCCCATCCCTACACTGCTACAGCCTAAGGCCACATTCAACAAACGTGCCATCATTTACCACAACATCATAAAACAGTGTGCTAGAGGCCATATTGCACTCAATTCTCTGGGTACATGTAACATGTTAAGTCCAAATGACCAGACAAAAGTGCTACGGGCTCAACATATACTAGCTGTAAAGATATATGAACCATTTCACAGAGGCATGTCCAATTAATTATGGATGGCCTCCCTGAAAACACAGCAAAGCTACGGCAAACACCCTTTGCCTCCCTTTAAAAACCGCATGCAGATGGCAGTCAGAAATACAGTGGACATCCATGCCACCTCATTTCAACATAAGTTACAGACTTAATACGTTTCTTTCTGAAGCTTATTGTTGCCTCTTTGAGGGTTTGCAACAGGCTTTAATGTCAGAGAGGAAAAAAGGGGGGAAAGTCAATACTCCTGCCAATCTCTTCATTTTGAGCTGCGGCACCTTGCTGGAGGAATTGAGAAAAAGCCTGTTCCCCTAAATCATTCAGAGGTGAAGTCACACACCAGTTTCCTCAAATGAACTTGGCTGGGTGATTCAGCCAGTGCATGCAGAACAACAAAGCCAGTGGCAACAACAATCGCCAATCTTGGCAGATCGGAGATCCAAGATGGCGGCGCGGTAGCACGCAGCGGCCACTCCGGATCCAAAATGGTGCTATTTTTATTAAATAACCCGACTTTTGCGGCACATGGACATCGGAGCAACCGGTGTTCATGTCTACCATCGCCAGACACTCCTCAAATATAGGATTCATGCAACAACCAAGCTGTATGATGACCTGCAGGAGGCGCTACTCGAATTCGGCTTGCTGCGGAGACCAGGCCTCCTGTCCTCGGCGTTGCCTGATGCCGGTGGTCAGGGGAGAGGACGTCGTAAGCGGTGTGCGAGGAAGCAAAAGCGCGGCAAGAGGGCGGGGATCCATGCTAGGCTAAAAACAAACCCTAGCCAGCCAGCTCTCCCATCTATCCTGCTCTTAAATGTTTGCTCCCTGGACAATAAACTGGACTACATCCGACTACAACAGGCTACGCAACGTGAGTTTAGAGACTGCTGCGTCTTTGTTTTCACGGAGACGTGGCTCAGCGACAGAGTTCCGGACGCCATTCAGCTAGACAGGCTCGCCTCGTTTCGTGCCGACAGAAATGCAGCTCTGTGCGGTAAGACTTGTGGTGGTGGCTTGTGTGTTTACATCAACACGGAATGGTGCAAGAACTCTATGTTAGTCTCTAGCTACTGCTCATCACTGGTGGAGCTTGTGACTGTTAGATGCAAACCTTTTTATTTATCAGGAATTCACCGTTATAATAACCGGAGTTTACCTTCCCCCCAGCGCTAACGCTAAGGAAGCGCTCTGTAAACTGTATGGGGCTATGATCGAACTGCAGAACGCTCACCCTGACAGACTGTTTATTGTCACCGGAGATTTCAACCATGCAAATCTCAAGACAGTGCTCCCTAAATTCCAACAGTATGTGGAGTTTGCAACGAGAGGGGAGAACGTGCTTGATCTTGTTTACACAAACATCCCAGGCGCGTACAGGGTGGAGCCCCGCCCCCAATTTGGCTACTCAGACCACATCTCTTTTATGCTAATTCCAGCATACAGACCACTCGTCAGACGCACAAAACTGCTTCAGAAGCAGGTGAAAACCTGGCCAGCAGGAGCTGTTTTGAGTGAACTGACTGGCACATGTTCAGCGAGGCTGCAACATATGGCGACTCTACCAACTTGGAGGAATACACGGCATCAGTGTCCAATTACATCAGCAAGTGCATGGATTATGTCACTTTCTCCAAGACCACCACCACACGCTCCAACCAGAAGCCGTGGATGACTGCGGAGGTGCGCGCGCTGCTGAGGACCTGAGACTCCGCCTTCAAAGCAGGTGACAAGGCAGCCCTAAGAACAGTGAGGGACAAACTGTCCCGGGCCATCAGAGAGGCAAAGCACGCACAAGCCCAGAGAATCCACAGTCACTTCCAGAAGAGCAGTGACACGCGGCAGATGTGGCAGGGCATCCAGGCCATCACCAACTACAGGACAACAACAGTTGCCTGTGACAAAGATGCCTCCCTTCCAGATGCGCTGAACAACTTCTACACTCGGTTTGAAGTGCAGAAAGACGTGGTGGCGAGGAAGACCACCCCTCCTCACAACGACCAGGTGCTCTCTCTTACCACGGCTGATGTGAGGAAAACTCTACGTAAAGTCAACCCACGGAAGGCTGCTGGACCAGACCTGAGTGCTCAGAGGATGTGCAGACCAGCTGGCAGATGTTCTTACCGACATCTTCAACATCTCTCTGAGCAGCGTTGTTGTTCCAACTTGCTTCAAGGCCACCACCATCGTCCCCATGCTAAAGAAGTCTTCAGTGTCCTGCCTCAATGACTACCGTCCAGTCGCACTCACACCCATCATCATGAAGTGCTTCGAGAGGCTCGTCATGAGGCACATTAAGACCCATCTGCTCCCCTCACTTGACCCACTGCAGTTTGCGTATCATCCAAACCGTTCAACAGACTATGCCATCACCACCACCCTCCATCTGGCCCTCACCCACCTAGATAAAAAGGACTCATATGTTCGAATGCTGTTCATAGACTTCAGCTCAGAATTCAACACAATCATTCCCCAGCACCTGATTGGAAAGCTGAACCTGCTGGCCTGGACACCTCCCTATGCAACTGGATCCTGGACTTCCTGACTGGGAGACCTCAGTCAGTCCGGATCGGGAACAGCATCTCCACCACCACACTGAGCACTGGGCCCCCCCCCCAGGGCTGTGTGCTCACTCTGCTGACTCACGACTGTGCAGCAATGCACAGCTCAAATCACATCATCAAGTTCGCCGATGACACGACTGTGGTGGGTCTCATCAGCAAGAACGAAGAGTCAGCGTACAGAGAGGAGGTGACAATAAAGTGATTTGATTTGATTTGATTTGATTTGCAGCGGCTAACGGACTGATGTAGAGCCAACAACCTGTCTCTGAATGTGGACAAAACAAAAGAGATTGTTGTTGACTTTAGGAGAGCACAGAGTGACTACTCTCCGCTGAACATCGACGGCTCCTCTGTGGAGATCGTCAAGAGCACCAAATTCCTTGGTGTTCACCTGGCGGAGAACCTCACCTGGTCCCTCAACACCAGCTCTATTACCAAGAAAGCCCTGCAGCGTCTCTACTTTCTTCGAAGGCTGAGGAAAGCACATCTCCCACCCCCCATCCTCACTACATTCTATAGAGGGACTATTGAGAGCGTCCTGAGCAGCTGCATCACTGCCTGGTTTGGGACTTGCACCGTTTCGGAGCGCAAAGCCCTGCAGAGGATAGTGAGGACAGGTGAGAAGATCATCTGGGTTTCTCTTCCCTCCATCAATGACATTTACAAAAAACACTGCATCCGCAAAGCCACCAGCATTGTGGACGACCCCACACAACTGTCACACAAACTCTTCACCCTCCTGCCGTCTGGCAAGAGGTACCGAAGCATTCGGGCCCTCACGGCCAGACTGTGTAACAGCTTCTTCCCCCAAGCCATCAGACTCCTAAATACTCAAAGACTGGACTGACACACACGTTCTGAGTTGCACTTTAATTATTGTCACTTTATAACTGGCTGCTACCTCAATAACTGCTATGTGCATAGAACACTATCTCATAGTGTGTTATGTTTACATTTGGCATTTTTAGAAAATGTCATTTTGCACTACTGTGTTCTGGTCGGCGCTGCACTGTCTCTTACTGTGTCTATTTCCTGTTCATGGTCAGTAATTTATTGTATTGGCCCATACTTTTGGCACACGTTTGCTTGTGCACTTTATTATGGTATTTTATTTAGTCTGTGTTTGTCCCATGTTGTTTTATGTAGGACCATGGTCCTGGAGGAACGGTGTCTCGTTTCGCTGTGTACTGTACTAACTGTATATGGTTGAAACGACAATAAAAACCACTTGACTTGACCACTTGAACAGTGTGTCAACGGTACGGCAAAACTCTCAAGTGAGCAGTTAACACATTAATAACAGGTAACAGCAGCAGTCAATTTCCTGTTATTGTTTTCTAAGGGTCTGCATCATCAACCATTTGATTCAGTGAAATTAATGTAGATTAAAATACTACACATTAGAGGTCGACCGATATATCGGTTTTGCGGATTAATACTTTCGAAACAAAAATATAGGGTTAGGATTATCACTTCACTGATGCCTTGTGGTGTTTGTTTTGACATGTGAGTCTACACTCTGCATGGAGCAGAACACTTCAGATGCGGATTTAAAACATTAACAACGAATAGGTATGTATACAGTACACTAAAGTACACGTTGTCATTCATTATAAAGTAATTAATTTGTTGATTAGATGCTGCATTAGTAGAGAACAGCAGTATGTTTGCCATCAAGACTAAGAGGACACTAACATTAAAGCTAACCTCAAGCAGTTAGAACAATGTGTCAAAAATACATGCAAGTCCTACCCAAATGTTTAAGTGTCACAACTGTTACTATTACCAACTATTTGCATTACATCCAACAGTTCACGTTTATGCATTCGTTAGCAAATTAATATCTTCATGCAGCTGAGAGAAACGTATAAGCAAATCAGAAAGGCATCTGATTTCAATAAAAAAGTTATCCTCACTGTAACACGATGATTTCAGATCGATCACATTCTTGAGCTAAAAAAGGCTAGACACCATGCAACAAATAGTTTAACAGAAGATGCTTTTAAAGTTCTTTTTAATTAGACACATCATCTCAAAAACAGTGCTCCTGCACGAGTCGCTGAATAAACAAAAACAAACGGAAACAAAGACATTCGTCTAGCGCACTTTTACATAGCAAAACAAATGGATGGTTGCAAAAGCATTTTGAACAGCCCCTTACACTTGGTGGAGGTCTTTGGCTAATGCGTCTTGCTCTCTTATAAGCATTTCTCAGATAAAGCAATGAGTTGTTGGAAAGATGTTCAACTTGGAAATGTGTGCCTCGAGATCCTCACGTTCGGTTCCAGTCTGTTGTGTTCCGTCTGTTTGAACAGCCCCTGGACTGGGCTCATAGTCTGAGCAAACACCACTGCTATCGGTGAATATTCTGCTCTACACACTACTGTACTGAATAAAAAACAATGTAGCATTTTGGTGTTATTATGAAGCTTGAGTCTGGAGTAGTATGAATCAGTGCAAGTATAACACCATGTGAACTGTCTATTGAAGCGTTTTCCTACCTCGTGTTACTTTTGACTTATTTGATAAAATGGACAGACAAAAATTTGTATTTATTTATTTTGTGCACATTAGTTCAAAATGAAATACACATTTATACTATATACTATATTGAAATACTATATTATTATTTATTTATTTATTTATTTTTTAACATATAGGAATGTTCTACACAATAATATAATGGTGCTTAATGGTTTATGGATTTATTGCACCCTCGTGGACTAAAGAAACAACATCAATTTAAAAATCAGAAGACACTTTAAAGGAGACTTATTATGTCGCTTTTTACAAGATGTAAATCTCAGGTGTCAAGTTTCAGCTCAAAATACCCCACGGATAATTTTTTATAATATGTTATAAATGCCTCTTTTTGGGTGGGATCAAAAACATGCTGTCTTCGTGTGTGTCTCTTTAAATGCAAATGAGCTGCTGCTCCCCGCCCCATTTCTGGAGGAGGGCTGTGCCTTTACAGCTCATGCTTCGGATACTACAGCAACAACAAATCAGAACCAATATGACTGACAGCCTAAATACCAGAGTTCAGCCATATATATATATATATATATACACACTCACCTAAAGGATTATTAGGAACACCATACTAATACTGTGTTTGACCCCCTTTCGCCTTCAGAACTGCCTTAATTCTACGTGGCATTGATTCAACAAGGTGCTGAAAGCATTCTTTAGAAATGTTGGCCCATATTGATAGGATAGCATCTTGCAGTTGATGGAGATTTGTGGGATGCACATCCAGGGCACGAAGCTCCCGTTCCACCACATCCCAAAGATGCTCTATTGGGTTGAGATCTGGTGACTGTGGGGGCCATTTTAGTACAGTGAACCAATTTGAAATGATTCGAGCTTTGTGACATGGTGCATTATCCTGCTGGAAGTAGCCATCAGAGGATGGGTACATGGTGGCCATAAAGGGATGAACATGGTCAGAAACAATGCTCAGGTAGGCCGTGGCATTTAAACGATGCCCAATTGGAACTAAGGGGCCTAAAGTGTGCCAAGAAAACATCCCCCACACCATTACACCACCACCACCAGCCTGCACAGTGGTAACAAGGCATGATGGATCCATGTTCTCATTCCGTTTACGCCAAATTCTGACTCTACCATCTGAATGTCTCAACAGAAATCGAGACTCATCAGACCAGGCAACATTTTTCCAGTCTTCAACTGTCCAATTTTGGTGAGCTCTTGCAAATTGTAGCCTCTTTTTCCTATTTGTAGTGGAGATGAGTTGTACCCGGTGGGGTCTTCTGCTGTTGTAGCCCATCCGCCTCAAGGTTGTGCGTGTTGTGGCTTCACAAATGCTTTGCTGCATACCTCGGTTGTAACGAGTGGTTATTTCAGTCAAAGTTGCTCTTCTATCAGCTTGAATCAGTCGGCCCATTCTCCTCTGACCTCTAGCATCAACAAGGCATTTTCGCCCACAGGACTGCAGCATACTGGATGTTTTTCCCTTTTCACACCATTCTTTGTAAACCCTAGAAATGGTTGTGCGTGAAAATCCCAGTAACTGAGCAGATTGTGAAATACTCAGACCGGCCCGTCTGGCACCAACAACCATGCCACGCTCAAAATTGCTTAAATCACCTTTCTTTCCCATTCTGACATTCAGTTTGGAGTTCAGGAGATTGTCTTGACCAGGACCACACCCCTAAATGCATCGAAGCAACTGCCATGTGATTGGTTGATTAGATAATTGCATTAATGAGAAATCAAATCAAATCAAATCAAATCAAATCACTTTATTGTCACACTACTGTGTACACGAGTGCAACAGCAGGTGAAATTCTTGTGTGCAGTTCCGAGTAACATTGCAGTCATGACAGTGACGAGACATAAACCACTTTACAATAAACAACATATTTACACAAAACAATTTACATAACAAATGTACACATACTTACACAACAATTTACATAACAAATGTACACAATACACACAAAATTGAACAGGTGTTCCTAATAATCCTTTAGGTGAGTGTATATATATATATATCTGGTATCCGTGAATACAGTCAGAGACAATGGTAACTTTACCTGCATTAGCCGTGGAATCAGCTAACAAGCACATTCGGAAAGGCGATTTGCAAACATTAACAAAATATAAAGTGCGTTACTAACATCTTCAGGATATAAAGCTGGAACACGAACAGTTGGTACTGATCCATGCTTGAGAATCAACTTTTGATTTATATTGACACTCATTCACAAAACAGTCTGGTTTAAAATGATTTGCACACATTTTTGTATATTTTGGGGCACATTTCCTTCAAAAACAAAACTTGTCCACTGCGGATAACATGAAGACTCTTATGATCACTTTTACAGCCAAAAAAAGAACACTTATGATGCTTACGAAGCTGAGACATTATTCTTCTCACTGTATCTGCTCCAGCACGGAAACAAATGTCAGACTGTGTGTAGATCACTCAGGGGAGGATCTATGATAATAGGGCGGAGTCAGTCACCATTCGTGGGCGAGGCCTGCTCTAACGTGTCTAATGTCACTTTAGAGCAAAAACGAAAACCGTTCATTTTGACACACTGTTTTTGATTAATAGAAATATAAGAAAGAGGAGTGGGTGGACTTTTAACATTGTAGGGTGGTTGTGTACACACTGCCGGCTCACATTTATGTTCAAACACCATGTTACTTTTCATTCAGTATCAATTTTAAAAAATATCGGTAGATTAATCAGTTATCGGCAGGTACTGCCCAACTTAGTTATCTGTATCGGTAAAATCCACTATCGGTCGACCTCTACTACACATGCTGTGTAATACCAATTCAGGTCCTCATTGATGTTAATTGTTTTGTTGGTGTTGTTTGTTTTTTGCAATCCAATGCCTCTCTGTCGTCAAAGCAGATAGTTGTATAATCCGTCTAGGGTCAAGAAGAGACCAATACATTTTCTTTGAAAAGAAACATGTAAACCAGGAAGGTCATCAAATATCAATACATTAATTATTGATTGACACATAATTTTCTATATATGTTTTTAAAGCATCTATATATTAACATTAGCCAACAGTTCAATTACAAGGGGGTTCTATAACATTTACTGTACTTAATACTGAAGTATGCATCAATGCTGTGCAGGTGGAAGTCCAAAGTTGTGAATCTAGTCACTATAGAGACAAATTTTATGAAGGTTTTTGTACTTTTTCAAGAATGAACAGTGACGTTGATGAGTTTGCAGGTTAGTGTATGAAACTGGCGTAACTGCAAAAAAAAAAAAAACGGAAATAAGGTCTTTAATAAGTTTCATTCATATCGTCAAACCACAAAACGACATACTTGCAACTGAAAATACATTGTGTATGAAAGATACATATACTGTACACAGTACAGTGGTGCACCGATCGATCTTCATCTTAAATCAGTGATCGGCGATCCTCCAATCGTACCAAGAATCAGGACAGATCTTTTTTGCAGCATGCAGGAAATAATACCTACACTGCTACTCTAATGAATGGGTGCTTTCTCAGCTCTTGATGAATGACATTGTGGCCTCTGGCGGGTGAACTGTTGGCAATTCCAAGTATTCACGAATTTAAACTTTCAGGCATGCTGTTATTCAGATGAATATGCAGGTTTGTTTATAAAAATCTTTAAGAATTATATATGTATGAGTATTAAGTTTTAAGGTAGTAATTCTGACACACTGCACTGTGAGCATGGAGAGGATAAAGAGACTGCAAACTGGTATAAAAACAAATAAACATGCGTATACAAATCTTTTTGTAGGTCGTGACAATGAGATGTTGTGTTGAGCAATCATGAGCACTTTCAGCTTCGCTCCCTTCAATATGCTCCCTCGCTGTGTCAATCAAACATGCACATTCTCCAGATGCTCTCAATAACTCATCAGTCACTCATCTCAGCGCTATTCTGTGAGAATCCTAATTTAAATCAGATTAATGTTGGTCACATTACCACTAATCACAGTAATTACATTTTAACCATAACGGCACCGTGTCTTCATGCATTTGCTTAATAATTAGTGATTTGTGTTACAGCAAAATGCCAAAGACAGTAAACAAATCATAGATATTAATGATTTCTCACTAGAGCAGTTTTAGAGCTTGTAATGGATGTATTTTTCAAATTTTTTAATGCATCTCTGCTGTGTTTGTGATGCTCTCATTGTTTTTACTGCTTACCAGTATGTCACAACAACCTTTTGATATTGACAACAGAACTATTCTTAACGGTTTCAAAACAAGTAAATGTTAGCAATTCACAATTAATATAATTTTAATGTAATTTTGGTAATAATTTATAAAAAAGGTTCCATTTGTTAACATTAGTTATTGCTTTAGATATCATGAACAAACAATGAACAATATTTTTTTACAGCCTTTCTTAATTATAATGTTAGTTAATAAAATTACAATTGTTCATTGTTAGCTCATGTTAGTTCCAAGTGCATTAACTAATGTGAACTAACAAAATTTGTATTTTAAAATTGTAATAATATATGTTGGTATCTAAAATTAAGTTCATTACGTTAACTACATTAATGTTGTTAAATAATGTTAACAAATGGAACCTTTTTGTAAAGTATTACCGTACTTTTGCTGTGTGGGGCATAAACATATAACTGCATAATAAAGTGGCAAAGGGCACTTTAAAAAAAGTGTTTAATCTTAGATTAATTTTTTAAAGCCTCAAATTTCCTGATTGGTGCACCACTAATACAGTATATCAACCAGTGATGGCTAGAGTATATAATCTCAGAATGCTCAACACGTTGAAGCTTAAGATGGATTGGCTACAATGGCAGAAGACCATGTCAGGTACCACTGTCTGCCAAGAACAGAAAGCTGAGGCTACAGTGGGCACAATAGCACAGGCTCACCAAAAATGGACAGTTAAAGACTGGAAAAACCTGGTCTGATGAATCTTGACTTCTGCTGAGGTACACAGATGGTAGGCCCACTGTAGTCTCAGCTTCAGTAGTTATACAGGTGTTCACTGAATGTATATATAAAGAGACAAACAAATATTTTTTTGCACATATCAGCCTTATTTTTATCTGGAAAAAAATCCTGATAAATATCAATAATCATCTGGAAATTTTTCATGTTATCAATGCAAGAAAAAGGCATCGATCCCAAGCCTAATTTAAACCTTTTATGTCAAGATGAATCTAAATTCACAATACTCAGTAATGTGCCCAGTTTCTGATTAAGATGGGATGTCCAATGAGAGTAAAAACATAAATAAATGTAGAGCTCGACTTGATTTAATCCATAGTGACTTGATTGGACAGTGAAAAGTGGGTTTTACATTCCAAAGCAGAGCTTAAACAGTGCTTAAACGGCTAACAGAGGCTAAACAGCTATGACATTTGTAGCTCCAAAAATCACATAAAGGACACAGAAATAATGAATAAAACTCCAGTGTTTAAAACCATATCTTCAGAAGGGATATAATAGGTGTGGGTGAGAAACAGATCAAAATTTAAGCCCTTCTTTAACTTTTACATCTGACAGTCACATGTGGTGCCTGTTTAGTTTCGCTTTCACATCTAAAAGTTAAATTGGAGATTTAGAGTAAAAGTCGTTATTTTTATTTGTATAGCGCCTTTCACAACACACATCGTTTCAAAGCAGCTTTACAGAAGATCAGGCATTTACAGACGATAAAACTGTAATGTCTATAATGTCGATGAGTCATCATTATGTAATTAGTTAAAACACAATTGTGAATTGTGTTTAAAAATAAGTAATTAAATAATAATTGTATTCATAACCCCAGTGAGCAAGTTGAAGGTGACTGTGGTAAGGAACACAAAACTCCTGAAGATGTTGATTAATGGAGAAAAATAACCTTGGGAGAAACCAGACTCACTGTGGGGGCCAGTTCCCCTCTGGCTAAACAACGTGAATACAACGTGTAATATTACTTATGTGTAGTGCAAGTCATGGTTTAATATTATTAAACAAAGTAAGTGTTAAGGGTCAGTGTTTAAACATAGATATTTTTTATGAACTGTAAGATTAAAGACAAATGTCTTTGAAGTCCATCCTGGATTAACTCCAGAAGTTCATATAGATGCAATTGTCTTTGTTAATTGGCTGTTGAAGGCTTTTGTTAGAAAGTGCTAGTCTATGTATTCCATTTTAAGTGTGTAGTCCATCAATAGGCCGATGGGACGCATGCAGAGATCAAAACAGATGAGTAAATAAAATAGATGAGTCTTTAGTCTAGACTTAAACTGAAGGAGTGTATCTGTATCTCGAACAGTGTTTGGGAGACTATTCCATAGTTTAGGAGACAAATATGAAAAGGATCTACCTCCTTTTGTAGATTTTGATATTCTAGAAACTATTAAAAGGCCAGAATTTTGCGATTGTAATGAACGTGATGGAATATAGAATACAGAATACTGCAGAGTTGGACCATTCAAAGCTTTGTATGTAGTTAACAGGATTTTAAAATTAATATGGAATTTAACAGATAGCCAATGTAATGATGATAAAATGGGGCTAATATGATCATATTTCTTGTTTCTCGTTAGCACTCTGGCTGCTGCATTTTGAACCAATTGAAGTTTATTTATTGATCTTGCTGGACATCCTCCCATTAGTCTTGAGGTCATGAACACATTAATTATTTTGTCGGCATCAGCAACAGAGAGCATGTGCCATAATTTAGCAATATTTCTTAGGAGGAAGAATGCTGTTCTACAAACATTGGTAATTTGATTTTCAAAGGACAGATTGGTATCAAATATAACACCCAAGTTCTTCGCTATTGAAGATGATGTAACAGTACATCCATCAAGAGTCAAATTATATTTTAGCGGCTTATTTTTAGAGGTTTTTGGTCCAAAAATTAGTACCTCTGTTTTGTTGGAATTGAGTAGAAGGACATTTCTGGCCATCCAATCTTTTATTTCATTGATACACCCTCATCAGGTGAAATCTCATCAGGTTTTGAAGAAATATAAATTTGGGTATCGTCAGCATAGCAGTGGAAACTTATTCCACGATTTCTGATAATATCTCCCAGGGGAAGCATATACATGGAGAAAAGCAGTGGCCCTAAAACTGATCCCTGTGGCACTTTACTTTTGTTTGGTTTGATAATTCCTCATTTACATAGACAAAGTGTTGCAGTCTGCTAAAAAGGACCTAAACCATGCTAATGCAACTCCATAAATGTCAACATAATTTTCTAGCCTATTCAAGAGAATGTTGTGATCGATCGTGTTGAATGCAGCACTAAGATTTAAAAGCATTAGAAGTGAAATGCAGCCGCAATTAGATGATAAGAGCAAGTCATTTGTAACTCTGATAAGTGCAGTCTCTGTACTGTGATGAGGCCTAAATCCAGACTGAAATTTATATATACTATTTCTCTGTAGAAATAAACATATTTGGGAGGATACTACCTTTTCTAGTATTTTCGACATAAACAGGAGATTTGAAATCGGTCTATAATTTTTTTTTTTTATTATTTGTTTTTTTTTTATTAATGCTTACAAATCTTTTACATCAAGAGCCAAGAGGTATTATTAAAACAAACAACAACAAAAAAGGAATAAATAAACAGTTTAAATAAAAATATACAAAAATGTACATATTTCAATACACTTTACAGCTTTCTTGTTACACAAATTGGAAATTGTTCTTAGGTATTGCTGAACCTATGAATTAAAATTTAAAACTAATGGCTTATAACGACCACACTTACATTTATGAATACTAAACTTTGCCAACAAAAGCAGAACATTAATCAAATAATATTCCTTATGAAGGGACATGTCATAGCTAAAAAGAAACAAATAAAACATTTTCAAAACAAAGTTGAGATCTGGGAATAATACGATCTCTAACGATCTTGCAGAAATCAGACCAAAAACAAGTCGAGTAGTGACAACTCCAAAATAAATGAAAAATAAATTTCCTGAGTGGGGGAGAATCGATTGGAAACCCTAACAAGAATGGGAGAGTGGTGTCTCTTTGCTCTCAATGGGGCACGTGGTAAGTTGTGCGTGGATCGCAGACAGTAGCATGAGCCTCCCGTGCTATGAGTCTCCGCGGAGTCATGCACAATGAGCCACGTGATAAGACGCGGATCGACTGTTTCAGAAGCGGAGGCAACTGAGACTTGTCCTCCACCACCAAGATTGGAGGTGAGTAACCATGCCACCACGAGGACCTACTCATAGTGGGAATTGGGCATTCCAAATTGGGGAGAATAGGGGATAAAAATAAATAAATAAAAAGGACTTGAATATTGTTGTTTCTCACCCACACATATCATATTTCTTCTGATCTGAAAAGAGTCATATACACTACCAGTCAAATTTTTGAAACACACATTCTTTACTATTATTTTTTTTCACATATTAGAATAATAGTAAAGTCATCAAAACTATGGAATAGCATAAATAGAACTATGGGAATTATGTTGTGACGAAACAAAATCCAAAATAATAATAAATCAAAACTGTGTTATATTTTAGCATCAAAGTAGTCACTCTTTGCCAGACATGTACTAATTTTCTCAAACAACTTCTTGACGTATCACCCTGGGATGCTTCTATCTATGTTGGGTACTTATTGGATGCTTTTCTTTATTATTTGTTCCAAGTTAATTGAAAAAAAAAAAAAAAGACAAGTACCATGTGCATTTATGCACTTGTGTAGAGTATATTTGGGTTTCATTTAACGGCATCTCATCCTTATCTTGCATACATTGTGATGTGTTGAAAACCAAAACAAACACAAATAATCTCAAAATAAATCATGCATCACAGTCTCTTACTTAAACAGGCAGGGCACACATTTAACATGGCCTTAACATTGCATATCAATAAAACTGGATAGGATCTACTGTATGCATAACATGTTTTCCATATATACACTGGTGGCCAAAAAATTGGAATAATGTACAGATTTGGCTGTTTTGGAAGAAAATTGGTACTTTAATTCACCAAAGTGGCATTCAACTGATCACAAAGTATAGTCGGGACATTACTGATGTGAAAAACATCACCATCACTATTTGAAAAAAGTCATTTTTGATTAAATCTAAGTTTATAATCTCATTTCCAGCAGCCATCACTCCAACACCTTATCCTTGAGTAATCATGCTAAATTGCTAATTTGGTACTAGAAAATCACTTTTCATTATATCAAACACAGTTGAAAGCTATTTGTTTTGTTAAATGAAACTTAACATAGTCTTTGTTTTTGAGTTGCCACAGTATGCAATAGTCTGGCATTTCTTAAGGTCAGTATTAGGTTAAAAAAAATTGCAAAAAAGAAACATCAGTCAAAGACAAAGGGCAACTGGCTCTAACAAGGACAGAAAGAGATGTGGAAGGTCAGATGTACAACTAAACAAGAGGATAAGTGCATCAGAGTCTCTAGTTTGAGAAATAGATGCCTCACATGTCCTCCGCTGACAGCTTCATTGAATTCTACCCGCTCAACACCAGTTTCATGTACAACAGTAAAGAGAAGACTCAGGGGTGCAGGACTTATGGGAAGAATTGAAAAGAAAAAGACACTTGAAACAGAAAAACAAAAATAAAAGGTTCGAGTGGGCAAAGAAAAACAGATAATTGGAAAAGAGTGTTATGGATCTTAACCCCATTGAGCTTTGTGGGATCAGCTAGACTGTGTATAATAATAATAATAAATGTCAAATATTCTTTGATAAAAATATTTGTTTAAGAAAGCAGCCTTCTGAGTACCTTTGCATAGTCATATCGGTGCAAAATCTGTGAACAATCCACATAGAAAACGTCTGTTTTCATTCCAGCTCAAAAATTAACTATATCAGCCACCATATCGTTAATCAGTGAATTTTCCCCCCACTAAATCGGTATCTGTCTCAAAAATCTCATATCGGTCAGGCTCTAGTATATATAAATCAATTTGCTGATATGATAATGTGCTGAAAAAAAGCAATTAATCTGCCAATAATTTTTAAAATTGGAAGCCTATATTAAATGTTCTTAGTGATTGGGAGGGCCAGACAGATGCTACAAGAGTCCAAATTTAAATGTAAATATAGCTGCAAGCAGCGATGATGGGCCCAAGCCCCATGGGACCATTTCCACCCAGTGGCTTTCAGAAAACTATGCAAGGTGGACACATTTTTACGACAATTTTGAAGAAAGTTGGTTAAACATAAGAGGACAATTTTAAAGTCTGCTGTAAGAGCCACATTTCCTGCTGCCAGGTGGTGATGCTATGAATGTGTCTCAAAATAGTCACATCTATGTGAATAGCCCCCAAGACTAAACATACATCTTAATTTTTATCTAAATCACACATTGCACACAGAATATATGACACATCCTGTTTCCCTTTTTTGCCATTAATTTAATGCCTCACCATGGCAACACTATTCGATATGTCAAAAAGCTGTTCACAATTTAGCATCTTCAATGTCTTGGCATAATATTGTCTAAACACACTATTACGGTTTATGCAGTAAACTTAATGTCTATCTATAAGGCCTGTGCTGATACATTCAAATATCATTATATCGCAATGCTTCTTCTCGCTATATTGTATCAATACTAAGATCCATGTATTGTGATATATCGTGATATTTTCAGTGCAGTCAGAGATGCTTCTTTCAGGCACAAATGAGACTGCAATTGATCCTGCAGGAATCATGGTTTCTCTCACTGATATGCTGGACCACTCTCAAATGTTTGGATCTATGGCTGGCACAAAATACTGATTTTCAACATAATCATAATCTCATTTGTACAATCCCAATGTCAATACTTAAAATGCCAAGATCGCACTTTCTTTCTATCTGCAATCCCCAACAATAGTATTTGCGTAAATACTTCCCATATGCTACAAAAAATGGCTCTGATTAGCCACTGGCTGGTCATTTTATTATATTTCACTCTCCAGTGTTTGAATGGTGTGGTGAAAAAGTTCAGCACAGATCTTTTCACTGCATGCTGAGATTAAAAGCTTTGACTCTTTCTGTGTGATGTGAGTCCAAAGACTAGATCCAAGCAAACCATTTGCTGTTTAATAATGTCTCTTTTAATATCCTTTTCATTATCTTATTAGTTATTTAACAAAAGAAGCATTTCATTCTAATCACAGATAGAATGAATGCTGTAAAGAAGCCATTCGACCAAACAAACATGACTGTCAAAGTCCCTGCCACAGGAATTAGAGGCAGTAGCATTTTAGAACTTGTTCTACATATCTAAGGAAATACTTGTTAATAGAAAAATTAGGCATGTAAACAACAATCATGTAACAATATGATGTACTGTATAAATGCAATATAATATATCATAATTTCAATACATCATTGTGGTGATGGGGCCGTGGTCGTGTGTCTGTCTGAGGGAGAGAGAGAGAGTGGTAAGGCTCGTCACCTGGGTTATCAATATCTCTAACACCTGTTTCTTGTAGTGATGGCCGAGGGAACATAAAAAGGCACAGAAGGCATCAGAGTGACAGAGAGAGACTGTACCTGTGTGTGCTCGATACAAGCATTTACTCGTTTGTGTGTGACTGTTTGGTCACTGAGTGCCTTTTTGTTATGTTGCCTCCTGACTCCATTACCCAGACAGCAAACCTTCTACAGTGGTGCCAAAGCCTGGGAATTCATGGAGGACAATGTTAGCATGGATTCTTCACCACAGTGCATCAAGTAATCAAGTCCATCGCAAGCATCCAGCAATCACAACATCAGGCCCTCGTGGAGTTAAACCTGGAGCAGAAGCAGCGTTTCCAACTCCTGCTCAAGTGGAGGACCGACATTCTGAGCCTGATAGACCGAGAGGGGGCTGCAGCTGCACCGGTGACCCTCATCAAAATGGGGACAGGCTATGATCACAAGGTCTTCCTCGACCTCTTTGAAAAGACCGCTGAGAGTGGAAGTGGCCTCCCGATCAGGAGGTGGCCCGCCTGTTATCGCAAACCTCTGGGAAAGCACAGCTAGTTGCCCAGCAACTTCCTGCCACCAGCCTTTTGGTTGGTCGTACTCCCGAACAGAGCCGCCAGTGTTTCAGGTTCCTGAGGTTTGGGATACATGGCCACATGTTTGCTTTTGCACAACAGCTCTGGTATGCCTGTTGGAAATTGTTGCCGTCTGAGGGAACCTGTGGTGCCATGGAGATCGTTGATCTGGGGACACTAGAGCAGTGCATCTCCCTGCTTCCTCAAGGGATAGCAGAGTGGGTCCAGTGCCACCGCCCAGCGTCACTGGAGGAGGCAGTCCAGCTTGCACAGGACTACATGGCGGCTTTTCCGGAAGGCAGCGAACCAGAATCTCTTCCTTCTCTCTCTTTGTCCCTTCTTCTCAACCATCCCCTTTCCATCCTGTTCTAACTCCCCAGAGGTGCGGAGGAGCCCCACCCCAAACCCTTCCCCAATCTAGGGGATTCTTCCCAGTGTCCCCAACTTCTCCTGTCTCTCTCCGCTCTCCTCCCCAGACTGCCCCCACAAGTGAGGTAAGGAAGCCTGGGTCGGTCTGTTGGGGCTTCGGGGAAGCTGTGCACTTCCAGGATCAGTGCTCGGCCATGGAGGTGACGACACTGGTCTGGATCCCTGATGCTCCATGGGCCGCTCCCGACTGGGCAGGGACATATCGTATACCAGTGAGTTTAAAAGGGGATATACACCAAGTTTTGCAGATTCAGGCTGTTCTCAAACACCTGGGTTGTAATTATCTCTAACATTTGTTTCATATTGTAGTGATTGTGGAGGGATACATAAAAAGGTGCATGAGGCGTCAAAGTGACAGAGAAAGACCAGAGAGAGAGACTGTACCTGTGTGTGCTCGATAGAAGACTTTAGTCGTTTGTGTGTGACTACTTGGTACCTGAGTGCCTTTTTATGTTTTATGAACGATGCTGAAATTTAATACAAAAATACTCATATTGACAGTTTGCTGCCTCCTGACTCCTTCATTAAAAAACAGCAAAAATGTGTAAAATTGTATATGTTCGTAATTTAACAAGTTAGAAGGTCCCCTGTATAATGAATAACCGCATTAGCTGAAAAATAATTTCTTTCATACTGTATGTAAGCAAAATGGACATAATAACTTAAAATATACCCAAATTACTTGAAATTAAAAGCAAAATAAAAATCTAATCATGATATTGTGATATATAGCAATATATATTGAATCATGACGTGTATTGCAATATGTATTAGAGCAAACTCTAGTGGGAACGACTGTATAGACAGTCTTTTCTCTATCCGCTGGTATGATTTTTGAATGTGTTAATGCTAAAATTGATTTTATCGATGACTGATAAGCTTAATGAATCAAATTATTAATGAGAAATAATCAATCATTGATTATTCATTTACATCCCCAATGGAGATAAAATAAGAAACTCTGCCACATAAAAACCCATCAGATGCAACAATCCCACAATCACCTTAGAGCCACAGCGGGCTTCGCCTGATGGGTTTGGGGGAGGAGGCGCCGGGTGGGGGCAGGTGGACTCAGGGGGCTGGCTTTTTTACAGCAGGTTCAAAGTGGCGTTCCACGCCCCCTGTTCTCCTCTGTCAACTGGGCGACAATAACAGAATACTTAATGAGGGCATGCATTCACCGCTTTGACTACAAGCACGCAGACTACACAGCCCCATCAAAGCAGCACAGCTTTAACACTCCATCTAATGATCCCCCCTGAACTCAAGAGAATTGCACACTTGCCAGTTCTATTTTTGAGAGGCTTTGGTTTTGCAGTGACTTGCGCTCTCTCCACAGTGTATAGCAAATCTTTTTGGGCCTTCTCTCTTTCTTGCAAATGCCTCTGTTGAGACATGATGCAATGTGGATGCCCAAGGCAATCAGGTAAAAGCGTTAAAAGGATAGTTGAGCCAAAAATGGCATTTCTGTCATCGTTTACTTACTCTCATGTCTCCGAAACAAACAAGATACTACGGGAAGTCTGCACGTTGCTTAAGAGAGTTCCTGTACCCTAGGATTGGCCATATTACACCGACAAGCAGCATCTGCCATCACACATTTTTGCATCATCTCCAGCATGTTTACCTTCCCTTGTGGTGTGACCAAAAGCACGTTGCGGATCGGATCACGTGTTGAAACCAGGAAGTAATTGCCTTTGGAAAATCAGTGACGAGCGTGATCTGGAGGTTGCATTTTTACTCCAGTGATAGTTAGGTAAAGGTTTGGGTTTGCAGTTCATAAAATATGCATTCCTCCACTGTATTACAGCCTGTTTAGCTGGAAACAACTTGCTTCACCCGGAAAATGGAGCCCACACATGCCCATATGCCCAACCACAATTACTGCTTTGGCCACAGACTGATTTTAGCTAAAGAAAATTCAACCGTTTCCTGTCACAGTGAGATCAGTCTGTCAAAACTCAAGCTCTTTTGTGTTCCACTGAAGAAAGGAAATAATTTGGGTTCGGAAGGACATGAGGTTGAGAAAATGATGACAGAATTGTCATTTATGGGTGAATTAATCCTTTAACTTGTTCCCTGCAGATCATGCTGGGTTAATGTCTGTACTTATCAGTTAATGGGTAAGGACACAGTCATAGCATGCTAAGATTCATTCCAGTGCACTGAAGCCTATGATCCATCTTCATAAACGATGACGAAACAGGATCCCAAACAACTGCGTGCTAAACTGGCTCTCAAACAGAACAGCCTTTGACAACGTTGTAATTATACAGTATGCCATACCATGCATACAAATGAGCCACAGTCTAACAACTCATACAGGGGATTATGTTGGCATTTAAAACCTCTACCCAAGACTGAATATGAGATTCAAATATTACAATTCTGTCATAATTTTTTTCCCTAATGGTGTTCCAATACCGTATGACTTTCTTTTAGCTTTCGTTTGGAACTATTGGAACTGTTTCTAATTCACATTATAACTATTGTGAACTTTTTAAGTCTAGATGAAGATAAATGCTAACTGGAAAGATTAAAGAGGCTGTTCCGTCAAGGTCAATCTATGTCTTAAAAAAACAGAAACTGTTGCTGGATAATTACACATAAGTTTTTCTTGAGACAACTTCGCCCTCTTTTGGCTATAAAATCCAATGCACTGCATAAACTGTAAACACAGACACTCTCTTTAATTAAGCAAACACTGAGTAAAGTGAGATTTGACACTTCTGGACACATTTTTGTGATATAATTATATGATTTGATCCAAATGCCAGCCTGCACGCTCAGTATCCGATCTTAAGCCTTTGTAAAACATAAATCACCATTTTATGGGGATTCAGGCTAATATCACAGAAGAACTTTTAAAAATGTCACCTCTTGAAAATACTTTAAAACATCTACTGAGGCATGAAAAATAAGGCCAGCATTACTTGTGGCCCTACAAACAAAACAAATGAGAAATTCATTAGCTTAACTGTGACCGAAGACAACTAAATCAGCTTTAAAGCTGCACTAGGTAACTTTCCATTGTTAAAAAGTAACAACTATAGTATGGCCATGGTACAGGTCAAGAAAAAAGAAAGGTTTTGCCATGGTGCATGTCAAAAACATGGTATTATTACCATGGTACAATTTCCAAAAACCATGCAGTACAAAAGCACATGTCCAAACAATGACATGAACACTGTTTTTAGACATGGTTCCAAGGTAGTCCAAAAAAATTAAATAAAACCATAGTATTATTATAGTACCATACTCATAAAACACATGTGTAACAGTGTACTTGTCGACAAAAACAAGGTGTTACCAAGGTAACAAGTCCAAAAAAAATAAATAATAGGCTATAGCAACACAAGCATGTTATCGTAATAACAACAACAACTACAAAAACTTTTCCACATTCAAAGATCCAAATTAGTAACATGGCTTTTCTAAGAAAATATGCTATTATCATGGTAACATGTCCAAAGTATCATAGTACTACCATGGTATATGTGAAAACAAGTATGGTATTACCATAGTAATGCCAAATGAAAAATATAGTACTACCAAGGTACATGTAAAAAAAAAAAAAAATTTAGAGGAAATTTAGTAGAACTATGGTATATGTATTTAAAAAAAGCATATTACCATGGTAACTTCTCCACAGAACCATAGTATCAACATGGTGCATGTTAAATTATATTACCATGGTTACATGTCTCAAGAACCATAGTAATAACATGGCGTCGCACACACACACAGAGAAAAACATATTACCATGGTAACTTGTCCAACGAGGCATAGCAGTAGTACCATGGTACATGACCACAATAAATCATGGTATTACCATGGTAACATGTCCAACATACCATAATAGTACCATGGTATATGACAAAATAAACATGTCATTACCATGGTAACATGTACAACGAACAATAATACTACCATGGTATAGCGTATTATGTCCAAAATACATGTATTAAAAAAACAAAAAAAAAAAAAAAAACATGATATTACCACATGGTAACATCCATAAAAATCATAGAAGTACCATGCAATATGTCCAAAAAATATGGCATTACCATGGTAACATGTACAAAGAACAATAACACTACCATGATATAGGGCCAAAAAAAAAAAAAAAAAAAAACATGGTATTACCATGGTAACATGTACAAAGAACAATAATACTACCATGGTGTAGGGCCGAAAACAACATGGTATTACCATGGTAACATGTACAAAGAACAATAATACTACCATGGTGTAGGGCCAAAAACAACATGGTATTACCATGGTAACATGTACAAACAACAATAATACTACTACCATGGTGTAGGGCTGAAAACAACATGATATTACCATGGTAACATGTACAAAGAACAATAATACTACCATGGTATAGGGCCGAAAACAACATGGTATTACCAAGGTAACATGTACAAAGAACAATAATACTACCATGGTATAGGGCCGAAAACAACATGGTATTACCATGGTAACATGTACAAAGAACAATAATAGTACCATGGTATAGGGCCAAAAACAACATGGTATTACCATGGTAACATGTACAAAGAACAATAATACTACCATGGTATAGGGCTAAAAACAACATGGTATTACCATGGTAACAAGTACAAAGACCAATAAACAATAATACTACCATGATATAGTGCCCCATAAAATAGTACTACTATGATACATGTAAATAATAATAATAATAAAACATTGAATTTAAATGTCCAGGGACCATAGTAGTACCATGGTATATTGAACAAAAAAACAATCTTACTATAATACATTTTGTGTATATCTGTCATTAGTTTAAGGTGAATACTGAGCTCCCCCTATCAGTCAAAGCTACAGGAAGAGCGTTTACCGGCTGTTCGACACACACTTATGAATAACTGACTAAAGCTAATGTATGTATAATAATTACTCTCATTGTTAGAGTTCACTTACCAGTCCGTTGATCTGGCTCTGTTTGACCTGCGAATCAAGTGAGGTAGACGCTGAAGCTGTCGATTTTTTACGGTGTCCTGAAAATATGTGCTACCTATCGGGATGAGCAACCAACGCTATAATTGCAGTTTTAAGGTTAGGTCTTAGTATAGCCTCACACCATATCACACTACATGATAGTTATGCTGGTAGCACACCCTGTTAGGTATTATCCGCCTGACAAGATGTGCCACCTAGGTTTTTAACACTTTTTATGCTGTTGTAGTATACATACTGACAGGTTCTCCTGTCTACTTGTGCTGTCCATGTTTTAGCTTCACACTTCACTGTGTTTACTGCTAGTAGCACATCCTGAGCAGGTTGCACACATTGTCAGAACAAGAGCTTGCCATTTTCAGAAAAAGACCACGGACAGGAACTAAGCACGTGGAAGGACTTCCACTAGTTGAGCAATGGCTGATTGCCACTGGATTACAAATTGTTGGCAGTCTGATCCAGTAATTAAAGCAAGGGCTGTTTGGATTGGAATGGCGTTTTACCATGCTATTAATAATTCTGCATAGACCGTAGCAATATGGTAGTATACCACTCCATAGTCATGTAAGCATATTTAAAAGAATATGGCTGATACGGTTTCTAAATTGCATTGTAGGCCATTATCTTACATAGAAGGTATGCTCTGCTGTATACTTAACATTTTGGCAAATATACAGTGTATATATAAAGAGAGAGAGAGAGAGAGTTGAGTTCACACTTTTAAGAAGTCAACCTATAATAGCTTGCATATATTTATCTTTGCATATTAAACTTGTATTAGAGAAACTATGTTTGAAAAAAAAAAAAAAACACACATCTTTAAGAGATTTATCTTTTAGAAATCTTTACTAAAATGGCACGTTTTCCAAAGCTACTGACATTGAGCCACTATGCCACAAGATGCAACCTTAAATGTAGATTCAAAATGGGTTCATATTAACTCAGTTAACACATAATTCACCATAATTCAAGGAAAGACTGTCAAAATAAAGGAAAGCATTGCACTGCAAAGGTTTAAAAATGTATAATAAAAAGTTGATTAATAATTTATATCAATATGTATTTTTGCACAATATCTAATGAACATTTAAGTTGAAATGTTTGATCTGATGTTAAAATGCATCCCTGCCGGAAACCATTTCTAAACACAGACCTAAAAGTTGTTATCAAGGTATATAACTGTAAATTAAAGGAATGTAAGAAACTCTGTGCAATCAATTAGAAAATTTAATCACAAGTGCATACAAATTCCAACTGTATGAAGGAGTTTAACAAACTTTTAATAATCGTAATTGCCATTATAAGAGATACAAAACATTGAGCTATTGTCATTAAATCCACTTGGTTTTCCAAAAATAAACCTTTGTCTCTCAATTGTGACATCATTAAAAAGTTCAAATGTACACATCTAACACTACTACAATGTAAAACGTACTGGGATAAAGCTTAAGGAAAATAAAAATAGAAGAACTGTGAAAAATCCCAACAGTCTTGACATTATGAGGTTCAACATGTACTAGCATAAAACTCCTTACAATGTCTTCATGATCTATTGGGTTTGACTCAAAACCTTAAAATTGGCCCCGAATAAAACAAAAATGGATACAAAAATAAACAAGCAATAGTAGCAAAAAAAAAAAAAAAAGAAAAAAAAAGTTAAATACAACTACTAAAAACAACAGAGGATCTGTCGCATCTATAAAATATGGAACCGTGGTCCTGGTGTGGCGACGATGTCACTGTAAGGCTCTGTCTGGCTCAGCTCGACAGCCTGCTGCTTCTTGAGCACCAGGAAACTGTAGAACTTCGCTGCAGCTTGTTTCTTGTTGTTGTTTCTGCACAGCTCGAGCAGGCTGATGGACTGAGCACCGGTTTTAGCCATCACACGCTGTTGGAGCACACAAGAAAACAAAGAACCTTGTTTTCAATGTCTCTCTCAAGCCATACAAGCACAGATATGGTCAAAACATACTAACATTAGAGGTGAGCCACATGATTCAAATGTTGGATCACAGTTTGTTAACTGTAAGGGTTTTTTTTTATTTCGCCAACAGTAACGAGACGGAAAAGACACATCATAATACTTTTTTTTTTAAAGCATACTTTTTACGAAAATGTGAGAAAAAAATACTGCAAGACTATCACATATAAAAGATGTAAAATATGGATTTATCTAATCTAATAATCCAGTATGTTGTGTATTTCCACGCTTGAGTTGAAGCTAAACACCAGTTAATTAACTCACTCAAATGCATCCTTTTTATACATGAGATTTAGCACTATATCAACAATATCACAACATACATCTGCACAAACAACTGAGCAAATGAACTGGTGCACTTGAACTAAACGCAGTCACACCGGAGAAGCACAACGCTGAATTGCGGCTAGGATACGGCACAGGTGGCAAGACAGTACACACAAAAGTTAACCAAGGTTATTCCCTTCGCTCTCTAAAAGCATGAAGAGTTCAGAATACATTTAGCTAACCTCTAAAGAGTAGCTAATACTTTAGTATATTCATTACATGCTGTTATTTCAGGAGATGTTTTTCACAGCAAAGACTGCTTCACTACGGTTGCTCTGATACCAAAATTTTGGCTTTGGTACGATACCAATATCTCAATATGAAATGTCTTCAGCAACAAATAAATAGCCTCAGATTGCTGTTGAAATTACAGAAAAGGACATTGATAAAAAGAGCTGCATTAAGTCTTACAGTAGCATATTCTGCATTTTCCATTAGAATGTTTCCGGATTACATTTTTTAAATAAAATGAACATACAATTTGAATAAAATAAAATATAATAATTTATCATTTATTTTTTTTGGTCAAATAAAATGATGCACAAGAGCTTCACAGTATAAATGAAAATATTCATGAAAAAAATCAGATTACCTTCAGTACTAAGATGCTACTGCTGAATCACAGTGTGCGGCTGATATGCAGTACATTTGTTTTTGTGATAATGCTTACATTAATTGTAATGATAAAAAATTATTATAAATAATAAAACCATTCATTGTGAAATTGTTATTAGTAGCAAACCGAAATTAGCAACATGATTATATTATACAGTTTAAATTTTTTGTTAGTACCAGTAAATCGCACAACCCCAAGTTGTAAAATGTTTTATACGTTTGATACGCGTTTAAATTTAAAAAAGCTTACAGTATAAATTTTTCTAAATATTAGATTGAAGTTTGTTCCGTTACAGTGACACACATTTGTCATTTTGCACATTATCAACAAAAATATATTATTTTCGTTGGCTTATTAATTTTAAATGCCATTTTCTTCAAAAGACCATAACTAAAATAAAAAAATTAACTGATAAAGTTGCAATGTTACACTGCAACCGAAAACAAATAAACTCCATATCACGCAAGGCTTGGGTATACTTAATTTTTCCGTGTGCCGTTACGTTTCACACACGGTTAAACCGCCCAACCCTGATTTAATTTATTTTTGCCGCAAATACAAACCTGAAGTCCGTGAAGCATCTGTTGAGTTCTCTTGTTCCATCTCCTCTCCTCTTGGTCCTGGTCTCCTCCTTGTCCCTCCTCCCCCTATCGATTAATTAAAAAACAATTGGTCAAAGAAAAAAATCAATAATACTGCCAAGGCAAGGTCAAAATGGCCCGAAGCATGACTTGTGAATTACATATCTGACCTCCTCTTCACTGTCTTCCTTGTCCTTTTCCTTGTTCAGCTCATCCAGCAGGTCCAGCTCAGGGACAAGTCTAGAGAGGTTGCTGCTGTCCTCTGGAGGGAGATCCACCTGGGGCATGTCCAGCTGATGGGAGAGGACTGACTGATCCACAGGATGCAAAGTCTGATCCAACACATCCATTTGCTGAAATGACAAACATGCAATTTTAGACACATTGAGAAAGAAGTTTAACTGAATTTTTATACAACTTGTCCAGATATCAAGCAGGTTTTTAACCTAATAGTTTTTTTTTATTTTTATAAATTTGTACCTAAAAGTTTCAAAGGGCTCATAAAACTACGGAAATGTACTACAACTTTTAGAACTCAAATTCATCTCCCAGTTCAGAAAGGCCATCTTTTAGAAAAAAAGACTTTTTGACCAAAGTTCTGTTGCTCATTTCGTCATGCAATAAGGACATTTCTCAGTCCCTTCAAGAATTTATGCAAATTGATCCACATTATTTGCGGTATCTTACAAATTTGTGAATCTGAGGTAATCCGATCAATTTTATCTATATTGACAGTGGCAAAAAAATTGCTTGAGGTAGTCAATACATATCCAACTGCACAGCCTCCATTGTATCATTGCTAGATCGGTCGCCGATCAAAATTCAATATTAGTTGAATATTAGATCAATATTAGTCTTAAATCCGTGATCAGCCGATCGTGCCTAGATTTAGGGCTGATCTTTTTTGCAGCATGCAGGCAATCACACATACACTGCTCCACTAATGAATGAGTGCTTCCTCAGCCCTGGATGCATGACAGAATGGCCTATGGAGGGTGAGTTGTTTACAAATTTTGCATTTACAAATTGAAACTTTCAGACATGATGTAATTGAGATGAATATGCCAGTTTGTTTTAAAAATGTGTAAGAATTACATGTGTATGAATATTAATTTGTCAATTTTCCAGAGTCATTATGGTAGTTATTCGGACTCGTTGTACAGTGAACAGGAAGAGGATATAGAGGCTGCCAACAGGTTTAAAAACAACCCATTATTCTCATATAAGCAAATTCGCTGCAAATTCAGTCATTTTGGCCCACAATAACCAGGAAAAAGTGCCATGAAATCCTGGTGGGACTGATTTCTTAAAATTAGCAAAATGGGTCATTTTAACGGTCAGAGAGAGGCTGATATTTGTTATTGACAGTTTGTTCCTGATATTATTAAGCAGCATTTTCAGCGATCTGATCACAACTGGACAGGCATAAACTGGAATAATGAACTATTATATTATATGTAAAACATGATTTAAACAGTTCTGAAAATAATAGGCTATATATATATATATATATATATATATATATATATATATATACACACACACACACACATACATACACACACACACACACACACACACACAAACACACAAAAATGTATCAAGAATCTTTGTGAAGATTTTCTGATATTTCTTAAGCCCACCAATAAAGCAGATGTGAAGTTTTAGTCTGTAATTACACTGAAGTGGATTCTGAGACCACCAAATTAAAATCCTTCAGTTTCAGCCCACACGACTCCACATGCAAGACACTGAACCCCAAGTTGCTCCCAATGGCAGGTTAGCCATGACAAATTTAATGTAAAGGCCACTGGAGCTTCATATCACGTTGCGATGCATATTACCATGACGGACAAAGCACATAACATCGGAGAAACATTGATTCTACTGGCAGCCAAAGATATGCGTTCCTTGATGGAAGGATAGGCAGTGGCTTCTAAGCTTGATTTTATTCCACTCTTTGACAACACAGTGGGTCAGGCACATCTCTGACATGGCAGGTGTTTGTTGACTTACAGGCAAAGCTGCATCTTGGTCTTGCGATTTGCGCTTGACTCCACGCTGCCGAGATGGAGGTGGCATCATGGACTCATCCAGAGCAGTTCTGCTGCCCTCCATAGAGGAAGCCTGCAGCATACTGGGCTCTTCCATGATGGTCTGATCTATAGGGCAAATAAAATAATATAATTTAGACCTCAGCTTCAATCTCTTTCTTTTCTGTAACACGAAAGGAGATGTTAGTTAGAATGTTAGAGGGTGAGTAAAAAAAAACTATTTGTTTTAGGATTATCACTTTAACGTAGAATGGTAAGGCTTGTGTTGCGACTCACCAATTACATCACTTCTCTGGCCTAGCACCTCCTCTCTGGGCACCTCTGGGTTCTCCAGCTCCTTCAGGAAGTCCTCCAGGCTGTCGGCCTCTCCGCCCTTCCTCCTCTTTCTCAGCTCATCAGGCACCAGTGGAGTCAAACAGCGTGTAAACATCTGAAACGGACACATTTCACATCACGTCATGTAATAAATCCAATTCCAGTCATTGGATTGGATGTCACACGGCATGAGGATTTTTAAAAATCATTTGATTCCAACCTAACTGCTAATAATTCAGAACAATGTGATTCAGTTCAACCGATTCATTATAAAGAATCGACTCCTCATGTTCAAAATTTCTTGTGTTCCACAAAAGATATAATATGGGTTTGCAACAACAAGAGAGCAAGTAAATGACAACAGAATAATAATTTTGGGCTGATCTCACTAGGTTTTGAAACAGCACCAATATTTGAGCCCTCTCCTCTATCACACATGTAAAAAAAAAAAAAATTTTTTGGAAAAACACGTCACCTTGAGCAGTCTGCCATTCCAGAGTGGTTGAGCGGGCAATGAGAAGAGCTTCTCTACGCCTCCCGTCTCTTTCCACATCATCAGTTTCTTAGTGGGAGGAGCCAAATCCAGAGTGGTGACGATGTCAGAGTAGTCGCTCAGCTGTGCACGGATGGTCTTGCTGTCCAACTCCTTCAGACTGTCCACAATGAGCTTCCTCTTACGTTTAGCCTTAGTCTCTTTCACTGAGGACACATCAGTATTAACTCATCAATTATCATGCCATGTTTCATAATTCGCAATTAACACAGATGTTATGATCACTGCAATAAGCGGAGGATGGGTGACCACGTGGTGTTCATCCATCCATTTAGTGCAACTTGGGAATCATTTTGACCGAATTACTGAAACTACCTGACTCAAACCAATTCATGTACAAACTGGAGAACACCATGGCTTGTGAGCAAATTTTATTCTACACAAAATAGCAAGATCTAGCCAATGTTTCAGAGCAGAGAAATATGGGGGGGGATTTATATTTCTGTCGAGGGGCCGTTCATCCCTCAAGCGCGGCTAGATTAGAACGTGACGGCTCGCGATTTATTGAATCATAATGTGCATCACTGTGCATTTCTTATATTGTGAAGAAAATTGGCAATATGCAGCTTTATTAAGAGTTTTTTTTGTGAGTTAAAGATAGATTGAAGTGACAGAAAGGTGAAATGGTCTCATTCACCCATTTCACACACCAATGATGGCAGAGCTGCAAGGTGCTAGCCTGTCACTGGGAGCAACTTGGGGTTCAGTGTCTTGCCCAAGGACATTTCGGCATGTGGGCCAGGAATCGAACCACCAACCCTGTGATTAATGGACAACCCGCTCAACCACCTGAGCCACAAAATACGTTTTTGATTTGTTTTGGCTTATTTTCCAGTAAAAATATCTTAACATTTACTTTAGTAGCTATACTGCAGAATAAAAAACAGTTTTCTGAGAATGTTGAATAGAATATTAAAAATGCAAATGTTTTAAAATATCGAAAAATCCTTTAAAAAAAATGCATTCACATGAGAAGCAGCATATAAGATATTTATACTTGCTTTTAGAGAATAGATCTTGAATATAAGAATATTTTGTCTTTACTGAAATCAGAATTATAATCAAGTGAAAAAAAAATACATGTATATAAAAAAATACACTGTAAATTTAAGATACATTCTCTTAAAGCAAGTCTAAATATCTTATATGTTGCTTCTCAAGTAAATGTATCTTATTTATAGGATTTATACCATTTTAAATGGAAAACGAGACAAAAACACTTGATAACAATAGGATGTTTTGCAGTGAGTTTCGTTTCCCACTTTTTTCCCCTTTAATTCAGTGAATGTCATTTAGAAATATTTTTTAAAGATGACTTTGTCCTTTATTGATAGTAAGCACGTTTAATCCAACATTTTAAGTCGGGACACAAATGTAAGAGCTAATTATTAATCTTTGTAATGATCGGCGAATAGTCGATCTTATAATCGTTAGATTAATCGATTATCAAAATAAACGTTAGTTGCAGCCCTAGTATAAAATTTATAAAAAAAAATGTGCGAGTGCACTCTGATTTCATTATGCCACAGACTCTGTGTTTTGGGCGGTGGGGAAACACAAAATAATTGGGTTCTAAATAATTTTAAGGGGATGGAGATCGGCTGATGCGCCCCCATTTCAGGAATGGTGCACAGAGATGGGGAGTGTGGTGGCTTTTGAGAAAGTGTCATTTAGAAGACTGGGTAGCTTGGATTTGTTTGTTAGGAAATGAGGCAACAATTTGGAGTTTTTGGAGGGCTCTCGGGAAGGGGCAATGGAGAGAGAGGTATAGGTAAAAAGGTGTGTGAGATATATATCTATATATATATAAGGGCTGTCGATTTAACGCGTTAAATCAGTGCGATTAATTTTACAAAAAATAAAGCGTTAAAAAAACTAAAGCAAATAATCGCACTTCCCCCAGACCATATTAAGGAAGAGTCCTGAGAAATTCAAGCTTGTAGTACCACATGTTTCCTCCAGAGGGCACTAAGTGAAATTTCAGCTGTATGAGCAACGTGCAGTTTATACGGTGAAGAAAACTCTCTCTCAGCAGCAACAACACAAACATGCGTTACGTTCTTGCATTCAAAACACTTGAAGGAGCGCAAATGCAAACTAAGGGATCTCAAGATGTGTTTAAAGATTGAGTATTAAACTATATTTAACTTGACACAGTGACCTAAACATTTTATGTTTATGATGCAACGCACCCGAGACGCTACACAAGCATGTCTGACGCAGGGTATGGCTGGATTGAGAAGGTGCAAAAGTTACCCCATAAATATTTAATCACAAATAAAATCAAAGAAATTTCCTTCAAACTTAATTGTAAGTACTACCTTGCTAATTATTTTCTTGTAGAGAGATTTAATTGTGATGTCGATATATTCTGTACATTTTGTGGTCTGCAGGTGGAAACATTTTTTCATTTATTTTGGAGTTGTCTCTACTCGACAACTTGTTTTTGGTCTGATTTCTGCAAGATCGTTAGAGATCGTATTATTCCCAGATCTCAACTTTGTTTTGAAAATGTTTTATTCAGGGTTTTTTTTAGCTATGACATGTCTCTTCATAAGAAATATTATTCGATTAATGTTCTGCTTTTGTTGGCAAAGTTTAGTATTCATAAATGTAAGTGTGGTCGTTATAAACCATTAGTTTTAGTTCAGAGGTTCAGCAATCCCCAAGAACAATTTCCAATTGAGTAACAAGAAAGCTGTAAAGTGTATTGAAATATTAAACAATTTAATATTTTTATTAAACTGTTTATTTATTTTCCTTTTTGTTGTTGTTTGTTTTAATATACCTCTTAGCTCTAGATGAAAAAGATTTGGAAGCATTAATAAAAAAATGTGTGATGCAGGTGTACATTGACGGGTCCTTAAACAAGCCTTCATAATAAATCTCCAACTGATTGACAAATTGACTTGTGAAATGGATTGCTGTGAACTGTATGCCAATGATTGACTTATGATCAATAATATAGTAGTAAACAATACATTGTATTCTAAAGCCGCTTTTTGTATTGTCTTATCAATGATGAACTCTTCTGCCACAAGACTGTAATGTATTTTAATTATCTGAATATTTTTTTTAATATATATATATATATATATATATATATATATATATATATATATATATATATATATACACACATACATACACACAGTTATCTTTAAATATTTAAAAAGATATGTATGTATAATTATATATTGATATAAATATGTATAATCATTATATATTGAATTATTGTTATATAAGGGGCTTTCTCAGCAAATAATTGTATATGCGATTAATTAATCAGGACACCATGTAATTCATTTGATTAAAAAATTGTATCGATTATAATTATATATTTATATAAATATGTATAATGATTATATATTGAATTACTAATATATAAGGGGCTTTCTCAGCAAATATTTGTATATGCGATTAATTAATCGGGACACCATGTAATTAATTCGATTACAATTTTTAATCGTTTGACAACCATAGTGTATATATATATATATATATATATATATATATATAAATATAAAATTATCATATTACTTTAAATTCACAATGTTTGTCAAAATGACCCTTTTCCCAAATGTTGGCTATAGATGCAGTAAACTTGTAACATGTCACAGATCAAAGCATTAGTCAGCAATCTATTAGAACCATCATGGTAAAGAGTTTTGAAGCGTCTAATATGGTCATGTTGGTAATGCAATATTATGGGTATTTCATACAATCAAAAATGCATATCTAAATTAACAACAAAAGAGGGCTTTATTACTTTGATTAAAGCTTATTTTTACTATGGTATGGTTGGTGTGGAATTGCCCAAAAAATGCATAATATCAATTTATAGTATTTTACTGTAATATGTCAAATTTGAGTTCTAAATTTTAGAAATGCAAAGACACCTCAAAAAATGTTTTAGAAGTGCAAAATTACTAGGGATGGGTATAACCAGCCACCACACGATACGTATTGTGATCCATCATAATTTGATATAATGCGTTTCATCACATTACATAATTTACGATTCTAAATACAGTTGAAGTCAGAAGACTCCAGCCATGGGCTGCTCTCACTGCTACCATCAGGCAGGTGGTATCGCAGCATCAGGAACTGCACCAGCTTCTTCCCCCACGCAATCAGAGATTTGAACTCTTGATTGCTCACGATCAACATACCAGCACTGCACTTAATTAATCTCACACTGGACTAAACTATATTTTTCTTAACACACTGGCAACTATCAAACCGACAGCAAGAATGTCAATACAACCACTATACTTACTGCACATACATATATATTTATTGTATACTGTGTATTCCATATTGTGTGCATTGTACACTGAACATTGTATATTATTATTTGTATAGTGCATTTTAAGTAATTATGTGTATTAGGCTTGGGCGGTAATACGGTAATATGGTATACCGCGGGATCTAAAAATAGCAACGGTATCAGTTTCAATACCGTCATACCGTCATAAAAAATGCAATGCACTTATATAGGAGACAATGATTAAATATTAAATATAATTTATTTAATGCCTAAAAATGTGTATGCGTGGTTGTCATCACGTAACAGCGTGGAGGAGAAAGAGAGAGAGGGGGAAAGATGGAGAGTCGCGCACTGAGTGACCTGGTCTCGAAAAAGAACACAACTTCTGCAGTTTGGCAGTATTTCGGGTTTCGACCGAACGAGAAGGGAGAGGCGGTAAATACGGATGAGGCAATTTGAAAAAAGATGACCCTGGGAAGTATGCTGCAAAAAAAAAAGCCGATGCAACGGCAGGTCCCGTCGGCATCGGCACCGTAGAGGACCGAGTCGGAGCTGAAATAACTGCCTACTGTTTGGAGCCAGTTACTCAAGGAGACGAGGACCCACTTCTCTGGTGGAAAAATGCTGCCGGGAGTTTTCCCCAGATGTCGCGAGTGGCACGAAAGTACCTGTGCGTCTGTGCCACAAGCACACCATCGGAGCGAGTTTTCAGCACCGCAGGTAAAGTTGTCGGTCCACGTGCCCTGTTAAAGCCGGACAAAGTAAACATGCTGGTTTTTCTAGCGAAAAATCTTGACTAGATTTGATCCCACTTGCCATTCGTTCCTATTCGTACAGTGTTTATTTTTATTTATTTAATTGATTCAGGTATTTTTATTTGGTTTTCGTTAAAAACAATATTGGAAAGAAGAAGTTTTTATTTAGGCCTATTGCTTTGCAATAATTTTTATAATATGGATGTTTATGTTAATTCAACTCTGGTTGACTGTTGTATTTGCACTTTTTTATAAGCTGCTATTTGTTGCTAATAAAAGTTGTTAATATTGTTGTGCATGTTATTTTGTTATTGTTTCAGTATTAGTGTTTGGTATTCAGTTTCAGAATGGTTTAGGCACAAGCCAACAGTTTGGTGACGCTGTCTGAGCCTTACGTCATAATTTTTAATTATTCACGGTAATACCGTATACCGAGGTAAAATAGGGAGAAGGTTTGACGGTATTAAAATGTGGATACCGCCCAAGCCTAATGTGTATATTAGTTTCATAAATTGTGTTGTGTAAATCTGATGTTTATTGTAATTTGGTATATGTCTCACTGTCATGACTGCTATGCTGCTTGGAACTGCACCCAAGACTTTCACCCACTGTTACACTGAGTGACAATGAAGTGATTTGATTTTGACTGCTGTTTTAAAGCCATTTTGCCACAAATTTGAAGGTATGCTTGAGGTCATTGTCCATTTGGAAGACCCATTTGTGATTGAGCATTACCTTCCTGGCTGATATCTTGAGTTGTGGCTTCAATGCATCCACATAATTGTCCTTCCTCATGATGCTATCTATTTTGTGAAGTGCACCAGTCCCTCCTGCAGCAAAGCACACCCACAACATGATACTGCCACCCCCATTCTTCATGGTTGGGATGGTGTTCTTTGGCTTGCAAGCTTCTCCCTTTTTCCTCCAAACATAACGATGGTCATTATGGCCAAACAGTCCAATTTTGTTTCATCAGACCAAAGGACATTTCTCCAAAATGTACGATCTTTGTCCCCATGTGCTTTTGCAAACTGTAGTATGGTGGTTTTGGAGCAGGGGCTTTTTCCTTGCTGTGCAGCCTTTCAGGTTATGTCAATATATGTCTCGTTTTACTGTGGATATAAATACATGTCTTTCTGTTTCCTCCAGCATCTTCACAAGGTCCTTTGCTGTTGTTCTGGGATTGATTTGCACTTTTCACAGCAAACTACTTTCATCACTAGGAGACAGAATGCGTCACCTTCCTGAGTGGTATGATGGCTGCATGGTCCCATGGCGTTTATACTTGCATACTATTGTTTGTACAGATGAACATGGTACCTTCAGGTGTTTGGAAATTGTTCCCAAGGACGAACCAGACTTGTGGAGGTCCACAATTTTTTCCCTATATCGATTTCTTTTGATTTTCCATGATGTCAAGCAAAGAGGCACTAATTTTGAAGGTAGGCCTTAAAATACATCCTCAGGTACACCTCCAATTGACCACATTTAGCTTATCAGAAGCTAACTGGCTAATTGTCTAATGGCATGGCATCATTAACTTCTGACCCACTGGAATTGTGAGTCAATTAAAAGTGAAACAATCTGTCTGTAAACAATTGTTAGAAAAATTACTTGTGTCATACACAAAGTATATGTCAAAACTATAGTTTGCTAATATGGAATCTGTGGAGTCGATACAATATTGTTAGAAAAAGTATTGCGATATATCGATATTTAATTTTATTGACAGCCCTAAAAATTACCTTTTTTATAAAGCAACTGCATTGAGTCAACGAGTTATCCTTTTTGATGAGTATTATAGAAATCTATAAAACAGTTATCTGATGACAAAATAACGGTAATGGCAAAGTTTTGTTGAAATCGTTATCGGACAAAAATGTTGATACTGATGCAATCCCTACAATACATTACTTAATATTTTTACCAGTAATATCGATGGGCTCCAGAGCGAAAGCTTCTTCCTCGTTGGGCACCAGAGTGGTCTGTTCCGTCTGATCTGTGGTGTTGGGAAGAGGCTCCACTGGTCCAGAGTCTGGACTGTCAGGACCACCAGCAGCTAAAAGAAATTCAATGCACAGTCATATTTATAATTTCTGAATTCATACATAGACATATTTTGTGGGCTAATTAAAAGACAAACTCTAGTACAAAAGAATAAATAACTTGATAGTTTTGCAAATGTATTATTAGTGAAGCAGTGAAGCCATTTTGATTTTCGGTATGTGACAATTTACTTTGATTTAGCAAAAAGAAAATACATGTATTAATCTGGTATGGTCAAGTGAAAAGTATTACACTTTGTATGATTTCTTTTTATATTTATGTATTTATATTCTATTTGCAAGAAAGGTAAAGATGTAATATTTAATTAAATCAGAAATTATTGAAAATGGTATACAACTTCCAAAAATATTTAAAAATGATCACATTTCTAAGAACTTGTTTAAAAAATAAATAAATAAATAAAAAAGAATTCTAGGCAAGATCTAGCTCTTTAACATCCTTATTTGTCAAGGACCAATAAACAACAATTTAACATACACTTTCAGAAACTGAATTGATCAAGTGCAAAGGAGCATACAAGTATAAAAAACTAATTTTGAGTAATCTCCTTTTTTATGAATTCAACTTGTTTCATTAACTTGCCAAACAATAGCTTTGAATTCAGTACGATTTACTTACGAGAAAAGTTATCGAAGTCATCTTCGTCATCCCCATGGTCTTGTGGCATCATCACGCTGTCAGTGATAGCTGGGGGATCATCAAATATTCCACCACCATCCTCATTGCTCAAAATCTTATCCACTGAAATGGAGTAAAAACATTGGTTTAAGAATCATCACATCATCAAATAAACATTATTGGTTAAATCAATAAGAACTTACTTAGAATTCCACCATCACTGTTCTCCAGGTTGTTGTCCCCGAAGTCGTCATAGTCGAGGTTAGTTGATTTGTCCGGAAGGTGGGCGGGGCCAGGCTCAGCTTCCAGAAGCAGGGTGGTGGCGGAACCGTGGATGATGTCCACCTCAAAAGCGTTCTCCTCCCTCATCATCTCACGGTCATCCATGCCAAAGTCACCTAGAATCACAGCAAGAGCATTATGCCATGTAGAACTAGACACTAATTCTTTTCATAGTGAGGAATAAAAGACTGAGATTTTACCAAAGTCATTGTCAGCCATGAGGCTTATGTTTCCCACTTCCTCTCTCATGGTGATCTCCTCAACACGGCTCTGGTTCAGAGTAAACTGCTGTGCAACATCTATATCACTGAAATCCACGCACAAATAATTCCGTTAGAAATCACAAAGGTGTCGAAAGTGCATATAAAAGGAGTGATGAAAATTTATTTTATGCTAGGGTCTTAGCCATAGTATTTACCATGTAGGTTAGGGCTGAGCGATATAGCACAAAAGTCAATATTTATCAGCCATTTCATTATACTCATCTTGATATCTGCTAATATTATCTGATCCAGTTTAAAAGGTAAAGGTTTTTTCAAACAGAAGCAACAATTGATCCAAACAGCCATTACAGCAAATAAAATATTGATACAAGCAGTAAAATATAGTAAAAGTCTAGTTTTAATTAATCAAGGAATGGTTTTAACAGTTTTTCCACTAAATGAACACATGGATTTCCATTATTTCCATTTATATGCAGCAATATAACAATAGACAGTAATAAACAGCAATATTTATTTACATTCATCATAGCAATCAGAGTTAGCAATGAATCGATTCATTGAAAATAACTCATTAATTCATTTAAAGCAGGGGTGCCCAATAGGTCAATCACAAATGGAATGGCTAATGCTGGTAGATCGTGCATCATTTAAATATGCATTAGGTGTTTGTTTTTTTTTTCCTTTCTCCTCCCTACAGTTTCTGTCTGACTTGTACTTTATTGACGAGCAATTTATCCAGTCCATCGCTGTCGAGATTTTTGTTATATTCAGTTACCAGAACAACTAACTTAAGGCAATTCACGGCTTCCGTAGGCTCCAGAGCACAGAGCGCAAACTTGCAAAGCTAGCTAGAAGTAATGCTCAGTAGATTCTTACCATCATTCCGGATGAGTAACACCATCATTAAACGTAAGAAATCCTTCCAAGGTGGGCAAATGATAAAAGATGCATTTGTTGAGGCAGTAAACTCATTGTTTCGGGATTTTAAAAAAACAAACCTGAGATTGTATCCGCTAACAAAGCTATCGAAAAATACCCGTTGTTGTGAAGTAATGGCTGATGACATAACATAGGAACTTGGACAGGACATAACTGACTGCGATTGTTTCTCACTGCAGATAGAGTGCACAAACATTAGCGAGACAGCGCAATAGTGCATTTTTATTAGGATGGTGTTTAAAGACAGGGAAAGAGAAACTGCTAACACTTTTGTCTATGAAAGGACACACTCTGAGTGAGGAAATTTTTTGGTCATTTAAGGACTTTGTCAACAAAACACAGGTACTGATGTCCAAGTTGGTGTCAATCACCACTGACGGTGCACCTGCTGCTGCCTGAGATAAAGGAGTTTCTCTTCTCTACAAAAAAAAATGCAGAATACAAACAACTTGAGGATGAGCACTGGCTCATTGATTTCGCTTTTTTGACCGATCTGACACATGCTGAACGAGCTAAATTTAGAGCTGCAAGATAAACAGAAGATGGGGTCAACATTATCAGCTCAGTCAATGCTTTCAAATGAAACTACAGTTACTCACATCTAAGCTGCAGCGCCACGAATTGGGGAACTTCCAAAACATTGCATCTGAGCTGGATAAGCAAGGGAAGTGACATTAAATTGACAATAAGCGCTACATTGAGCAAATTGAAAATGTCAGACTTTGACAAACGTTTTCAAGACTTTGCTTTATTGAACCAATCGCTATTCATGTGCTTTCCATTTGGAGATGAGCATGAGGTTGATACCCTGGCCTCAGACATGGGAAAGCTGTTTCAGATAAACACATCAACGCTGGAAGAGATTTTAGCACTGCAGGCTGACAGTGAGGGCCTCTCATGGACAGTTTTGGAACCTTCTTGCAGAAAACAAAGTATCCAAATATCAGAAAATGTGCCACCTCATTAACTGCATTGTTTGGCTCTACTTATTTATGTGAATCAGCCTTTTCCCATATGATTATTAAATCCAAAAACTGGTCCACCATGACTGATGACAATTTGGAGGCTTGTTTGAGACTAGCTACCAGCAGCTACTTCCCGGATTATGCAAAACTGTCTGATTCAATTCAGTGCAAGTCATCAGAATAAGGTAGTATTGCTGTGTGTATTTTGAATTTATTGTAATGTTGAAATTGATAATCTGTATTTAAATCACTGAATTAATTCAATACATGTAGTAGTCCTAATAAGTATTTTTTTTTATGTATTCTTTTAGAAAAGGTGTGTTTTTTTTTGGTTTCCAGATCTCAATGAGCTGGTCATTTGAAAGGGTAGATCATAAGACAAAAAAATGTGGGCACCCCTGATTTAAAGGATTAGTTCACCTAAAAATGAACATCCTCTCATAACTAACTCATCCTCATGCCATCACAAATGTGTATGACTTTTTTTTTTTTTTTATCTGCCAAGCACAAACTAAGGTTTTTCAAAGAATATCTCAGCTCTGCAGGTCCATAAAATATAAGGGAATGGGTGCCAAATTTTTGAAGCTCCAAAAAGCACATATTGCCATCATAAAAGTAATCCATATGACTCCAGTGGATTAAATAATGTCTTCTGAAGTGGATGGAATGCTAGGTGTAAGAAAAATATCAATATTTAAATATTTTAACTTCGCCCAGCTCAGTCAAGAGGGTCGAATACCAGTGCCTCTCACATAACGCAAGCACATTGTCAAGTTTACGCAAGAACCAATGCGTGATATACAAGTAAGTGCAGTGTTGTTTACAACAGAGGAGCTTAGATAATCATACGTAGATGCCTCATTCAGCTTGTTTTGATGGGTTAACTGCAGCACCATCTTGGAATTGTCAACAAGGGGAGCTGTTTGAATCGGTTTGAAATGAGTGAAAGGAGGAGATGCCTAAGACGAGCTCCTTGCTCAGACCGCTGCATAAACTGCTTTTGTGTGGAATCAGTAATGCGGCCCATAGGAACAACTAATAATAAGGTATCAAAGTATTAATATATATATGCAGAGGAGGCTTACGCGATAAAACGTTATCGATATACATCACGATAAAGAAAATCCACGATAAGCTTTTGAGGAATTTTCTATATTTTCTGCATCTCGCTAAAACGCAAGCAGTTCTGCTTTCTCAGGCTGCGTTTCCACTGGGGCGGAAGAAATCCACTCAAAAGGCACTCACAGCGCTAGGAGAGAGCTTGCCAATCCTACGATCCACCTTGCGAGCATGACGCTCGCCTTTCATAGGAATTAATTGAATACGCACTCCGTTTCGCTCACAACGCGCCAGTGGTAATGTAGGGCCAGACTGGATTTACTTGCTAATACTAGCTGACTTGCTAACGATAAGGTTACTGCATCTGTGTAGACATGAAGTGCCGCATGAGTTAATGTGGTTTCAAAGCACCTTTTAGACCAAAATGTAAACAAATCGATTTCTGTTCAAATTTTGTGAAAATTAATTAGACGTCTGTAATTGACAAGGAAAGACTAAAATTATTAGTTGGTAGACTAGTCTCTCACTTTAATGAAAATATACAAATATTTTTTAAATAATAAAAAAAAAAAAAAAAAAACGTTTTCTAAATTTTCTCTCGGGACACCCCTGAACCCACAATCAACATCACTCCACAGTCACAAGGGCTTCTATGCCCCCATACTAGGGTATCTGAATCTAAAGAAATACAAAATATTTCATTTTAATGTAAAAATACTTCAACAAATACTGGACTGCTGTCACTATGCTTCAGAACAAATAGATGATCTTTTAACATTCATTTTCAATTGATAAACTGTAAAAGACACTGTAAAATTGGTAAAAGATCCCGCAGACCCCACTGCTTTGGCCGTCTCTGGACCCCCAGTGCAGTTTTGTAGAGACTATTTTGACTGTTTAGAATTTATTTTCTCTTCTTTTCTTCCATCAACTTTGAAATAAAAAAAAGAAAGTGCAATGTGTAAATGTATATCATGATAAATATCGATATCGAACAATATGAAAAAGATTATCGTGATAACAATTTTGGCCATATCGCCCAGCCCTATGTCACGCGAGAGGCAGTTCGACCTCAACACTTGTCAATGGGCTGGCCGGAAGCAAACATTTTTATTTAAAAAAAAAAAAAAAAAAACATTTAAATATTGATTTCTTACACACACTAATGTTTTGCTTCTGAAGACATTAACCCACTAGAATCATATGGATTACTTTTATGACACACACCCTTTACGCAACCTAATGGCCATTAAAAAAAAAAAAAAAGCACAATTTTATACTGCCAGGAAAATCATTGTGCATATGGGATGCATCTTCCTGCCTTAAAGGTGCAATATGTAAAAAAAAAAAAAATGTTGCCAATGTGTGAATGGCTTGTAACGCAGCTTTAAGAAATGAGCCCTTCCCGGATATCTAGGTTGCCTATTAAAGCCTTAAGACTAATTTTCATGTGAAGGGAGTGGGTAATATATATATATATATATATATATATATATATATATATATATATATATATATATATTCAGTTCAGTAAAATGTGCTTGATGGTCATAGGGTTTTGGCAAGGTATCCATATGGGAGGATCTTCACCAGTCAGTAAAAACACATAAGTTAGTCTTGAATGGCCCAGTCAGCATCTGAGAAACACTATTTGGTCATGCCTAGATTTAAAATTTTCCTTTGGACACTGTGGTTTATTTTATATAATTTATTGCTGTTGGACTCATTCCATTCTGATTGCCACTTATTGGTGATATACGTTTTTTATAATGGCCTGAGGTCTAGGCTATCGTATAAATGCAGTCAATGTATCATGCAAAAGAAAAGTGATTACATTAAACTAGTCTTGCATAGTCAGACCTACATCCACACTTTGTTTTAGCCTTGATCCAAAATTGGAGTCAAATATAATGTAGTCTCAAAGTTTGTAGTAATCAATTATAACTGTGTAAATTTAATTATGCTACCTCATCTGTCAGCATGATGCCGGTGAATCACATTGTCTCTTTGTATGTTACTTCATTGTTTTAGCTGATGCTCGCATCCCTATGGAGTGCATGCATGAGATGCAAGCAACAGCTAGCCAGCTGCAGTTCATTTAACGGCCACAGGTGTAATTAATAACAATGGTTTCCAAATCTTACATACTGCACCTTTAATATAGACATTCTACAGTGTAAAAAAGGCAGAAAAGGTGTCCCTTACTCGAGATCAGGGAGAGGCTGGTCGAAATCGTGGAACTCCTCTGGCAAGGTGATGGCATTATACGCGGCTTCACGGTTATCTTCTGGCAGATCCACAACACCTAAAATAATTATGTAAAACATCCCAGAAAATACATGAAATAATGGAAGCCAAAAGAATTCAAAAACCTATGACTGCAGCAAAAATGCCATTATGAATATAGTAGCTGACATTTCACAATTGTTACCTGGGCGAAAAGCCATTTTGATCTTGATAAACGCTTCATTACAATCAGCCAGCAGATACTTTGCTTTTCTGTGGTAGATCCTCACCACCCCCAAGAGAAGATGACCAGATGTACGCAGAGCCATTTTCACCTATTAATCAGAGTAACAAAGCTGAAGAACATATGCATTAACAAATAAAATAAAAATAAATAGCAAGGGGCATCAGATATCTACCTTTGGTGAAATTATGCTTTCCACACTGCTCTCCAAGTTGCATTCAAAGACGTGTGCTTTGGTCAGCTTCTTGTCCCAATGGGCCGCCAGCCAGATCTTGGCTAGCGGCCCACGTTTGCTGAGGACGAAATGGGCGTAAAACATTGCCCCAGTGTCTGGTCAAAGCTCTGAGAATGCTCTGCTACACCTGGAAGGAGACATGTGAGCATTTTAACACATATGATCATTCAAATTCAAGGCTCAGTAGTACAGCGTTCTTAAAATCTAGTGTGTGTGTGTTAGATCAACATACAGAGACTTCACCCACAAAGATGATTCATTTAGAGGGGTGCATAACTAAAATAAATTGTATTGCTCAATATAAGAATTACCATGTGCTTTAAAGGGTTACTAATATACACGCCTTCCACAAGCCGATAAATTCTCTGATATTTCCAGGTTCTTTATCAACGTGGGAACCCTGTATGACATTGTGCTGCAATTGCATCATCTCCAAACATCCCATGTGAACCATGATTAACTAATCAACCAGCCAATGAACTTTACAAAATGCCAAATTCAAATATCATGCAAAAGAACATACATATACATCTAAGATTACTTTCAACTATTGCACGTCTAGATTTCGAGTTCGGGGTTATATGTATTACAGTAATAATATTATGCAGCATTGCCCGCCTTAACAACACCAAAACATGCAGACAGCGAGCTCCAAAACAGTTCCACTCCATTAAAACGCCTAATTATTTACTAATACACTTTCCAAAAGACGAACAGGGGCTGTATACACCACTAATAAAAACTTAATGTATATCAAAGTTGCAAAATAGTTGCCTAAGTTTCAAACAATCGTTTGGCTAATAAGTTGATTAGGAAGCTCCGCTATGCAGCCTTCAAAATCGCCGATAGAAATAATAAATAAATAATACTAAAGGTGTATATTATCGTGCTGTTATAGATGTTTTAAATGTAAAACCCAATTAAATTCGTGATTAAAAAAATATTTACAGTCAAATTGCTTTTTCTTTTCAAGCTAGCACTAGCAATTAGCATTAGCCAACTGTTGATAAGCAATCGAATTTCATTCTCCTGTTCTAAATATTCGACTTAACTAGAATACTTGAACACATGCACACACATTTTCATGACCTTACCATCCAATATATCTTTCTGGTGTTTGATTTCGGATGGTTTATTCGCTCCCCTCCTGCGGAGAGAAGTTAGCAGACGTTTCCTCTCATTGAATCCGACAAAGATGGCGCGCACTCTCGGCGGGATGTTTACAGTTAAATTTCGACGAGGGGAGGGGGTTAGTTTGTGATTGACAGGACGCGACTGCCGGAAAGAACGTTGAAGGGCGGGTCTTAGAGGTGATTGACAGGACACTGTTGCTTAAAAGAACGGTTGAGGGAGGGGCTTAGTTGGTTATTGACATGAGGCGACTGCCGGAAAGAAAGGTGGAGGGTGGGGCTTAGTTGGTGATTGACAGAACGCTGTTGCCGGAGAGCCCAATGACGGCGCGCTGTGCGGTTGACAGAGGGCGATGTTGTGTTACAAATCGAATGCTGGTTTTGAAAGGCATCACTGAGCTGAGAGGAAGGGTATATTTTATGTAATAGACATATTGAACAAAATAAATCTACACTGGGATACATGTATGCAAGGGTCAATGGTAGATTTAAACTAAAATCTTGAACTGTATTCTCAGGAAAAATGGGACTTTTTATTTCAGTTGTCAGATTTTTTTTTTTTTTTTTTTTTACAATTCATTAATTAAGTGTATTTTTGTATGATAATCTACAATTTTCAGTTTTACTGTAACATGTTTACTGTTTTGTCTCAACATTGTTTTAATTCTTAAAGGTGCATGCAGTAATTTTAATCCATTTAATTACACTTTTGTCAAATTCTGCAAATATCTCCTCTCAGTCAGCTAGCTGTCTGTTCTGAGGGTGGGCTGAAAAAAATCTAGTATTTGTACACGACCTTGGCACTGTAAAGGAGACAAAACCAAAGTGAAACAGACCGATCCACACAACACTACTCCAGCCAATCAGCACAGGGTGGTTCTTGCACGTGCACAGGATGGGGCGTGGAGCAGAGCGAGAGGAGAATAGTGATGGCAAATTTGGCTGATGCAAACATTCTAAACCCCAAGGAGGACAAATGGAAACAGTGAAAGTGCCCAATAACAAGATTAATGAGATTAAACGAGTAGTATTCAGCTGGTCATGTGATTATAAAATGGCAGCCACCATGAGAAACCCTGCCCCATGTAGAATAAAACAGCTTTTATTAGGTTACTGATATGACTAGAGTCCTCATCTCATGTGAGTGCTCATGATTTTATACATATTTTTCATAAGCAATTTCTTTTGGAGTAAAACTTTTCTAATGGGGAAAACATTACTGAGTGCACCTTTAAAATGTGTCTGAAAGGTCATTAATCATAATGTATTTAAAATATTGGTGGCTTTTTGAATGTTAGATAGTATCGCATATTTAAAACAAAGGTGTAATCTTTTCTAATACTTCTCAATAAATAGCTGGTTTGTGTTGAGACAACTTGCCCCATGTTAGTATGCATATTATGGGGCATGTTGTTACCAAAAGTAAACACATGTTAAATTAACTTTATCTTTTTTTAACTGAGCAATAATGGAAACATGCAACAGCTTTTTTTGGCAAACAAAATTTAATTGAATACAAAATTTAACAGGTAGCCAGTGATACAATGATAAAATGGGGCTGATATGATCATATTTCTTGGTTCTAATCAGCACTCTAGAATTGTGAAATTCTAGAAATATAAGTTGGGTATCATCGGTATAACAGTGAAAACTAATTCCACGATTCCTGATAATATCTCCCAGGGGAAGCATATAAAGAGAAAAGCAGAGGCCCTAAAACTGATCCCTGTGGCACTCCATACTTAACTTTAGTTTGATCTGTCAATTCCTCATTTACACAGAGAAAGTGGTAGCAGTTTGATAAATACATCCTAAACCAAGCTAATGCCTGTCCACAAATGCTAACATAATTCTCAGGCCTATCCAAGAGAATGTTGTGATCTATGGTATCAAAGGCAGCACTAAGATCTAAATGCACAAGAAGACAACTGCAACTGTGATCAGATGATAAGAGCAAGTCATTTGTACTGTAACTCTGATAAGTGTAGTCTCTGTACTGTGATCTAATATACACAATGTTGATTTTGATGTTTCTATAACATCAATGGTTTAAAAAACATAAATATACCAAGAGAATTATAGATAAAAATGTGGCATTATACTTGTATACACAAAAGAAAAACAAAACTGTATAAGTCACAGCACCATACAAACGCACACCTCAAACAAGTATGAAATACAATTATTTTGTGGTTAATAGCAGAAAAGATGAAATACTTTCTACATTGAATAAGTGAATTAAAGCTTGAACTTTAATATTAAGTAAATTCTACATTTGTTTTTACATTTGGCAGATGCTTTTATCCAAAGTGACTTACAGAGCCCTTATTACAGGGACAATCCCCCCAGAGCACCCTGGAGTTAAGTGTCTTGCTCAAGGACACAATGGTGGTGTCTTAAGGTGGGGATCGAACCAGCAACCTTCTGATGACCAGTTATGTGCTTTAGACCACTACACCATTTCAAATATTACGTAATACTATTTATAGTTGTTTGGTGTCTTTCAAATACATCATCATGTATCAGTCCTAAAGCAGACAACCTTTTCATATTAATTTGTTAATTTGAGTAAATTTCACAGGTAAATTAAATAATAAAATTGTATTATGCTTGAATAATTAATGAGCTTGCATGGCTTCACTGTTTGCAAATTGATTTACACTGTTATTTTTTTTTCATGTTTAGTAACTTCCTGTTTTGTGAAATCTGAAGTTAATTTTAAACCCAAAATTACCCATTCATGGTCAAAATTATTAGATGATTGTTATCTTCATCGTGTTTAGTGCACCAAGTGTTCAGGTCTGCGTGCATAATGCTGGAATCTGGATCTTGTTTCTATCACCAGTTATGCAAGGTGATTTTATTTAAGAGACGACATAGCGTGCATTAAGTTTTCCTGTGGAATGCTTTTGTGTGTCATGTGGCACAATACATTTAAATGCTAGTAAATTACATGAAAATATAGTTTGTTAAATTTACTAGCAATTTCTGCATCCCACTCCAAATATTTTTAAGTCACAACTCATTGACTTGGCATAAAGAAAATTTGGTTTCTTTCTTTACGTGTAGCTTGCTGCAGGGCTTGATTGGCTTCTATTAAGGAGTTTGCTCAGTTACCAAAGGCTAGTCAATAAAGGCCTGAGTCTCTTTCATGCTGCTAAGTTGATTTAAAACGGGAGAGGTGATTAAGGGGCATTCGCACTGCAGAACCTGAGCTATTTTCACCCATTGATCTTCTGTGCCTTTGATACTGTGACTAAATGAATTTAGATCTCGCCAAGGCAGGCTGGAATTTGCAGGAAACATTTTCACATTTCACAGTGGAATTACAGATGCAACTGGAATGTAATGATTTATTGAAACACTGTAAATATAAAATAGCATAAAGTAGAATTCATATAGGAAATACTGCCAGAACCAAGGCAGCTGAATAAGTGGGCGATCGCTGTTGAGCACTGTTACCTCGATAGAAAATTGCTGCCCTGGAGCATCGCCAAGATGGCAGTTGACTTTGTTATGCCTCAGGGTCAACAGCGTAATAAAACCTGAGGTGCTACAGGTCTGTATGGATGATCCCCTTGCCCTACTCCAGTGTCTGTTTGGCATGGTAATGAGGAAAGGTGATGCTATTGCTTAGCATATCAGGCACGGTTTGCATTCACCGGAAAACAGCTCTGAGAAATGGGACTAATCAAAATGTGCAAATTAAAACTCTCCATGAATTGATTCAATTTTATCCAGTTGAAATTCCACACACAGGATTAGGTTCAACTGAAAGATGTGCAAGCTACCTAGGGGCTAAAAACACATATTAAAAAGGTGCAAGATATTACTTTTACATGTGGTCTGCCTTGTTAACTCTAAAAGTAAAATCTCTCTTGAATATACAGTATGTTTCACAATGCCAAACCTGTGCCCACACATTCTATATTAAAGGAATCTTCAATGTTTAATACAATTAAGTTCAATCATAATGCAAGCATAATGTTGAATGCCACAAAAATGAAAAAAATAAAAAACAAGGTTACAGTGAGGCACTTACAATGGAAGTGAATGGGGACAATTTCTGGAGGGTTTAAAGGCGGAAATGTGAAACTTATAATTTTAGAAAAGCACTCACATTAATTCTTGTTTTGTAACTTGTGTATTATTTATGCAGTAAAGTTGGCGTAAATAATTGTTTTTGCAGTGGACTACTAAATTACCAGGATTTCATGGTTTACAGTGTTATGTTGTCATGGCAACAAGTTACACCATCAAGTCAAGATGCATATTGTTTAAGTTTGTTTGCAGTATTTAAATTTTTACGGATCGGCCCCATTCACTTCCATCGTAAATTTTTTTTTTTTTTAAGAAAAGAAGGGACAAGTCGAAATCTTTTTTGGTGGTAATCAACATTATATGCCACAAATGCACCTGGAATATTCCTTTAATGAGCCAAATTGTTATGCTTGTCAACCAAACAGCGTACAGATAAATGAATGAACTACATGACTCAGCAGATTCTTATTCCGATAATTAATTTTAAAGGCATAGTTATCCCAAAAATGAAACTTTGAGAAACAGATCAATATTCAAGTCCTTTTTTAATATAAATGATCTTCCGGTGCAGTAGGTGGCGATATGCACGAAGAATGTGAATCGCCAAAAACAAAAGAAGAAGAGTGTGAAAGTGGAGATTGATAGTAAAAAAAAAGACTTAATCATTGATCTGTTTCACACCCACACTCATCATATCACTTCAGAAGATATACACTCACCTAAAGGATTATTAGGAACACCTGTTCAATTTCTCATTAATGCAATTATCTAATCAACCAATCACATGGCAGTTGCTTCAATGCATTTAGGGGTGTGGTCCTGGTCAAGACAATCTCCTGAACTCCAAACTGAATGTCAGAATGGGAAAGAAAGGTGATTTAAGCAATTTTGAGCGTGGCATGGTTGTTGGTGCCAGACGGGCCGGTCTGAGTATTTCACAATCTGCTCAGTTACTGGGATTTTCACGCACAACCATTTCTAGGGTTTACAAAGAATGGTGTGAAAAGGGAAAAACATCCAGTATGCGGCAGTCCTGTGGGCGAAAATGCCTTGTTGATGCTAGAGGTCAGAGGAGAATGGGCCGACTGATTCAAGCTGATAGAAGAGCAACTTCGACTGAAATAACCACTCGTTACAACCGAGGTATGCAGCAAAGCATTTGTGAAGCCACAACACGCACAACCTTGAGGCGGATGGGCTACAACAGCAGAAGACCCCACCGGGTACCACTCATCTCCACTACAAATAGGAAAAAGAGGCTACAATTTGCAAGAGCTCACCAAAATTGGACAGTTGAAGACTGGAAAAATGTTGCCTGGTCTGATGAGTCTCGGTTTCTGTTGAGACATTCAGATGGTAGAGTCAGAATTTGGCGTAAACAGAATGAGAACATGGATCCATCATGCCTTGTTACCACTGTGCAGGCTGGTGGTGGTGGTGGTGTAATGGTGTGGGGGATGTTTTCTTGGCACACTTTAGGCCCCTTAGTGCCAATTGGGCATCGTTTAAATGCCACGGCCTACCTGAGCATTGTTTCTGACCATGTTCATCCCTTTATGGCCACCATGTACCCATCCTCTGATGGCTACTTCCAGCAGGATAATGCACCAAGTCACAAAGCTCGAATCATTTCAAATTGGTTTCTTGAACATGACAATGAGTTCACTGTACTAAAATGGCCCCCACAGTCACCAGATCTCAACCCAATAGAGCATCTTTGGGATGTGGTGGAACGGGAGCTTCGTGCCCTGGATGTGCATCCCACAAATCTCCATCAACTGCAAGATGCTATCCTATCAATATGGGCCAACATTTCTAAAGAATGCTTTCAGCACCTTGTTGAATCAATGCCATGTAGAATTAAGGCAGTTCTGAAGGTGAAAGGGGGTCAAACACAGTATTAGTATGGTGTTCCTAATAATCCTTTAGGTGAGTGTAGATTGAAAAATTGAGTCTTATGTATTACTATTATGCTGGCTTTATGTGCTTTTTGAGGCTTTAATATTGGTATCCATTCACTTGCATCGTGATGACCTACAGAGCTGAAATATTCTTCTAAAAATCTTAATTTGAGTTCAGCAGAAGAAAGACAGATATCTTGGAAGGCACGGGAGTGAGTAAATGATGAGAGATTTTTCATTTTTGGGAGAACTGTTCATTTATTGAAACGTTTCTGTTCATTGAACATTAGGGATTTTGTATTATTTCTGCAATAAGCCATTCAATGCCATGCATTAAAGTTGCATGTGTGCATGCAAATTATAGCTTGATCTTGCTTCAAAGAGGTGTAAGAAACAAGACAAAAATGGCGAGGGAAGGTTCTGAGCATTTGGGTGAGTGTGAGATGAAAAGGCACAGCTGGAGACCTAAACATTCTGGTCTGAAATTAGTCTTGATCAAACGTCTGTCTTTTATTATGTGAACACATTAAAACTGTCAGCTGTATTTGCATATAAATGGTCTCCACAGACTGCGAGACCACAGGGTTAGCAGGCCTGATACTGAGGGCTCTGTTGTGCTGTTGAAAGCTTGAAAACAGCTTTTCTTTTCTTCTTTATTTTCAGGCAGGGACTAGAAATGGTTCAAGCAAAAAAACTGAAAACGAAAATGCAGCTTTTTGCAGAAAGTAGTAAAAAATGGGAACAAAGTCCCTTTCAATTGTTCTGGAGTGATGTCATTGTTATTTCTTTCATGAAGGAATCTGCTGAATTACAATTTATTTGCCTAATTGCACATTATGAATGTTGCCTATTTACAATATTACTACAATTCAATTCACAGAGATGTATTAATTGATATTAGATGGCCAGTTTAATATATGTAAAATATTTGACCTTTTTTTTTAATTATAAGGATACATTTATTGAAGAGTTTTTTTATTTAGCTTCTATACTATGCTTGTTATAATTTCTATGCTGATTTTAGTGAGGCCAGTTGCTTATTTTTGGGCTTGTTTTTCCAGACCAGGTCGATTGTTTCTTTTGCGAGGTCTGGCTACAATGCAACTGGTATAAGCAAAAATCGAGGTTAAAGTGCATAAGGCACTTACAATGGAAGTAAATGGGGACAATATTTGGATGCTTTAAAGGTAGAAACGTTTTGAAGCCATGAGTATTTTAATGTTTACGGACTGGCCCATTCACTTCCCTTGTAGGTGCATTACTGTACCCCAGTTTTTTGCTTTTTTAAAGAAAGTAAAAGAAAAAAGAAAGGCTTCTGTTCCCCAGGCTCCGCCCCCAGAGTCTTCCACAGCTCCGCCCCCTCCCCAGAGACCATTCCTCACGCGGCTCCGCCCACTCCCTTCCTCCAGTGGTTCCGTCCGCCTTACTAGTGGCGACTCCTACAGCGGCTCCACCCCCTGACCCAGTCCCTGTCCAGTGGCAGCCTCCCAGTCCCCCTGACCCAGTCCCCATCCTGTGGCCACCTCCCAGGACTCCTGACCCTGGCCGTCTGCCTGATCAGCTCTGGTCGCCTTGGTATCCTGTCCGTCCACCTGATCAGCTCTGGTCTCCATGATCTCCTGGCCGCCCGTGTGGTCTGCTTTGGTCCCCTTGATCTCCTGGATCTGCCCTGGTCTCCCGGCCACCCGCCTGATATGCTCCCTGACCTTGCCATGTTCCTCTGCTCTCCTAATATTTTATTAAGTCTTGTTACTCCTGGGTGTGGTGGCGGGGGCGTGGTCGAGCATTCGTCCGGAGAGAGAGAAAATGGTAAGGGTGCACACACCTGAGTGCTATAATGTCTAACACCGGTTTCTGTTTGCAGTAAGCACTGGGGAGAGCAATATAAGTAGGAACCACACCAGAGTTGAGGAGAGAGAGCCCTGCACAGTCACCCACTGAGCCTGTGTTATTGTTAAGCTGAAAAGCTATTTATCTTCTGAGCGTGAAAATAAAACCTCGGATGGATTTTATTTTTTATTTAGTATTTTTTTGTCCACTGGTTTTATTACAAATTAATTTAACTATATTAACATTAACCCTTTCAGTTATATGTGTTAATATAAATAAAAAAGCATAAATGAATGGGGTTTGGATCAATTGGTGTCATAGAACCTTTTTATTAGTGGTTCTTCAAAGAACATTTGGAAAGAGACCTTTTGTTGAACCTGAAAATGTTCTTTGTGGCACTAAGAAATAAAATTGGTTCTTTAGGGAACTGGTCACTGAAAGGTTATTTGGGGAACCAAAAAATTGATTGACTGAATTTAAATTGTGTTGATTTTCACCATGTCGAACAGACTCGAAATTCTGTTTTCTTATCGTCTTGTCACTAGAGACACTATACAGTACGTGTATTGGCGTGTTCATTCTGCCTCCTCTGATAGCAAACAGTGAGGGGAGCTTAAAGAAGCCTTTAGGAATTCAGAACTGTTGACATGCTACCATTCTCTTTACATCATCAAAAGTAAGCAATGAGGGTATAAGGTATAAACAGCCTTTGACAGTCAGATTATTTCTATAAATGAAATGTGCATATTGACAGATAGCTGTAATAAGAATCTGCAACACTTTATCTACAGAAAAATCTTGTCCATTCCAAGTCTTAGAGGATTATAACACAAAGGGACGTTGTCTTTACATCTGTCTATATGCTTATGCAGTCGTATCTAGGGCAGAAAGCACAGTATTATTTTTACTGCAGGTGGCTGCTTGTTAATTGTATCTTGTTTCAGTGTTTGGATGTGCCCATGGCACCATGTAATGCGGTTTTGTAACTGGGTTGAACATGTGGTTGAAAGTGATGGCATGCTGTAGTGTAAACATTCCTGGTAAATCATATCTATCAATATGAATCTTAACTCAAGCAAATGTTTTTGCAAATTTTCACATCTGTTTTGCTTTTTTATATAGCAGTTTGACCCAAATACATCCTCTCTCATGGCTCTAGGGTTGCCAACCCATATTTTGGCCGAAATAAAGGCGTCCCGTACAGCTAAAGGTTTGCTTCAATTGAAATGTCCCATAAGGTATCATCGTTCAGTATTAAAGTGGTAAATAGCAAATATCACAAGCCCTTTTGACATTTAATGATGCAGAATGTGAATTATCAATCTATAATTCCGTTTTCACTATAGTTAAAATGCTCAACTTCTGAATATCTGAAATTTTAGTTGCAATTTTAAAAAAGCATTTAAACTAATTGTAATTCAATTGTTGATTTTAGGAATCAATATTTGCACAAGCAACTGTAAGGGAGTACTGATGTCAAAAATGATCATTATTACTAGTAAGAAGTACATTGTTGATATACATATTTTGAATTTAAATCAGTAAGAAATTATTACAGGTATTTGTAATTGCATTTTGAAGGAGAGAATGACAGATCATTGGGAAATTCTGCTACTGAAAATGCAGTTACAGATATCAATTTTTATGTTAATCTTATGTTTAATATATTTTACTAGTTGAAATATAATTTTTGATATCAAGAATGGTTATTCCCGTGAGAAATGACAACACTTTTGATATGAAGAATTAACATTTTACAAGTAAAAACCTAATTATTTTTAGAGTAGCAATTCCATTGCAGATATCAAGAATTAGCATTTTAACTAGTGAGTTAAAATGCTTGTTGCGTAAGTCATATGTTTTTGAAACAATGTGAGTGTGAGTAAATAATGACCGAATTTTGTGGTGAACTGTTCCTTTAAGGTCTGTGTGGAGGAACACAGTTCCACTCAGGAACACTCCGTCTTCTGGGCCCCGAGCAAATATTTTTGACAAGCAGAGAGTCAGTTATTAATAATGCTACAAATGAGCCAGAACAAAAATATGTGTCAACCTGACAATGAATGTTTATGGGATGTTTGCCATGGTTCAAATTGAGATACACGCTACCTAATTCACCTGCATGTTTCATTTGGATTGACAAGCAGCTCAAGAGTCGTACAGCTTAATAAAGTGGTTTGTAATCCCTGATGTGAGCATGTACTGTATAACAGAAAACTGCCTACCCAAGATACATGATTTCACTGCATATACAGCACTGACCCTAATGATCCTAACATATTGAGTCTAACTGTGTCTGTGTATCCTGATGCTTTTGCAAATAATAACAGAATTTTACATTTTAGGATTAGTATCCATTTAAGCTTGGAAACGAGGAAGTATTTCAAAATGGAAGATATCACACATATTTAAAATATAAGTTGATTTGGGACAGTTTTTTTTAAAGATCACACTCCATAATATTCATCTGTCTCAGTTAGGAAATGAACTCCATGAACTACTTGCCATCCCTGCAGGGGAAACCACTTGAAAGCATTCCATTGTACACGTGTGCACTTGAACAAAAGTTTATTTTGTTTGCGTGTGTACAGATAGTATTGGGAGCATCATTACAAATGTTTAGCATTGACATCAGACAACCAAACAGCTATTCATTTAGATAGAATTAACAATACTGCATTAACAGACCAGAAGACACCAGAGAAATTAGTGGAAATATTTGTGATCAGAATAAAAAATAAATATATATTTGATCACCTTTCTAATGTTGATCTTTGATCATTTTATTTATTTTCTTTAATCTTATTTTGATGTGATCAAAACAGTGTTAGGGAGACTATTCCATAGTTTAGGAGCAAAATATGAAAAGGATCTACCTCTGTGGATTTTGATATTCTTGGAACTATTAACAGGCCAGAATTTTGTGATCGTATTGAACATGTTGGAAGATAGTGTGGAGCTAGTCCATTCAAAGCTTTGTATGTAGTTTACTGAATTTTAAAATTACTACAAAATTTAACAGGTAGCCAATGTAACAATGATAAAATGGAGCTAATATGATCATATTTCTTGTTTCTCGTTAGCACTCTGGCAGCTGCATTTTGAACCAATTGAAGATTATCTATTGATCTTGCTGGACATCCTCCCAGTAATACATTACAATAATCTAGTCTTGAGTTCATGAATGCATAAGTTTTCTGCAGCAGATACAGAGAGCATGTGCCTTAATTTAGCAATATTTCTCAGGTGGAAGAATGCTGTTCTACAAACATTGGTAATTTGATTTTCAAAGGACAGATTGGTGTCAAATATAACACCTTAGTTCTTCACTGTTGAAGATGATGTAACAGTACATCCATCAAGGGTCAAATTATATTTTAGTGGCATATTTTTAGAGGTTTTTGGTCCAATAATTTGTACCTCTGTTTTGTCGGAATTGAGAAGAAGGAAATTTTTGGCCATCCAATCTTTTAGTGCATTGATACACTCTGCTAATTTGGAGAATTGTGAAATCTCATCAGGTGAAATCTCATCAGGTTTTGAAGAAATATAAAGTTGGTTATCGTCTGCATAAAAGTGGAAACTTTTCTGATAATATCTCCCAGGGGAAGCATATACAAGGAGAAAAGCAGAGGCCCTAAAACTGATCCCTGTGGCACTCAATACTTTACTTTTGTTTGGTTTGATAATTCCTCATTTACATAGACAAAGTGGTAGCGATCTACTAAATAGGGCCTGAACCAATGCAGCCAATCATTCTCATTAGGACTGGCAATTTTAGCCGGCTCATACCATATTTATGAGCAATATGCATTAGATGATCAGTGAAAAGACTGTTCAATCTGGCTAAAATGTACATGCCATGTCAACAGCACAGTGTGGCAAAGGAATGCTAATGACGTGTTAATGATGACAGACCCTCTGGATTTAATAGCTTTTTAGACTACCATGGCTGTTGTGGAATTTAAATGACCTTGCATTTGCCCTGGGTCCTCTAAACCATCAAAGATTCATTTTGGGCCTGCATTCTCATCTAATGTTCATCATTTAATGAAAAACATTTAATTAGTGTTACCATCATTCCATTTACTGTCTCCAAAAACATCAATCGAATCTTGTCACTCTACTAACCAAACAGTTCTGTGAAACACATTTTACCATGTTTAAGTCCTGAACAACCTGAACATTATCAAACACATTCAAGTCATGCGTCTGAAAGGACTTCTTGAGAATGTAAATGTGACTTGCAATATTAGCAGCAACGGAAAGAATCAGAAGATGGAAGGAATGCTGCAGACCTCCGATTTGATCACTGGCCCGTAGTAACACCCGAATACGAATACAGCTCCACAACTTCCGAGGAATGCTGTTTTCAAATACCTTCTTTGCTCACTGGCTGTCTCAGATCCCCTCCTGAAAAATTGCTTCTCTCTCTCTGGAGTCTCTCCAGACCCTTGCAGCTGTACAAACAGTTCAAAGGAACATTTTATGGCACCCTGCTGATATATTTAATTCAGTTAATGTACATTAATTTCTCAAATATGTTTCACCCATTTAATCCACTGTGATCCACTATACAGTACAGCTTTATTTAGCATGACCTTACTGCGCTAAAATTGACTTTTATAAGAATTGCATGGATATCTAGAGACTCTGTAATAGTCCTTCTTTTTTTATAGATACCAAATATACTCCGCAATGAATTAAGGCACTGAATCATATAGAACAATGCAACTATTAATTATAATGCACCCATGGGATATTTTGACATTTAACTTGCATAGCTAGATTGCATCTATAAGGTGACTCTACACTCAGTTCTTGTCTTAAAGATGTTTCTTTGTATCTAATGATATGGGAATTATATTTCAAATGATAAATTCTCATGTACATTTTGCAGTTGCAATCAGTCTTGGATTATTAAATTCAGTGGCTCTCAAAAATGTGCCGCAGGTCTGTTCTGATAGTGCTGTGGACAGCAGGGGAAAACAATGCTAAATGCAAATAATAAAATGCAACTAACCATATAATTGTGCACAGGTAGGACAGCGAAATAAAATGGATTATCAACTTTTAAAAGTAGAAAGTGCCTCATATATATTTTGTTGTTGGCATCAAATCCAGGTTGAGTCCAATAAAACTCTACTGTACAGTATCACTTGGCAAAAGCTAGCCAAATTAGGCAGATGGCAATACGGATAGATTGCTTGACATGTCCTCATCCTCAAAAATCATGAACAAAACTATGAAAACGTAAGTGGCCCTGCTCTGTATGGGATTCGAACCGGGGTCTCCATGGGACAGCTATCAGCACAGCTATCACAAACCAGCTGGCTCCTGATACACTCACCCCCCCACCCCCAACCTCACTCCCATCTGGATCACAGCACCACTGTAACCAGTCCTGCTCCACCCACTCCGAACGGGATTTGAACCGGCATCTCCAGCATGGGAGGTGCAGGCGCTAAAAAGGAGGCTGTAGACCTAAACATACTCTACATAAGTACGTGAACTAGGGATGTGCACGGATAGTTGACATTTGGCTAACCGCTCAACGTTTCACTATTCGAATACCAAAATCACTATTCGGTTATTCTACACGTGCAATACAGGTCTTCAACCTAACTCGAAGTCGACAAGTTGTAACAAACCATCAGGTTTGGGTTCGTTTTTCAAGTATAGAACGAGTTAGGGGCTGTTCAAACATGCTTTCCTGTGCATTTGCGCTGTTTTTCTATGTTCTGTTAGGCGTCTGAGTTTTGTCTTTCAGCATCTTGTGCAAGTTCGCCACATTTTTAGACACCAAGTAAAGTTAAAAATAACTTTATTTTTTATAAATGTATCATGAATGTAGCGTTTGTTGCACTGTGCTGCTTTCTGAAGAAATTCAGGTTGCAAAGAGGACTTCATGTGACTGTTACACCATTAAACATGATTCCTGCACACACAAGATTATATTTTGACCGCACAATAATATTTTTCATGTACAAGAGGATATTTTGAGTGCACAAAAAGTTATTTTGTTTGCGCTTGAACTCAGTTTTGTAAAGCAATGTATCTTCTTGCAAAGATTAATTTCTTTTTTGCATATGCAAGGTCTCACTCGTTCTCTCTCCTCGTATGTCCTCTGTGTGCGCTCGGAAATTTAGACTGGTCATTTTCTTTTCCAACCTTATTCCAATGCTAAGTCCCGCCTCCTATGTCAGGATTGGCTATTAGAAGCTGCTTACAAGCGTGCTGCAATTGGACAGATGAGGTAGATACAGCAACCATGCACATATCAGTGTAAATGTAGCAGAAGTTCAGCACACACTTTATATACTGTATGCAGTTATCATTACAAAATATATTTACCCCATGGATTGCAGACTTACCAGGAATACTGTAAAGCTTAACTAACTTAATGTAATTTTTTTTTTTAATGTAGTTGCCTGGGATCATGCAATGCTAGGATTTCTTTTTTTTTTTTTTTTTTTTACTTATGCAGTCTCAAACAATTGAGGTGCAATAGTCTGTACATTTAATTTACCACATACTATGACAGGAGACATAATTAGCCTCTGTTATATTTCTTCCATTTCTTCTCCTTAATCAATTTTGCCAGAGGGGTTGTGGTAGAATGCATAAACTTAATAAAAAACAGGATACTGAACATTTCAAGATACCCCACAGCTTTGAAATGCAAATATAAACAGCTTTTTTTTTATTATCAAGAATAGAAGGTTAATTTTTCAATATTTATAATATTCATAATATGTATAATATACAAGGCTGTTGAAAAAATTGGAGATAACACAATAAAGAAGGTGGACAAAATAACATGTTTATTAAATAAAATAATATTTCATATAATAATAACAAAAAGAAGAAGGTTCGGTGGTTGCTGATCCATAGTAGACTGTAATCTGGTCACACATATTTTAATAAAATGCTGTCTCAGAATATACTGTGGGATAGAAAGAAGTCAAATTAAGTTCCCCCAAAACTACACTCTTACATTAGGCCTAAAGAGTTTTACACATAGGAGAGATAAAATTTATATAATTTCAGATGAAAGTGGAAGCAAGCAAGTAGCTACATAAGTGTAATGTGGTAACCCAGACAACCAAATACTAGTCAAGTGTACCACACTAAGAGAGCTAGCCAGACAGATAATTAGCTAGTAAGTCTATTGGCAGCATACAGACTAAACAATATATTTCATAAAGGTTAAACAAAAACAGTGAATTCAACAAAAGAGCTCATTGTGCACTTTATTGGCTGCTATTTTGAGTAGTGTTTGAGGTTTCATTACAATAAACATTATTTACTCCCACGTTCCATCGAAAAATACATGAAACTTTCATGCAATCTAGCGGTTAACCGAATGTTAAAAACTGTAACTGTGTACATCCCTAATATAAACTCAGACTCATCTTGCTACGCAACCTCGATTTCACACGTCGTTGCGTTTTAATATATGTCAGAGCGCAATTCAGAACCTAATGCAAATACGCGCTGTATTCTCAGCATTGCCACAAGGGGTGCTACAATGTTTTTTATTTTTATATCAACAAATGTCATGGCGGAGCAGCAATTTGAGGAGAGTCTTGCCGAACAAGTTAGATTATACAAACATATTTTTCTGTCAACTTTCCAGCAAATACAAAAGCACACATTCCTCAACTCTCGACATGTTGACTCCACCACACCTGGATTCGTAACGCCTAAAAAATATTTCATGCCTTGTGGCCCGAGGTTTGTGACCACCAGAGCAATGCAAGAGTGCATGTAATGTATGTACAATGGGATCACACATTAGCCATGCGTGAAGTGGTGAAGCACTCGCGTCTGTGTTTGCGTACAGTGTTTTGGACCTAAATACTACAGTCTCTAGCGTCAGTCGCTCGTGCGCCTCCTGAGGCCAGAGGAGTGAGGTTTACACTTACTGCACAGCTATCCCGTACCAGCTGGCTCCAGTTACACAAAGCATTAGAAAATATGACCCATACTAAATTAAATGTGGGTTAAACATGGTGTGGCATGGTGGAGGGTGGGGCCGGGACGTGATCCTACACACCCGGTCCCGCCCTCCACCGTGCCACACATGGTTTGTGCTAAACAGAATATGTTTTAGGCTGTGAATTATTGGCTTCCGAGAGCACTGAAATTCAAGAGACGTTTAGAAAATAAACATTCAAACCGCAAAGACAAAATTTTTAACTAAAAAAGTAAATTATTCTATTCAGCCAATGTTGTGTTCAATTTATTAGCATATTGTTGGACCTGTGCAATTCAGGGTAACATTAATACATTTGGGTCAATACATTTTTGACTTTAAGGATATATTAGTATGATAATCAATTATTGTTTGTTGGGTCGCCAATTGATGACCAATTTAAAAAATGGGTGCGGCGAACTTAATCAGCACTTTGTTCGCAGTCATTTCAATAGAAGGTTTATTCCAGCATCTTCTTTTCAATGCATGACATTGTTTGATGTTAACTGTAAGTTGGTCCAGTCTCTTCCCCACAAAGTATTTATTAAAAAATAAGACAAAAGAAGTTACATTTAAAATATTACACAAATGTTAACCATCTAATAGTAGGGTGGATTAGGGTAATGTGGGACACTTTTTGCAATTCTGACTTGTACACCATATTTCCATATGAAGGCAAAATCCCCAAGATGTTCCCTTATGATATCAACAGACAATTTTTCAGATATTGTATTTGATAACAATTTTGAACATTGTTTTATTTAGAACCGATTTATATCCTTAACATTAATTTTATCTAAATCCTATGTCATTGACCTTTCACAAGGGGTACTTCCTGTTTGACGATTTTCCCGCCCACATTTATGACATCACTTCCGCAAAGTCATGTGATTTCAATCAATTGCCCCCCTCCCTTTGCTTGGATTCAACACCAATCATGTTTATGTTGTAAAAGAAGAGATAAATGCATTTGAGCTTGGGTGTCCCACATTAGTCAGTGTCCCACATTACCCTAATCCACCCTACACTTTCAAAATACACTGAAAGTGTTGAGAAAAATAGTGTACTTTTTATGTTATTAACACAAACTCTCAGGTATATGTGCGTTTTACTTTCTTTTTATCCTTTTTTAAGATGATTATTATTCCTATGTTATATCTCTGCTGATACAGCTGCAAAACCCTTGAAATGTCAACAATTAGAATCATTGCACAACTTATTTGAACCTTTTCTCTTTAGCTCTTGTTCTTTTCTTTTGTTAGCATTTTATACGTTTCTATAATTGCTGAAACAATCTTTCATATAAGATTTTTTAGGCTGTAATAAACAAACAATAGGTCCTAAATATAAAAAAAATATGTGTGGCTTGTCCAAAATACTTTCTACTCCACTTTATCTCTGTTTGTTGTTGCCTCTAAATAACGCCACACTCGCCTTGTGGTTGTGAAAAGATTGCAGAAGCGTCGCCCCTCCCGGAAATGACGCGAGCCAATCGCAGCGCTCAATGTGCGTGACGTCAGCCGGCGTCGTGCAACGCTACTATGTAACAATCGGAACTTTCCGCTCGCAGATTAAAGCGCTGGAATGTTGCGTTTATCATTGGCGTCGGAAAAGCGCTTGGAATGTAATGCGAGAGATGGGACGACTCGTCAGTTTGTTATGCTTTTTTATTATAGACAGTAAATTATGCATTAGTACATAGGCAGCCAAGCTCCGAGCGTCAAGATTGTGGATTTGTCATCCGAAAATATGCGAGAAGACGCGGATTTGACGGGATTTATCCGTTTGGGAAGTTTGTGACAGTGTCCTTATGACCCACGCGCAAGAGATGACATCTATCTCTAATCCATCACTGGGAATACTGCCATAATAATCTACCTGACCTCTCTGAATGTTTGTGTCGCCCACATGCACTGGATTTTGGATTGGAATCACAAGGTGGACGTTGCGTGCATCAGATCCCTGCAGGTTTGTGGAGGATGCTGCCCAGCTGGAGCTGAGAAGATCTTTGGATTCACCATCAAACATCTCCATCGGGATCGAAGGACACATGCAGGCCAAAAAACGCTATTTAATTCTCTTCTCGGTTGGCTTATGTCTCATTCTGCTCATCTTCCTGCATGGACCAGCATCCAGAAGGAGCCCAAACCGAAGGGATGACCCGCATCCACACTGGCCCCACTTCTCAGATCCTTTACGAGCCTTCATACCCTGGGATCAGACCTCAACCGAGGACTATAATGTCAGGACATCTCCAAAACACAAGAGAGATGACAACCATGGAGTTGTCACGTGTGGTATGGACTCCTGCTTTGATTTCGCCCTGTGTAAGAGGAATGGCTTCAAAGTTTACGTCTACCCGCAACAAAAGGGCGAGAAGATTTCCGAAAGCTATCAAAACATCTTATCCTCTGTCGAAAGCTCCAGGTTCTACACTTCTGACCCGGGACAGGCTTGTCTCTTTGTCCTGAACATGGACACCTTGGATCGGGACCAGCTGTCCCCACAGTATGTGCATAACCTCAGAACTAAGATCCAGAACTTGAATCTGTGGAATAACGGGAGGAACCACCTCATATTTAATCTTTACTCCGGAACGTGGCCGGATTACACGGAGGATTTGGGGTTTGACATCGGTCAGGCCATGTTGGCCAAAGCCAGCATCAGCACCGAGAACTTCAGACCCAACTTTGACATCTCCATCCCCTTGTTCTCCAAAGATCACCCCAGGACTGGAGGGGAAAGGGGGTATTTAAAGTACAACACAATCCCTCCTTTTAGGAAGTATATGCTGGTTTTTAAAGGCAAGCGCTATTTGACTGGGATTGGATCAGATACTAGGAATGCTCTTTACCATATCCATAATGCAGAAGATGTGGTGCTGCTCGCCACATGCAAACATGGCAAAGACTGGCAGAAACATAAAGATGCCCGCTGCGACAAGGACAACGCTGAATATGACCGGTAGGTAGCCTAAATATTGGCCTTCTTTGCCACAAAAGTTGTGGCACTATGTAAAAACTCTCATTAATATGTCATAAATATTATGCTATATGTAATGCTTCACAGATCAGTAGTTCATGTACAAGCAAATAAGAATATACAGTAGTAGCACTGGACACTTAAAAACTGTGAATGGCATTGCAACACAAAATCAAACCAAGTGGTGATTATTTTAAAGAAAGACATTTTTCAACCAGTATTTTTAACCAAAAAAATTTGAATGGTGAAACAATTGACACATTGTCCAAAATAAGTCACATTTAAAAATGTGTTAATGCCATTGCATTAGATAGCAAAATATTGAACCAAGTGGAATCTGCAAACAAACACTTCTTAAGCTTTTCTCAGCACTAACTTCACTTCTCTGAGCCGTAATTGCTATTACTTTTAGTTTAATCAACTGGTGTCAAGGTTTTTTTTTTAGTGTTTGCATCAAGGCATTTCCTCTCACAGAAGTCCTAGAAGAGTAACCACAGGTGCTATTCAGCACATGAACTATGGGCATGTTTCACTAACATTTAACAAAGCATCCAAATACATGTTGTTTTCATTTTGAACTGTATATCTAGTGTTTTATCATTAAATCCTAACAAACTTCTTTTGGTGAAGTGAGTTTGTGCTATCTTGAAAAATAAATGCTGCTTGGTTTGAAGTGTCTAATGACATTCACACCCATTTATGTATGAATTAAGTGTCTATGTACTTTATAGGGCCACCGTACACTGTAAAACCTAATGCTGTCATTACTGGAAAAATCAAGTTGTCTTAATTAAACATTCGTTGAAATGTCAGGTTTTGAGCTCATAACTTCAATATGTATGTTCAGTTAACTTATTTATCTTAAAAATCTGTAGACTTAAGATTTTAAGTGCTAATAACTCAAAATATTGAGTACAAAATTGAGGATACGGGAAAGACCCATCATTCCTTGCACTTGAATTATCTAAATGTTTCCTTGGTCGAAAAGAACTAAAGTGGCCATTAAATAGTTATTTTTATTTCTCCACTTTTCTCCCAATTTGGAATACCCAATTCCCACTACTTAGTAGGTCTTCGTGGTGGTGCTGTTACTCCCCTTAATCCGTGTGGCGGAGGACAACTTTTAGTTGCCTCCGCTTCTGAGACTTCAATCCGCGCATCTTATCACATGGCTGTTGTGCATGACACCGCGGAGACTCCCAGCATGTGGAGGCTCATGCTACTCTCCACGATCCACACACAACTCACCACACGCCCCATTGAGAGCGAGAACCCCTAATCGCGACCACAAGGAGGTTACCCCACGTGACTCTACCCTCCCTAGCAACCAGGCCAATTTGATTGCTTAGGAGACCTGGCTGGAGCCACACAGCACACCCTGGATTCGAACTCACGACTCCTGGGTTGGTAGTCAACGTCAGTTCTCGCTGAGCTACCCAGGCCCCCTTAAATAGTTGTTATTACATATTCATAGAGGTTTTATCTCTTTCGTAGTGTTATTCATGTTGTTGCAAATAGTTGTTTTATGTGACATCGTCATTAGGTTGATCTGTGTCTCATTTGGCCAAGTTGGACCCTGTTAACTCTAATTCAGTTCACCTTGTGCATGTGCATCTGAAGTACGGGTTTACATGCATTTCAGTGTAGAATTAAGTTTGTTTAATGAATGACCTAGAATCAGTTATAAACTTTTATTTGACTTGTGTTATTGTATTATGAACACCAAGATAAGTGAACTTAATTACACAAGTTTTGGAGACGCCATTACTCAATTCAATTGGCAATTGACTCAAACGTCAACATATTAGGGTTTTCAGTGTATGTGACTCAAAGTTCATAGATGTTGAACCATTTTAATGTACATATTTGATATTTTAAGCATTTATAACAAACATTTCATAATGTTATTTGAATGAAAATGAGCTTTTATGAACTGTTACTAAAACTGTACCTGTTTGTTGACAGCTTGGTTGGAAACAAACAGATACTAAAAGTTGTTTTTGTGTTACAACCCAAAATGCACATTTGTCTAATAACAATCTTATTTGCCATCAAAAATAATTTCATTTCATGTTGGGATGCTTTCAAATGATGGAAACAAAACTAGTTCCTCTCTGCTGCGTTTGATACTGTTGATCATCGTATCCTCCTTCATAGACTTCAGCACTATATTGGTCTCTCCGACACTTCCCTAAAATGGTTTCGCTCTTATCTTACAGATAGGACTGAGTATGTAGCCTTGGGGAAGGCAAAATCCTCACCTCATATTGTTACCTGTGGGGTCCCCCAGGGCTCCGTACTCGGTCCAACTCTTTTTACTATTTACACGCTTCCCCTTGGTCGTGTCGTCAGCAGGCATGGAATTCACTACCATTGCTATGCTGACGACACACAACTTTATCTTCATATCACACCCTCAGGTTCCCCATCTGTCATCATTTCCCGCCTCACCGCCTGCTTGGAGGAGATCGGGGCATGGATGAATCAAAATTTTCTGCAGCTGAATGGCTCTAAAACAGAAGCCATCCAAATCGGAACGCCTCACCAACTACGTTCGTCTCCTTTCACACTTGTTTCTTTTCTTGGCAATACTATTTCTCTCTCTCCTTCCGTTACTAACCTTGGGGTCAAGTTTGACCCATACCTTTCTTTTGACAATCATGTCACCTCAATCTGTAAAACCTCGTTTTTTCACCTACGTAATATTTCAAAACTGCGTTCCTCTCTTTCCTTCTCAGCTGCGGAGAAGCTCGTCCATGCCTTTGTCTCCTCCAGGCTGGATTACTGTAACGCACTGCTGTGGGGAATCCCTGGTAGGAGCCTCCAAAAGCTCCAGTTTGTGCAGAATAGTGCTGCCAGGGTCCTAATGAGAGTGCGGAAACATGAGCACATTACTCCTATCCTAAAATCCCTTCACTGGCTTCCTGTTCACTTCCGCATAGAATATAAGATCCTCTTGCACACTCACTATTGTCTGCATGGTGCGGCCCCCACATACCTCACTGATCTCCTTTCCCGAAATAGTTCCACTCGGACCAGAGCAGGCAAACGGCATCTCCTGGTTATACCTAGGACACGGCTCAACACTATGGGCGACAGGGCTTTTAAAGCATCCGCTCCTCGTCTGTGGAATGCCCTTCCAGAACAACTTAGAGCTCTCAAGACTACGGATGTTTTTAAAAAAGAACTGAAAACTTATCTTTTTAGAAAAGCGTATTTTTAAGTATTTTTTTAAGTGTTTGCACACCCTAAGTGTCTGCGTATTTATTTATTTTTATTATTTTTATATATTATATTATTTTTGTAAGCACTTTGAGATTTGATGTCAAATGTAAAGTGCATTATAAATAAAAATTTCATTCATTCATTCATTCATTCATGTAGTGATTTGTTTTTAAAGCCTGAGCTGATGCTTAACATTATAGCATGTATCATTTCAAATCCAAAGTGGAGTGCAGATGAAAACACATCTTGGTTTTAATGCATTATGATGTACGGTCAGTGAGTAGGATGCAAAAGCTTTCAGTGTAGATAACAACCCTGAACCCTGTTGGAATATCTATAGCTTAATTTCAGGATGTATTGCAAATGCTTGGAAACTTGGTCGCAATTTCAATATCAGTTACACGGTTTTCATATATTATATGTCAATTGAAGTGTGTGATTACTGTGCTTAATTTGGCAGCAAACAGAATTGCAAAAAATGTTTTCAAACTTCCTGACAGATTTGGATTGTCATGAGGGTCAATAAATGATGACAGAAGTTTCATTTTCAAGTGAGTTATCCCTTCAGCTTTAAATGCTTATACATCTTATGCTTATACTTATATTTTTTAGGGTCCATTTTGGCCCTTTGATTTAAGGCAGGTGTGAAAAAGTCACATTTTGCTTCCTCATTACATTGCCTTTAACAGTGTTGAACAAACAGTCATGTCTGTGTGTGTTGAAGGGGCCTCGGGCCCCGATTTCCTGATGTGTTTGTTTTCTGGTGACCAGGCACTCGTTGAGACATTGCCGGGGGGCTCTCTGATGGATTAGTGGAAACAATGACTCTGGTGCCAGTGAGGGGGAAAGCAGCCTTCCCTCTGGTTTAACAGTGGTTTCCCAGAGCCCCACCCAATCACCCGAGAATGTTTGTGTCCTGGGTGACCCCTCGACTCTAGTAGTGTGACCCCAGTGCCAAACCGCCTACCGACAGTCTGTTCTGGGTGACACGTGGAGACGCTCACATGCCACTCACCGTAGTTAACAAGATAGTCCTGCCGAAACACAGCTGTCTCTATTTGTCTTATACATGCTACAATACTCATTATAGGGGCGGGCGATGTGACCCAAAGTCTTATATCAAGATATGAGTACTTTTATATCACAATAGCAAATTGTGATTTATAGTAATTTTATTCTGAAGTGGAAAACCAATAAAAATCGGTTAACATAATAAATAAGCATATTTTAGTCTAATGCCTATATATGGAAATGTCTAGTCAGTGAAATAAATACTTTTTAAATGAAAACTACTTCCTCTTGAATAATTTTCTCTTTTATTTAGAACTTTACAGACAAAGTTAAAAAGAAAAGAAAAGAAACACTCGGTTTTAAATCAACCTCACCATAATACTCAGTTTCACATTATGCCACATTTCAGTCTGAAAATATTACATTTATTAATAAACACACACAACGAAAATAACAAGTTTTGCGGAAAATACATTTCAAATATATTTAATACTTCTTGCAACAACAACAGAAAAAGACGTCTTATGGCTTTCATAATATTCTTTAGTGTGCTTCATTTTAAGGAGGTGTAACAGATTGTTTGTATTACCACAAGTGATTGTCATTTCGAGACAGTTTGCAGATAATTTTTTGTGAACCTACACAACAGATGTCGCACCTGTTTTAATAACAAGCTCCCCTTCAGATCACTGTGACTGCTGCATCCTCTGATATAAAGTGCTTCGGATTGGCCCGCAAAATCTCAATAGGCCTTGATTATGGCAGCGCCATCTTGATTTTTAATGGGAATGACAGCGAGGCTATGAGGAAAAGACTTACCATCTCTTCAATGGCACGGACAATCCAAAAACACTTTAAACTCCTGAACAGCCCATTAAAGAGACTGTTAGTCTATCACTCACAGCCTCATTGTCATTCCCTCATTGTCATCCCCCAAAGATGGCGCTAGCATGAATAAGGACTTGCAAAGAATTAGCAATGAGTTTGTGAGCACCATTGCCTGATTTGCAAATATATATTAAAATCTGTTTTGATTGACACTTCGTTTCGTCACCATGATATATCGTCATACCACCCAGCCCTAATAGTAATTTTTATGCTTTGTGATGAGCACCCCCCAGTCTATGCCTAATAACCTACTTGGTCTCATAGAAAAACGTTACTATACCTACATTTGCAAATTAATTTTATCGTGGATCATTGTGCGTATCACAGCAATTTCCTGGTTAAAAAAAAACTCTTGAGGTGCTTTAAAAATTAGGACTTTTATTCACATTTGCACAAATCACAAGTTAAATGGCTTACTTTACACTCTGTTCCTCACACAGTACTATCATATGACATCTAAACAATTTTATTAAAGGCTATGACTGGGATTGTTCCAGGTTCAATACAAGTTAAGGTCAATCTACAGCTTTTGTGGCATAATGTTGAGTACCACTGCAATTTATTTCGACTCGTTCCTAATAATTTTTTTTTTCTTTTTTAATAATTTTCTCCCCTTTTTCTCCCCAATTTGGAATGCCTGCCCAATTCCCAATGCATTCTTAAGTCCTCGTGGTGCACATCTTATCATGTGGCTTGTGCATCCATGCACAACTCACAACGCGCCCCACTGAAGTTACCCCAAGTGACTCTACCCTTCCTAGCAACCGGGCCAATTTGGTTGCTTAGGAGACCTGGCTGGAGTCACTCAGCACACCCCGGATTCGACCTAGCGACTCTAGGGGTGGTGGGCTCATTCCTCCTTTTCTTAAAAAAAAAGAGCAAAAATCGAGTTTACAGTGAGGCACTTACAATAGAAGTTAATAGGAAATTATTGAATGCTAAAATATGCCCTGTTTCAAAAGTATAGCCACAAGACACAAAGGATATGCATGTAAACGTGATTTTAGTGTGACTTATAAGCCTTTTCCGAGTTAAGTTATAGCCAATTTTACAACATCTTTACCAAGGTTGGGAGGGTTACTTTTGAAATGTATTCCACTACAGATTACAGAATACATACTGTAAAATGTCATTTGTAACGTATTCCAATAATTTACTCTAGGTCAGTAACATATTCTAAATACTTTGGATTACTTCTTCAGCACTGGTAGATTTGTTTAAATTGTTTTGACTATAAAAAACTCTTCCAGTACAGTAAGACAAAATACACGTGTTAAAAATACATTCTCTGATGCCGAAAAGATGTTTGATGTGGTAGAATGGGATTATCTTTTTAAGATTTTGGAAATATACGGGTTTGGGAAAATTTTTACTGGATGGTTTAAGTTACTTTATATACACCCGATAGCGGCGTTTCAAACAAATGGATTCATTTCAGATTATTTTATTCTGGATAGGGACACCCGGCATAGTTGCCCTCTTTCCCCCTTATTGTTCTAACTGGCCCTGGAACCATTAGCAGCTGCGATAAGAAAGGAAGTTGATTTTCCAGCGGTGGTGGCGGGAGGTGTGGCGCATAAGCTTTTGCTTTACACAGATGATATTTTATTATTATTCTCAGACTCCTCTAGATCTATGCCTTGCCTCCACAGAATTATTCATTTCTTTTACAAGTTCTCAGGATACAAAGTCAATTGGTGTAAATCTAAAGCTTTGGCTCTGACAGCACACTGCCCAGTAACAGCTTTTCAGCCGGGCACTTTCAAGTGGCCCAAACAGGGCATGACGTATTTGGGCATTTTTATTCCCAGCAAATTTGTCTGATTTAGTTGAGTTCATTTTAACCCCTTAATAAATGTTTTTTGTGCGATGAGGTCAGGTGTGCTTCATTACATTTATCCATGTTTGGGAAGGTTAATGTTATTAAAATTGATTGTATTCCAAAACGTAACTACCTGTGTCGTGGAAAATACTTTGAGAGTTTTCTTGCATTTTAGAGAGATTCTTCAGAGTCCAGGGTACCAGATGCCAAAGTTAAAGTTTATTGAATCACCAACAAACTTGAGAAAGGCCAGCTATCCATTCTGACTCTCTTAGTCCAAAACCTCATCTTCTACACAGTTTGTTATCTGGCATTACCTCATTGCTTCGCCCCTTCATTATTTTGGTAACCAATGGATACTATTCACCACCATTATCTCACAGAGCCTTTTGATATGTTTTTACTGGTAGAAACCTGGCTTTAATCTTTTTAATTACTTTGACCACTGGCTGTTTTTACTCCTTATCTTCAACTGTGTTTCAAGGTCCATAGCCTCATTATTTTGTTACAGCTGGGTGCTCTTTGTGGTTTTTGCAGCATCAACACTTTTAGTAACCGCATATGCTCTCTCCTGGGTCACACAAAGGCCAGGAAACTCGTATAAGTACTTTGAAATAAAAACATACTATAATATTGAAAAATATACTATATATTCCCTCCTTTGAGACTTATAAAAAGTCTCACCTCTATTACCCTTACCCAGAGTGCAACCTCACAAGCCAGTCTCATTCCTTTCTGCCAAGTGACCAATACAAGTCACACATTCATCTAATAATGACTGTTCTTATGGAACTGTGCACTGGAGGAGAATAAGACCAAAAAAATCCTCCCCCACTTTTGACTAGGAGAAAGTAAAAAGATCTTATCTCCCTAGTTAAGTTCTTTCTGAATGGTAACAGTGATCAAAACAAATCAACTTCTTGTATAAAGCATGTGCATGCTGATTTAGCCTTGCATTATGTAAAGGAGATCAGCGATTAGACTCATTTCAGTAGATTAACAAACTTCCGTGATTAAACAATATCAGCAAATTACTCATCATATGATACGTCCCACGGTGCCAGAGGAACTCACAGACATTTCCGGTAGTCTGGAGCGCTATCTGGTGGTGTGTTGGAGCAGACAGTGGGTTTTTAAACCACCAGTAGAGTCTTGCTCTTGCTGCTAAGCACTGAGGTGCTCGTCGATCCTTTTCTTTATTTTTTAATGTCTTATTCTCTGGCCCTCCAGTGGCACTTCCAGTGTTTTTAAAATTAAAAAATTCATACTATATTTCATTCTACATCAATTTACTCAGATAATAATACCTTCAGAGATGATTCAAACAACAAATGATATTTCTAAAACATTTAAAAAGTTCACATTTTCAAAATAAACATTCTTAGCATTCCCTTTTAATTCTGGTTACATTACCTTGTAACATGGATAATGATCTGCTTCAGAAACTCATCATTCCCTTTCATTATCATTGACTGATTAGACAACAAACATAATTTTAAAAGAATAATAACTTCAGGAAGGTGTATATGCCAAAATAATAAACATAACATCCTCTATCTTCCTGCCTACACTATCCAATCTAAAATACTACCTAATTTGTTATAAAAGAAAATACAATGAGTATGCTGACTCCCTTACTATCCAAAAACAATAGAAAAGTGAAAATAAAATGCTCCCCTTCCCTACCACTCATGTGTAATTCCAGGGTTTTTTCTATAAGTCGTCCAGGGCATGTGGGGTATACAGTGGCCCCAATGTCAATTCCAGGTGGTTTTACAGATACATTGATCATCTGTTTAGCTGCAGCATTGGCCAGCATTGATCTGAGAAGAGGCACAACACAACAAAATAACAGCACAAAAATAATAACAACAGCTATGGCTATTATTACTCCAACTTCAGTAAGTCATTCTCTCCAGGATCCAAATAGTTTGTCAAACCAATTTCTAACCAAGCCATTTTACTTGTAGGTTCTAGTTGGCCTGTAGGCTTTCAATGAGTCATCAATGTAATTAATGAATCTTTGCTGGCTGTAGTATATGCAATTAATCCGTCCCGTATTGTTATTAACCTTTCTATCTTTTCTTTTTTTTCTTGCATCTAAATAAACAATAGGGTCTGGCTGGTATGCTCTTTTTACTCTGTTTGTTTTGCACAGTTTTTCTAGATGCAGTCTGAATTTCACATTCTTCATGGGTCACATGTCAACATTGTTATTTCTTGAACTTGTCTTACTCTTGTACATATTCCTTTCTAATTCATTGGTATTGTAGGCTGCAATTGTTTTCCATCCTCTCTCTTTCAGCTGGTCATCCTGACCAAACTTGCTTCAATGATGATAACAGCATGACTATTTCATTTTATATGCATAAAGCACACTGTAATCACCTCATATGGTTACATGTTTTATATTAACTAACAATCATTACTTTCTGCATTCATTTGATTAGTATATTAAATTATTTCCCTTATTACAGTCATTGGTTACACACATTCTTGTAAGATAGGAAATGTGTGCACACCCACATACATTTGCATCTCGTTTCTAGCACATGGGTCCTCTGCCTCCTCCAGGCAGGTGCCAGGCAGAGCCTGGCTTTGTTCCAATTAAAAACATTAGATCATCCCTTTAGTATCTATACACAAACATTTTCAGGGTCATTCACAGAAAGGCTACAGTTCTCCCCAGAGGAAAACTATCACTGGTGTTCCTTATCTTAATACTCCCTACTCATTCACTTATCACATACATTTCATTTCCTCCTGTTTCCCAAGGTCTCTAACTGTCTGTATCACATTAAGTAATTTTCCCTTAACACAGAAAGGCCTTACATAGGAAACTGCAAGCTAAGCTGTTTTCCATAGTTTCAGACTGCATTAGAGTAATTCACAGTATTAAATCAATAAAAGAATGATCAAATATATGACATCATTCATTTCTTCATACATATCTTCATTGGAGGAATCAGTTTCCATCCAGTTTGGTCTTTCTGTTGCATTGGACCATTCACATTGATCAGTGCCATCTGCTTAGTTATAGCTTGGATAAATAATTATTTGATCAATGGTAACATACAATAAAATATTATTCCCCTCACAAGAATTTCTGTTTCAATCATTGTACCAATTTTAGCCAACCCTGCACCCTATTTCTTAAATAATTCAATTTATATTGCTACAAACAAACAAGACAAGCAATCTTAATCTTTAGTCACCAGCATGTTTTTTCCATTCTTCATTACTTTTAAAATGTACATGAGTTCAATTAAAGCATAAGTAAAAGTATTAATCATCTTCCAGTCTAAATTAATTATCATACAAACATTGCCATGTTTGTTTAATACTTCTATAAAAAGTCAGGCACTCCTTTGTCTGCAACGGCTCTCAAAACTTTACCCCCAAAACCAATCTATAAATAATCCTCTACACAGGGTATGATCCCCTGATAACACATTGACAGAATGCTTTGTTATTAAAATGCAGTCGGGTTCAGTGGAACTTTCCATTTTCGGGCAGGTCTCTTCTAGACCTCCCTTTTGATGCTTCTGATCTCAGAGCATTCATCCACTTCCTTAAACCCCTTTCAAACCTTCTTGGGCAGGTTTCCAGGGCGGTGACGCCCTGCCTTAGGTTGCTCAACCTTTTTTGCCATTGTCAAGTCTTACCCGTCATTGGGTCGTCACCTCTTGCTACTGGTCTTGATACTGCTCAGTCCTCAATCCTTAATAATTTGGTATCAGTAAACAGATATTTTCTTTTTCAGGGAGTATCACCAGAAAACCGACACAGCCAATGGGACCATCTACAAATGCTTAAATATGGGGACAATAATTCGTTGTTAACATGGTTAAATTAAAAAAAGCATTATTAAAAATGCATCAATCTATTCAAATTGTCCAAATTAAAAGTAAAATATGCTATAATTTAACTCATTTATAGATCACTAATTTCCATTCAGGTTGTATTTCTGCTACTTTAGCAAACATCACAAAAGACCATGTATCATGGTTGGGACTAACATCAGAACAAAGCCCTTAATTTAAAAACATCACCTTAATTCAATAATATTCTCTAGATAGTTTTTGAATCTATATTTCAGATGAATGTTCAACTTAATCTCTTGTCTTTAGTATAGACCCTTAACTTTAGATTGCCCTGTGAATATATAAAATCTTATATCATTGATGAGGAGAGCTGTTTGAACATCTCCTTCATATCACTATATCTAACATATTGTCAAAGCACGTCATTTTACATATAAAAATCTAATAAAAATAAAATAAAATAAAACAACTTAAGAGATATTCCTTGAAAATCTGTTCTTGTGTTTCTGTTTCAAGCAGACACTTATCCATTTTAGACCACTCCCTCACACTGTTTCTAATCTCATTACAGCTATTTCTTCTTCTTTCATTTTACAATCTCACAATAATATATTTAATTTATTCTTCAACAGTAAAAATAGTGATATTTATAATAATTGATTATATTAACGGCTTTCAAACTTTCCCACCCCACACCATTTAAAAACAAAAAAACTACTCTCAACTCACTTCTGTCCATTCAAACAACATACATAGAACCTGCAAATCTTTAATAAACATAAGCTTTACATTCTCTATATAATCAATACAGCTTACTTTTAGCCTTCTGTTCAAGCAGAGATTTACATTTACAACACCTATCTTATTATTAATATATTATAATCCCTTTATTATTATTAACTAATAATTTATTATTACTACTTTCTCCATTTCTTACTCATTCTCAGGTGAAAAAACTTCCATTCTATCTAATAAAATAATATAAATCAAGTTTTTAAACTAACAGATAAGTAAGTAAAAGTTTAAACAGAATAAAGTCATAAAGAGGCACAATGAAAATTCAAACATATCTCTTTTTTTGTGTTTTGAAATAATTGCTCAGTAAAATACACTACGTTCTTTGAATTTCTCATGACTCTTACATTTTTTTATGCAAATGTTTCATCATCATTTAACAGTTATCATTATTATACTTCTAAAATGGTACTTTCATGTATTAACTATGGCAAATGGAAATAGTAGTAATAGAAATAGACACTCAATAAACTCTTTGTAGCACCCACTAAGCCTTTTTTTTTTTTTTTTTAATTATGAGGGTACTCTGTGGAAAATTTGGGGGAGTAACCAATCCATCAGGTAACTCTATACTATTCACCATCATTATCTCACAGAGCCTTTTGCTATCTTTTTAATGGTAGAAATCTGGCTTTAATCTTTTTAATTACTTTGACCACTGGTTGTTTTTACTTCTTATCTTCAGCTGTGTTTGAATATTGAAAAATATACTATACCTGCTACAATCTCTCCATGTAGATGTCCCCCTCTCTTATTTCAAGCAATTTGATAGCATAGCGAAGTCCTTCATTTGGAATGGTAAACGTCCCAGATTACACTTCAGTAAATTACATAGAACAATTGGCAAAGTTGGGGTAGGACTTCCCACGGTCTAGTTTTATTATTATTATGCATTCGGTGTCAGACATTTTGCTCATTGGTCGCTTCCACATGAGAGAGCCCTTCCCTGATTTTGTATTGAACTGGAAGTTCTTGGCCATATTTCGCCATTGCAAAGCCTTTCTATCAAACTATCCGGAGAAGTTAATTTGCACCCAGTTATCTCGCATTTGCACTTGGTATGGACAAAAGTGTCCAGAGTGTGTAATTCAGACATTTATTTAAATGTTGCCTCGAGCATGTGGCAGAACCCAAAATTATATATTAATAAATCCCCTTTCTGCTGGTCAGACTGGATTGTGAGGGGGGGTTACTACACTCGGTGAGTGTTGAAACTTAACTCTTTATGAGAGTGGATTATTGAGATCTTTTGAAAATTTGGTTCCAACATTTTAGGATTAACAGATTTCAATTCAATAGGTATTTACAGCTGTGCCACTTGCTCTGTATTGTTTTTGGGAGTAAAATACACCCCCCTAAAATGGGTGATTAGTGCTTTTGGAAAAGGTCATGAGGCATCAGTGTATTACTCCATGCTAATTCAGAGTCTGGGTGACGAAGCTTCAACTTCTCTCAAGAGATTATGGGAGAAAGATTTAAATTTATTGGAGGAGGGCGTGTGGGCTAGGATTATAAAAAACATCAAGTCTGCATCTAGAGATGCAAGGATTCCCCTTTTGTAATTCAAGATTTTATATAGATTCTATTGGACACCCTCTAGATTGTATAGGCTTGGTCTTTAAGACACACCCACCTGCTGGTGATGCCAATCAGAAGATGGGGACACAACCCATGTTCTTTGGGGGTGTGTTAATGTCCAAGAGTTTTGGTTGAATGTTCAGAGTGTCATATGTGATGTTTTGGGCACTCAAATTTCATTTTAACCCAGACCCTGTATCCTGGGCGATGGGGCAGTAATTTGGGGGCCAAACAAATACAAATTTGTGTCTTGACCAGTATTCTGACTGGCAGGCAGATTATTTGAAGGGGATGGAAGTCAGATGGGGCTACCTCATCATGGAGATGGGGAGTGTGGCAGCCTTTGAGGTGTTGTTGAGCAGATGGCTGTGGGTTCGAGATTAGTTTGCTAGGAAGTGGGGTGGGTATTTGGTGTTTTGGGGGGACTCTCAAGAAGGTGCTGTGGAGAGAGAGGTTTAGTTTTAATTGTATATTATTATTATTATTATTATTATTTATTTAAAAAATGTTTGCATGGGGTATTCTATTTGTGACCACAGGGGTGTTCGTTGGGGGGGTCAGTGTGGGGTTGGTGATTCGGGAGGGGGAGGGGTAATAGTGAGGGTTAAATGTTGAAACAATGTTGTGTTTTTTTCTTGGTGATGTTTCAATAAAAAAAAATTTATTGATAAAAAAAAATTCATTCTCTGTAAAACATAAATATCGTATGCAGTGTTGTTTCAAAAACAAGATAAATCAAACTGATCTTGTTTTAAGGATTTGTAAATATTTTTACAGGAAAACAATACAAAAAATATTATCTAGAATATGATTTTCCCCCTAATATCAAAGGTCTTAAAAGGAAAAAGAAATTATGATCCAACGTGAATTTTTTTAATATAAAAATAGGATCTTGTCTGTGCATGTAAAATGGCTAGAAATAACATTTAAGCTAGTTGTAAAGCTAACAATTTACAAGATTTATTTCTATTTATTCTGCTCCAAACTTCCATCCATCCATCCATCGTCAACCGCTTATCCTGTGTACAGGGTCGCGGGGGGCTGGAGCCTATCCCAGCTAACATTGGGCGGAAGGCGGGGTACACCCTGGACAGGTCGCCAGTCCATCGCAGGGCCACACATAGACAAACAACCATTCACACTCACATCCACACCTAGGGCAATTTTTTGCTCCAAACTTACTGTCTGCTAATTATTTAAATTGTAACTGTAGTGGAATACAGTTACTTATATTTTGTATTTTAAATATGGAATCCAGTTTCATATATTCCATTACTCGCCAACCCTGTACGTTACCATGACTATGCAATGTCAACAAACTCTAAAACCCTAAAATGACTGAAACAATGACAAATAGGTCTTTATATTTTGCAGCGCAGCAGCTTCATATAGTAGCGTAAAACAACTTTGGCTGCAGTCTGTTTCAGTGACAGTGCCAACAATTATTATGGACTATTTTATGTACAATTCATCTCAAATACTTAATCTAAACAGACTTACCTCACTGTACAACCATTACTCAAGGATAATGATGTATAGAAAAATTATGTCATGTTGTTTTATGACTTAAAACAGGGTGAATGTGAGTGGGGAGCACTTCACAGAGTAAAAATTAATTAGATTAATGCAAGAATATAGTACAAACGAGTACTTTTACACATTAAATATCATTAGAACAAGACAGGGGTATATAGTATGTCACAAAAAAACATATATTCAGTGTAAAGATTATACACAGTATTTGCGATGGTAATGATCACATTGCTTTCTTGTACTTACTTGTAAAATCTCCATGTATGATATAATATCCATTTAAAAATAAGCGATACAATTGAACATTTGCCTTAAAATCAACTACATTTACAAGCTTGTACCTGTGTGATCAAATTGCGTGGTAGCTCAACTGATAGAGCATTGCACTTGCATACAAAAGACAAGTCCTTAAGAGCACACAAGTCTACATGTGAGCCAAAAGTGTCATAGAAGTCCCACAAAATGACGTTGTTGCTTTAGCGGTTGCATTTTTCATTTTCATCTCGCATTCACTTTTATGAGATTATCAATTAGGTTTTGGGTAGGGAGGTAGGCTTTGTTTATTTTAAACTCAATACAGCATTAACATTAAAAAACTCAACTCTTTTGGAACAAAATTTTACTCTCTTTTAGCGCCATTCAGTGGATATTTCAACACGGACCTATTGCAAAATATTGCCACCGCCGGAGTCAATGAGAAGACTTTGTCACTATTTGTCATACTTACATATTTGTCACTCTTGAAGTCAACTTTTGAATGCCCTGATTTGTTAGCTCTGTAAATAGTGGTCAACGGATATGGGTTTTTTATATGGTCGATGGTCTAACCTGTTTTCAAACAGATGAACCAAAATTCACACTATTGGTTGATTAAAAGGTGATGTGTTGGGCTGGTTTGGGTGTTCGAACCAACAGAACAATGTTTTGAAATTGCCACAGTGTTTACATATTTGGAGGGAATCAACCTACTAATTTCTTACTTATTGTTGACTTTATATTAAGCTGCATTAGGAAAAAGTATATTACCATTGATAAATGACACATTTCACTCAAGAATTCCTTATTGACTAAATTAGCTTTGATCAAAACATTGAATTATAGTAAACTACCCTTAACATCCCAAGGCCTGCTGCCTCAAACATTTTAAAACCCAATTTGTTTTACTCTTTAGCATGCTTGCATGCATAGAAGCTATCTGTATTGGCCATTTTTCTTCCAGTGCCATATGTCAACTTGAAAAATGCATGCTGTATTTCCATTGGAGGTGGATGTTCATTCCGTTCTCATTTGCCAATGTAGCCATCGGCCTTCTCGCCCGCTTGCACTCTGCAAGGACGGATGCTGGAGTTGTTGAACATCACCGTACTTGTGAATGTGAAATGCTGATGGCTGTGGCACTGAATAATTGATCAGATGTATTTTATTCATGTTATGTTTTTTTTTCACTTGGAAATTTCAGGGTGACTATCTATTATTAATGGGTGCATGAAAATCATCCGCATCATTTCTCTCCAGCATTCCAGATTTACTCATGAAAAAATATGGTACAAAATGAGCTTGAAATTTACCCAATTGAAATGTTTGTAAAGTTTCGATTTTTTACAGGTATTTTCATTCAATTATGGCTTGCCTCTTATGGATTTTTTTTTTTTTGTTTACCAATGTGTGAGCAGCTTGTAACACAACTTAAATAATTAACCCCTCCTGGACTTCCTAGGTTGCCTATTAAAGTCTGTAGACTGATTTTCATGCGAAGGGAGCGGGTTGGTTTTGCCGGGAATATCCAAACGATATGACGTTTATGCGTGCTCCCGAGAGCCTTCTACTGAATCCCGTCTGTCAAAGCAGGAACGTGACCGTGGTCGAGCAAAAACTAGAGTGAACGTCGGCAGGGCATTTGACTCCTGGACCTTCTTTCGGTTTTGTGGATCAAAACTGACCCTGAATTGGCATTCTTCTTATTGGACAGATAAGCTTAAATAAGTGCAAAGTATGTGAAATATAGTGACATAAGGATTGATCTGTGTCATTTTAGCTAACTTGATCTTGCCTGCTAACGCTGACGAATTGCAAGCTACCTTGCTTCATAACTTTCAAACAATTTCATTGATCTTCTGTTTATACTAAAACTCAGGAATACAGTATTAATTTAAGAAAATATGCTGGTTTCTTGATCTTAGTACAACTGTCTGGTACAGTTCGGTAGTATGTATCTGTATGTGTGTGTATCAGTATGCTATGTTAGCTTATAAGTAGTTTTAATTTAGTCTCAAAGTTTGTAGTAAAACAATCATAACTGTGTAATTTTAATTATGCTACCTCATCTGTCTGCATGATGCCAGTGGATCACATTCAGTCTCTTTGTACGTAACGTCATTGTTTTGGCCGATGCTTGCTCGTTCGCGTCCTTCTGGAGTGTGTACACGAGCAACAGTTAACTGGCTGCAGTTAACTTAACAGACACAGGTGTAATTAATAACAAGTGTTTCTGAATCATACAAAATTTAAGTTTTGCAATTAAATATTTATTACATCCCAGCTTAATATGCAGAGTTTAATATATAATAATAATAATAATAATAATAAGTAAGTAAGTTGTCTGTCTTGGGCTGTCTTGTTCAGACCGATCGCTGTAATATGATTGGTGAGTGCTCTTTAAGGAAGTCGGACACTGGTTAATAACAATGTCTGTTGGGTTACATTACGCTGGATTTACACTAGTGCCCTACTCATGCAGCTAATCATCTTAAATAAAACCCAATCCTTTATTAGAGTGCTTCTCAGTTGGGGCTTTGAAGAAGTGGCTTATACAGAGGAAGTGGCAAGAGAGCTGAAGCTCACATGCAGTTTTTATTTGTGATAGATCAATAAATCGGCCAGACTGATTAATTTGGCATATTATATATCTTGGAAGTAAACACTACCTACAGTGCATCCGGAAAGTATTCACAGCACAATTTATTCTAATGTATGTATATATATATATACACACACACACACACACACACAAAAGTTTGGAAGAATTTACATATTTTTCTGGAAAGAAATTGGTACTTTTATTCACCAAAGTGTCATTCAACGGATCACAGTGTATAGTCAAGACATTAATAACGTGAAAAATTACTATTACAATTTGATTTTTTTTTTTCTTAAACTACAAATATTTCTCATCAATAAATCCTCCGGCTATGACAGCTTTGCAGAACCTTGGTATTCTAGCTGTCAGTTTGTCCAGATCTTCCTACTTCCTGTAGCACTTGCCATAGATGTGACTGTCTTGTCTGGCACTTCTCACGCACCTCGCAGTCTAGCTGATCCCACATTAGATCAATGTAGTTAAGATCCATAACACTCTTTTCCAATTATCTGTTGTCCAGTGCCTGTGTTTCTTTGCCCACTCTAACATTTTCTTTTTGTTTTTCTGTTTCAAAAGTGTCTTTTTCTTTGCAATTCTTCCCATAAGTCCTGCACCCCTGAGTCTTCTCTTTACTGTTGTACATGAAATTCAATGAAGCTTTCAGCTGTGGACATGCAAGGCATCTATTTTATATTGACTGATGAGTTTCTAGAGAAAGCTGTTTCTTTTTTGCCATTTTTTTTAGCCTAATATTGTCCTCAAGTCATGCCAGTCTATTGCATACTGTGGCAACTCAAAAACAAACACAGACAATGTTAAGCATCATTTAATGTACCAAATAGCTTTCAACTGTGTTTGATATAATGGCAAGTGATTTTTTTAGTACCAAATTAGCAATTTAGCATGACTACTCAAGGATAAGGTGTTGGAGTGATGGCTGCTGGAAATGAGGCCTGTCTAGATTTGATAAAAAAGTACTTTTTTCAAATAGTGATGGTGCTGTTTTTTATATCAGTAGTGTCCTGACTATATACATACAGTGATGTTCAATTGTAAAGAACCACCTGTTTTCAGCAGGGGTCAGTAAGCAAAGCTCCAGGTTTATAGGCAACAAACCACACTAAGGCTTGTTTGACACTAACATCATGCAACTCCAAATGCAGGGATCTTGAGACGTTTTTTTCCCCGTTTCGTTAAATATATTTATATAACTTAAAATAGCGACCTAAAATTGCTGTGTTTATGACACGACACATCCAAAGTAAGACAATTCAAAAGCATTCCTCTGACGTAAGTGTACATTGACACGTCCTTAGAAAAGCCCTTATAATAAATCTTTCTCAGACAGATTGACGAATTCAATTTCTAAATTGATTGCTGTAGACTTTAGTCCAATGAAAGGAGTATGATTAATAAGGGGTGGCAGTGGCGCAGTGGTAGAGCAGGTCGGCCAATCGTAGGGTTGGTGGTTCGAATCCCGGCCTATACGACTCCACGTGCCGAAGTGTCCTTGGACAAGACACTGAACCCCAAGTTGCTCCTGATGGCAGGCTAGCACCTTGCATGGCAGCTCTGCCACCATTGGTGTATGAATGAATGGGTGAATGGGACACAGTGTAAAGTGCTTTGAATACCGATAAGGTAAAAAAGGTGCTATATAAGTGCAGAACATTTACCATGTATATTATTATTTAAATATAACTATAATCATTTTATCATAAATTACTTGTTGTTATTTGAGGGCCTTTCTCAGCTAATATTTACGTGATTAATTGCGATTAATTTGATGAATTCTTATCAGCATATCATGTATTATAATTCTTCAACTAAAAATTTTAATTGTTTGACAGCTATCTTTATAATAGTTGGACATATCTGTATCTTATGAATATGGATATATCAAAGGTACATAAATAAACAAACAAACCAAATAGTGGTTTGCCATTTAGCTCATGCATTTGTGAAAAACACAGTGTGTGTGCACCGGACTGTGATGTCTGTGGTTAAATAAGGTGGAAACAATCCTCTGCCCTTTTTCCCAGTGTCTATTATGTGGCAAATCCAGCCTTTCTCTGTCACTAATAACAAGGAAGTTGTGATTGTCTGGATTCAACGACTGAAAATGGCAGCCGTGCAAAACTCCAACAGGTCTGTTTCAGACAGTGTTGTTGAGATATCAATCGGTTGTCTACAATTGTGTGTTCACATGTGCTTTGACTTTTTGTCACTGAATTAAGTGAAAATTGTCAATTCAGAGCATTACATTCCATTAGTTTTTTTTGTATTGCAAGACTGTCGAAACTGCGGATTTGCATGAACTATGCTTTCTATGTTGTCGTCTACAAACATTGATCCATTGACTTGTGAACAGTTTGGTCAAAAACAGTTGAAAGAATTGTCTTAATATGACATCTTTGATTTTATATGAACAGGCAACTTATTCACGTTTGATTCGCGTTCAAAAAGTTCCAGATTAAAACCTTTATTATTTTGTCTTATGTCAGTCATAAAGGAAATACTGATTTGAAGCCACTTGTCTCACTTCTGAAAACGCAGATATGACGGCTTTCTCTTCTTCAAGCAGCTGTAATTATGTACTCGAGCTCTGCAACAGCTTTAATAAGATGCACTTCAGCAAGACAGTAGACTTTTCACAAATCAATGGATTCTCCAATCCAGCTTCAGTGCTCAATTACAGCTGGAGTTTTGCACAAGCTCTGGATATTGCATTATAGCGGGACTTGAATATTTTTAGTGCGAGCATTCAGCTTTGGATAATAATGGTAAAACATTCCACTTTATTAGTCAAAAGCCTGTTGTTAATATTGCTGACTGTACTGAGCATTTTTATCATGATTATAAACCGCTCAAATTAGAAAATAAATGGCAAATTGCTTGGGCTCTTTGCTCAGTAAGTGGAGAGTTTCCCAGTCGATCGGCTTTTATCGTTTGCTGTCAGTCATGGATGAAGTTGATTTGGATTTCTGTTTGAAGCATGAGCGAATGCCGGAGCTCTTGCATTTGGAAATTCCAGTGAGAACTTTTTTACTCATAAGAAGCATTTGATTCATTTCATTCATTTGCAGCTTCACTTTTTCCTTCAGATTATAGTCAGATCTTTAAAGCCTTTGAGGATTTTGACTTTGATTAAATCCCCTTATTCTAGAAATGACTGTGCTGGTTGTAAGTTGTCTTGAGTCTTATTATTGTTGATTACTATTACTCAGGAATGCCAACATCATTGGTTTGATTTCTAGAAATGGGTATACAGCTAGCATATATTACTTCAATAAGTCGCTTTGTGTAGAAGAGTCTGCTAAACGCAAAAACCACCCACAACATCACAGCATTGAGGTGACAAGTTTTGCATGGGCAACAAGTTCCTCTCGTTTTCTTCACACATATTAAAACACATTAGTTTTTTTTTTTTTTTTTTTTTTTTTTCAGTTGCAGAAGTTCTTTTTAGAGCATTTGTTAGCAAATAATGTGTTGATGTGGCTTAAAATGTGTTTAGGTTCGCACTGCATGCTCTTAAGTTAATGATGGTGGTGTAATAGTTCCACAGTAACATGAAAATAGTATTCACAGGCCGATGTGTCCTGGGTCAAGTTTGCAGCTAATGTTTCAGTCGGAAGTAATGATAGTTTAGAAGTCCTTATCACTGTGTATGTGGAAACCAGATGGGAAAGGCCATTCAGATGTGTGGGAAAACACACTGAAACCCCTCCTGTTCAAAAAAGCATGAGCCAGGTTGTTCAAAGCATTGACAGTTCATTTTAGTGAACCTGTTAAACGAACTGACTCACAACAGATTTATTGCTCAAATGTGTTCCCAGAAGCCCATTTACTTATAATTTTGGTTTTAAATAATTGTTTTCATGTTGTTTTTGATGTATTTGCTGTTACATGTGTTTCGAGAGTCAGATGTTGATCTATGCAATTGCTAACAAATAAACTCTACAATGTTGTACGGTCAAACCAAGCACAAAGCTGATTTGATTTGATTTGAACTTGATTTGATTTGAACTTGTGCAGACAAAACATTATCTGTGTCAACAAACATGGCACTTTTTGGGCAGGCAAAGCATAATGCTAATGACACAAATGACGGGCCTATAAATATGTGGTACTGGCCTCAGGAGTCAATAAGACCAAAGTTTGTGCAAATTAAGTGAAAAGAAAAACTGAAAAATTATTCCAATGGCTGTAGGTTCAAACCCTTGGCACCATAGTGCAATTGGGTCCAAAAGTAACACCCCTGAAGTTAGTGTACTGTAGCTCGCTCTGGATAAGAAATCATCTAATGAATGACAAACAACAATAACCAGTGGGTGTTTTATTTGTTCCTCATGTTGTTTTGCATGTCATTTGCTTTATACTGTTGCCTACTGTTACTATTCTCTGTAATGGGAGTGGGTTACAGCAAACGTGTTGGCTCCACTGTGGTAAAGCTTAAGACGTGTATTAAACAGCTCTATAAATACATCTCAAAGAGCGACGTCAGTGTGTCCGCACATCATATGGCTTGCATGTGTTTTTCTCTTCTCTCATTTGGCTCTGCTTCTTAAATAGAAGTGTGGCGTGAGCTTTCAGTTTTACGGTTGGCATTTGATCCCGACTGGCCACTGCAGATAGTATCTCACTGCTCACTAGCTGGGAAATCAGAGCGGTGGCTGTAGCTTGTGTTAGTATTTTGTGCTAGATTTAGCGCCATGGTGAAAACATAGTGGAAATAGTTTCGTCTTCTGAAAGCTTTCAGAAAAAAATTTCAGTGTCAAAAGTGAATGTTGATTTCTTGATTGGTAACAGTGGGAAAGAGTATATATCTGTCTGTCTGTCAAGTCATTTTTATTTGTATATCGCATTTCATAACACATCTTTTCAAAGCAGCTTTACAAATTATCATGCATTACCAGAAAATGAAACTGATATCTATAAAATCTTAAGAGTCATCAATGTGTAGTTTGATTTAAATTTGATTATTAATTATGTATAAGAACAAATAATTAAATAATAATTGTATTTACAACCCCTGTGAGCAAGCTGAAGGTGATTGTGGCAAGGAACACAAAACTCCATAAGATGCTGGCGAATGGAGAAAAATAAGCTTGGGAGAAACCAGACTCACTGTGGGGGCCAGTTCCCCTCTGGCTATCCAGCATGAATATAATGCCAATATTACTTGTGTATAGTGCAGGTCATGGTTTAAAATGAGTAAACTATGTAAGTGTTAAAGGTCAGTGTTTATACAAAGATTATGTATAAACTATACGATTAATGACTAATGTCTTTGAAGTTCATCCTGGATTAACTGCAGAAGTTCACATAGATGCATTGCCCTTTGTTAGTTGGATGATAAAGGCTTTTGTTGGCAAATAATTGAAAGTCTATGTATTCCATTTTAAAAGTTATACCAGCAGAGATTAGTGAGGTGCATCGCAGTTCAACCAGCAGGTCATTTCGGCGAGGTCTATCCCATGTCCAAGGTTCAGGCAATGGCATGTGCAGTATCCCATGTCTTATGGTTGGAGTTGGCATCATTTCATCTCCTGAAGTCCATCGCAATAGACTGAAATGATGAATTGAAGGCACTGGCTACGTTTAGGAGCCAAATAGGAAAATGATCCACCTCCTTTTGTGAATTTTGATATTCTAAGATCTATTAACAGGCCAGAATTTGGTGATCGTATTGAACGTGATGGAATATAGCATGGTAGAAGGTCACTTAATTACTGCAGAGCTAGACCATTCAAAGCTTTGTATATAGTGATTTTTTTTTAAATGAATATGAAATTTAACAGGTAGCCAATGTAATGATGATAAAATGGGGCTAATATGATCATATTTCTTGGTTCTTGTCAGCACTCTGGCTGCTGCATTTTGAATCAATTGAAGTTTATTTATTGAACATGCAGGACATCCTCCCAGTAATGCATTGCAATAATCTAGTCTTGAGGTCATGAACTCATAAATTAGTTTTTCAGAGAGCAGGTGTCATAACTTAGCAATATTGCTGAAGTGGAAGAATGCTGTTCTACAAACATTGGAAATTTGATTTTCAAAGGACAGATTGGTATCAAATATAACACCTAAGTTCTTCACTGTAGAAGATGATGTAACAGTACATCAGATGATAGTCAAATCGTATTTTAGCTTCTTATTTTTAGAGGTTTTTGGTCCAATAATTGAGTAGAAGGACATTTCTGGCCATTCAATCTTTGATTTCATTGATACACTCTGCTAATTTGGAAAAGTGTGAAATTTTGTTGGGTTTCGAAGAAATATAAAGTTGGGTATCATTGGCATAACAGTGGAAACATAGGCTATTCCACGATTCCTAATATCACCTATCAAGGGAAGCATGTATAAGGAGAAAAGGGTCCTAAAACTGATCTCTGTGGCACTCCATACTTAACTTTTGTTTGATTTGACAATTCCTCATACATAGACAAAGTGGTAGTGGTCTGCTAAATAGGACCTAAACCATGCTAATGCAAGTCCACTCGTGCCAACATAATTCTCAAGCCTATTCAAGAGAATGTTGTGATCTATTATGTCAAAGGCAGCACTAAGATCTAAAAGCACTAGAAGAGAGATGCAGACACGATCAGACTATAAGAGCAAGTCATTTGTAACTCTTATAAGTGCAATCTCTGTACTGTGGTGTCATTTTCTGTAGAAATGAACATAGATGGGAGGACACTAGCTTTTCTAGGATTTTCAACATAAATGGGATATTTGAAATCAGTCTATAATTAGCCAATTTTAAAGCTGTGGCTTCTAAATAAGCAGTTTGATAACTGCCATTTTAAAGTTTCTTGGGACATGTCCTAAGTATAGTGAGGAGTTAATAATATTAAGAATAGTTTCTGAGATTACAGGGAATGTCTCTTTTTAGAGCTTAGTTGTTATTGGATCTAACCTACATGTAATAACGTTTGGTTTTGATAAGTTTTGTTAGCTCTTCATATGACCTATGACAGCGAAGGATTGAAGTTGCTCTTGAGTAAAATTACGAGATACTGTTTTCTGTGGTACTGTGACAGATGATTGCATAATTCCAATTTTATTTCTAATTACTATTGTGCTGTGACGGAATATCTGGTTCAGTAGATGCTTTATTCCCAACCAATTTAGCCACAGTACTGAATAAACACCTAGGATTATTGTGGGATTTTTTTTATGAGTTTGCTCAAATATGCTGACCTGGCAGCTTTTTAGTGCCTGTCTATAGCTACAGACACTATCCTTCCATGCACTGCGAAAAAGCTCTAATTTTGTATTCTTCCACTTGTGCTCCATTTTCCAAGCTGCTCAATTGAGAGCATGAGTGTAATCATTGTACAAGGGTGCAGGGCTTTTTTCTTAAATTTTCTTTAATTGAAAGGGGGCGAAACGATCAATAGTGCCAGAGAAGGCTGTATTTATATTTTCTGATATTACATCATGTTCTTCTAGACTTTTTCACTTTTTTGACTGAGTATATGAGATAAATCTGGAAGATTACATGTGAAGCTATCTTTAGTGGTCAGAAGAATGGTTCTACCTGAACGATAGCATGGTGTAGATTACATTTACATTTACATTTATGCATTTATGCATTTGGCAGACGCTTTTATCCAAAGCGACTTACAGAGCCCTTATTACAGGGACAATCCCCCCCAGAGCAACCTGGAGTTAAGTGCCTTGCTCAAGGGTACAATGGTGGTGGCCATGGGGTTCGAACCAGTGACCTTCTGATTAGCCCTGTGCTCTAGCCACTACGCCGCCACCACCCCACCCCAGATTGAGTGATATTAGCTGATCGCAGCATACAAGAGACGAGGTGGTAATCTGAGATGTCATCGCTCTGCGGCACAATTTCTATAGTATCAATATCAACTCCATATGACACAATTATATGATTTAGTGAATGTGAATGTTGAAGTCACTAACAATTAAAGCTCTATCCACCGTAACTTCTAGATCTGACATTTTGAAATTCACCAAGGAAATCAGAATAAGGCCCATGTGATCTATATACCGTAGCAAGTGCAAAATACGACAGAGATTTTTTTATTTGTATCTGTCTGTCTGTCTGTCTGTCTGTCTGGTCTAATCTGCCTGCCTGTCTGGATTTTAATTTCATACTTCCCGTTGGAAGCCTGACAAGGCCATAGAGACGACAAAACATTGGTTTATCACCTGGTTTTCTGAAATATGTTATTATGTAATTATATTATATGTTTGTTTTGGGTTTTGAATGATGTGGTTCTATCCAAAGCTTGTGAAGATTTCATATAGTGTTTTAAGGGTAACAAGTCAACATGTCTGATTACAGTCTTTACAGATGTTTGCCAATAAAACACATATTTCCTTGTCACATTAAATGTGCGGGCTTTCCCCCACAGCTACAGTCTGTTTACATTTGGTAGCAACATCTGCATAATTGATGAGTCTTGATTTTGCTAGATCTGGTTCCTATTTTCTAGCCTATTTTTGGTTAACTAACTCTCATAGACCCAATGGGGGAGGGGGGGTTGGTCTTTGGAAAAATGCTGTAACTTAAGAAATAATGTTGTTGTGATAGATTTCAGTGTCAACTATTGTTATGTGTAGTTATCCCATTTTTAATGAATAAGTTCTTAAAACATTAATTCTTCAAGCATTCATGTTGTCGCATAAGAGTATGTCTCCGCCAAACGTTCTGAAGCCCAAACCTCTATTCAGAGTCTTTTTGCATAGGGCTCCTACGTTTGTGATCCATTGCTATGGAGGCCACGTTTGGTCGAATTTTCCCCACAGCCAAACACTCAGGAATGCATAGAACCTGACTAGAGGGGTCAAATCAAAGTTCAAGACTCACCTGTGCCATCACAAGCCTTTTAAAATACTAAATATTGCCATAAAGTGTCCAACACAGCAGAGGTTAGTTGACTCACTGTCTCTGTTGCGGATATAACCCGATCTCTCAAACGGGAATGTTCACAGAGCTGCGTGTCCAGGCGGCATTCCGGGCTGCGCTCTCAGAGTGGGTGTTTTAATGGACATTTTCAATCTCTCCCTCTCCCTGTCTGTGGTTCCTACATGTTTTAAGACATCCACCATTGTGCCATACCAAAACAGTCAAAGATAACTTGCCTAAATGACTGGCGTCCTGTTGCTTAACTCCCATCAACAGCAAGTGCTTTGAAAAGCTTATCAGAGATTATGTCTGCTCTGCTCTGTGCTGCCTGCCTCAATGGACCCACTACAGTTTGCTTACAGAAGCAACCGCTTCACTGATGATGAATATATTATCATTTGTATATTTTGTTGAGTAATTATGTGTATATTATTTTTGTAAATTGTGTTGTGTAAATCTGATGTTTATTGCAAACTGGTATATGTCTCATCACTGTCATCACTGCTATATTGCTCAGAAATGCACCCAAGACTTACGCCCACTGTTATACTTGTGTATATGGTTAAGTGACAATAAAGTGATTTGATTTGATTTGATAAAGTGACATGACAACACTTCGGAAAGGTGTTTGACCTTACTAATGTCAATCAACCTCTTTTTGCATTATTCATGTGCATGAAGAACAAGAACAGTAAATCCATTTGAATATTCACAGCTTTGCACCATGTTTTAATGTAAGCTGAATCAACGCTTTATATATGCATGTGTGGGCAGATAAACAGATGATTGGTGGACAAGCAGAACCTTAAAAAACACAGATTAACAGACTTGCGGCTCTGACTAATGGACCTATTGTGTCAGCAGCTCAATTCTTCACAGTGCTCATGCATTCTTGATATTTTCGCAAATATGTGATTTTTGACACTTTTGAAAAGATTTTAAACAAAGGCAGAGCAGATTCAGTTTTAGCATTTTTATCAATATAGATTTTAAAAACCTTTATATATGCATCGAATGTTTCTTCTGCTGTACATCCTACAAACATTCCCCAAAATCAGTGAATGTTTTCCTACTCGGGCCGCCACTCCTTTGGGCTGTAGGCCATTGTCATTTGTTTACCAAGTGTTCCAGGTGTTCTGACAGAATGACATATTTGTAGACCTTGGCAGCGCTACGCAGGTGATATATTTGTCAAGGAATGCTGAGCGCAGATATTTCCAGCGCACTGGGCCTGTCCTGTACGTGACCATGCTTCTGCTGCTCCAGATCCAGTGATGACTTGCTTCCTTGGTATGACAGGGCTTTTGCAATTTTTCCGCTTGTACAATGAAATATGTTTTGTAAGGAACAAGGAGAAGAGCTGCGACCACAGGCAAATCATGCTCTGTTAATCTTCGGTTCTGCATGTATGTCTTGTGGTTTTGAAGATTACTGCTCATTTGAGTCCTTGGTTATGCGCTACCATCCTTTTCTATTTTACAGCATATATATCCTATGCAAAAAGGATGTAATAGCTTGGAATTTTCAATTTCCATATTTTTTTCAATTAGTGCTTTGCTACCAACAATATATACCAGCTTCTTTGTAGATGTTTTTAAATCACTTTCCATAAAAAATTGTAAATTGTGATTTTGCTTGTAGTCCACCCCTGATTTCCAATTAATTTTTATTTTTATTATTTGAATGTAGTTTTTATTAGTTTTCACTCTGACTATTAGTTTTAGTTTAGCTTAATTATGTTTTAATATAATTTGTTTAAATAAAAAAAGGTTTAAAATTTTGAAACATATTGTGTATAAACAACAAAAACAAAAACGTATAAATTTTTATTGGATTTTTCTTATTTTTATGCCGAGTTTACACTCCACAATTTTCCGATTTTAAGCCCAGTTTTCGCTCGCCAACAGATTTGTGGAGATCGCCGACAAAAGCCTGAAATCAGAGGCAAATCGGAGCACACTCCCGTGAGCAACAAACGCAATGTATGAACTATCAATGACACGTCGCTGATGTCAGCGAGATATCTAGAGTGTTAAATATCTGAACCCGTCTGTGATTCCAAATAGTGCAATGTGAAATGTGTCTATACTGAATACAACTGCAGTGTTGACCTACAGCCAATGAGAGATCAAGAAACAGTACGGGACGTTTCAGTGGGAGGAGTCCTGATGTACCTGCAACAGAACATCAACTAGCATGGCTGGGTCTCATTAGCATGAAGTCTCATTGGACCGAAGAAATGGAGGAAAAAATAGTGGAACATTGGCAGGAGCACCAGTGCCTATTTGATGTTTCTTCTGAACTGTACCACAACCGGGTGGAGAAAGAGAAGAGTTGGGGAGAAGTTTCCCATTCTCTTGGGAAAATAGGTAGATTTTTCAGGAGGAGGTCCTTTTCATATTTCATATTCATATCTCATAACACTTCTCGCGTGTATTCTGTTGTGAAATGTCATTTGGAGTCCAGGCAGAGTCGTCGGGGATTCGTCAATAGTGAAATGTTTTGTAGTGTGTTCACACCTGTCGCTAATTCATCGCATAATTTGAAAATGCTACGACTACCATGACAAGACAGACATATGTGTAATATGAATGGTACCACAATCTGATGTATTTGAAAGTCATGTAGTGTGTAGGAGGCATAATGGTGCATTCACATACCTCGCGAATTGCTTGCGTGAGTTTGACCACCGGATTAAATTTGTGTTTGAACTCGCACTTGCACGAGTAACGTGAACCCATGAATATTCCCCCTTCTCTTCCGGAAAAGGACAGGAGGAGGGGCTTCTACAACAACTTAACTTTACACCACCAACCATGGCCGATATCACAACGATTGCTGCTCTGTATCTGTTGTGGAAGTCCGAGATACGTTGACGTTGTGTCGTACAATTCCAGGTGCTCACACACAGCTACAACCATTTTCTCATCCATTTTTCCTGAGTTCTTCTGCTACTACGTCAGTACATCAGTGACATCCGGACAATCTCAATGCTGATAGGCTTTCTCGACAATGCATTATGCAAATTTCTAGCATGAGTTGAAAAATGTTACATTTCATGAAGCGATTTCACGTTTTCACTTCACGCCATTCACTTTATTCGCACCGCCTGCCGCAAATTTGCGTCTATTTGCGTCTTTGCTTATGTAATCGCACCGTGCGAAACGCGATTCGCATTGTATGTGAACGCTTATAATAGTCATGAAAAGTACCTTTTTTATTATGCTAGTGTTTTATTCTGTGTACGAAAATGCTTTAAGTTAGTTTCCGTTGTTGATAACGTGGTGCTTCTCGTGAAACCTGTAAAAATATACGTTTTGGTTTTATTTTACTAAAAAATCTAAAGAAATAAGTAAAAAACTATATTTTGCAAATAGAAAATAAAGCCTATTTTCAGGGCCATTAAAGGGTTCCCGCGGATCCTTAAAAACTCTTAAAATGTCTTAAATGATACGACAGATAAAACAGAAGTCTTCATTTTTATTTAGATAGGTCTTAAATTTGTGGGCGGAAAGACAGGAATCATGATATGACCTAATGTGATTATCAAACTTAAAAATAATACAATTTAATTAATGAAATGCATGCACTGTATCCTTCAAAGTGAAAATACTGCACAGTTGTATTTTCTCCAAACTGGTGCGCACTTACTACGATTACTACGGTAACCTGAAGGAAGAACAGGCAGATGCCTTTCATTGAGTTGGGCAGCGAATCTTCACATAATGACAAAATATGATGCATTATGCAATCTTTTGTGCATTTTGTAACAGCCTATAAAAATGAATAGAGGATACACTGGAACAAGACGTAATGCAACCTCCAAATACGTTTGTCAGGTATGTTATTATATATAGAGTTATGTACGTCATTGCTCCTCGAGTACTCAACGAGTAATTCGTCAGAGTACTCGAGTAGACAAAATGGCCAAAATGCCCATCCCTAGTGTGTGCACTGTTGTACACACATAGTTCTGTATATTCATATTCAAATGTTCTGTATGCATGGCATATCCAGATGACATTCAACAATGCATTCAACTTGACCCGCTATTTCCAGAATGATCAAATAATTTGTAAAAAAAAAATAAATAATAATTATTAGTATTTCTATTTTGACTATTTGATCATACTACCAAGTTTTAAGTAATTTCTACACTAAATTTCATAAAAATTAGAATTAACCATTTTTATTTCCAAGATGAGGTCATGTGGCAACATTGTAGTATGCTCTTGTATCATAGAATAATACCTATTTGTTTCACATACTATTTTTAAATTGTAGTATGCTGTATACAATGCACATTGTCATTTTCACTGGACACTTCACTTTCAATACTTATTGAGTGATTATAAACAGAGCTATATTAAAAATCTGCTTAAACTCTTGTTCCAAACATATTTTTGAATGATTTAGCCCCAAGCTCTTCCTTGCATCTCGCTGAGAAAAGTGTTAAAATTTAGAAATTAATATCATTGTTATTAAATAATTTAGAACTTTAATCATGGATTATCTGTCCCACTGAATAGTCTTCTTTTGGTTATTGGGAAGTAAAAAATTATTTTACATTCAGAAGGCAATTATATGGTTTAATTACAAATCGCCTACAAGGACCCCGAAGGCATCATAAATTTGTCTGAATGTGTTACAGCTACATGCAACTGAGACTGTTGAAAGGATTAGTTCACCCAAAAATCATCTTTGCCATCATTTTTCTCACCCTCATGCCAGTTCTAATTGAAATTGACATGGTTATCCTCTGAAAATCTTACGCTCTTAAAATCTTATTATCTCTCAAATCTCAATCTCAACGTATGGCTTCAGAAGACTTGGAATACGTGCATCATTTGCATAGTTTGGTTACTAAATGTTTTCACTTTATGATAAAGAGTAGATTGGAGATCATTTAATGTTCATTTTGTGCTCCATGCAAAAATATGAAGCCACATGGGTTTGGAAAAACATGAGGGTGAGTACATAATAATAGAATCTTCATTTTTGGGTGAACTTTCCCTTTAATGTTGCCTCCTTTCAATGGTTTGGTAAAGCCTGAACTATTACTGGACTGGTTCTCCATCCATCAAATTCTGGTATTTCTATTTTTCACCCTGTTTCTTCTTCATTTCATCGAAGGCAGGGTTGTCATATTCTTATAAAAATGTTTTTAAAAAGATAACAAAGGTTTCATGATAACCCGATGTCCAAAGCTAGGGCTGTTGCTTGGGAAAATCTCTGACTGCTCACACTTAAATTCAGAACTTATCTTCTCTCCTAGAGGTGTGGCATCATCAGCTTAGATAAGAGCCACCACTGCTGCGTTCTATCAGCATGTGGGTGACCCATCAAACATGGCCAGTATGGGCTGATCCAACTAGGACCATAGAAATGCACACCTGAGTAGTGCTGGTAATCAATGGTAACGTCATAATGTTGGGTAATTTATGCACAAAAAATAAAATAAAATTAAGATTTAATGGAATAAAACAATTCTGTCATTTTTTACTCACCCTCAAGTCATTTCAAGCCAGTATGATTTCCAGCCTGGTCTCATCAAATTTACGTGAGCTGTGCAACGTTTTTGCAAAATCAAAACGTGCTTCATTACGCGTTTGGCTACAGTTTCCAAGTGAAATGTCCAGCAGGGGGCACCAAAACCAGGCAAAATGAGGTTGTAATCAGACAAGGTTTTTAAGGTGAATTTATGATGGAAGTTTTAATAAGTAAAACTAGGGCTGGACGATACAGCTAAAAAATGTATCATAGGTATAATATTTCATATCATTCGTTATTGATAATTATTGGTACATTTTAATAACCTTTTTTAAACAAAGACCAGTAGAGTGTTAAAGAAACTAATTATATAGTCTTTGGCTGGACTCAAACCGTAGTCATCAAGTCAGGTGAGCTACCAAGCAAGCTAATGATATGGGAATAAGTATATATCTATACATATATACAGTACATATGTAATGTAAATGTAGGTGGGTCTGTAATACAAGTGTTAAAATCTATTATTTTTCAAATCATGCTTTAAAATAAAAGTATTTTGATATCATAACATGGTGAGTAATAGAATAGTGAGTAACTGGAGTGAAAAATATGTTTTTATTATGTCATAATCAGCAATTGTACTTGAGATTTGTGTGGCAATAAATACAATGCACAGTTGTTGTAGCGCCTCTAGTGTTCATTTCACCAGGAACCTGCAGCAACATGTTGAAAGTGGCACGTAAAAGTCAGTTTGCAAAAATGGATATAGAGTAACGTTCATTCTACGAGACCAGGTTGAAGATTTCTGTGTAACTCAAAAGGTGGATTTTTGAAAGTATAAAATATCTTCTATATCTTCAGGATAAATATCCTGGTGATTGGGTCTGTCAAGGTCCAAAATGACAATAAAAGTGTCATAACAGTGTTTAAAATTATTTGTTTGCTATATTCCAAGTTTTGTGAAGCCATACAATAGCTTGCAATAGTAGGTTTGCCATCAATGACTCATTGTGATCTAACCAACATGATCATATGGGAAGTTGGCATGTTGTTTCCAAAAGTTCATGTATCCTAGGATCATTATGCAGAATCACTCACAAGCGGCATGTCCTATCAGACATTTTTGCATTGGCTCCAGTGTGTCCAGTCCCTTTGGCGCGACCAGAAACACGTTGCATCCGCAGCGTGGGAGACCCAGGTTCAGAAACCGCATTTAAACCAGAAAGTATTCACTTTTACATAATCAGTGATGAGAGCGATTCGGAGGTGGCATTTTTCATTACATTTAACATTACATTTTTACACCACTGATGGGTCGGTTTGGGGTCTGTGTTGGGGGATACAGTTTATAAAATATGCATTCCTCTTCACTGTACTACAGCCTTTTGGCGCAACTCTGTGGACATTACACCTGTAAAATGGAGATCAACGTGCCCATACACCCAACAACACTTACCGCTTTGGCCACTGGGGGCAGTGTTTTGCATTTCGGTAATAACGGAGCGATTTCAGCTACGCAATCTCAGCCTACTGTTTCTGATTTCACTGTGAGATCCGTCTGGACCAAATATCATTAACATCAAACGTGACACACAAATGCCAGCAAATGTACCATATTTGATTTAAAAAATATGCAGAGAAGACTTTCAGTGATTTAATACATTTAAGTCTGTATTCCGTAAAGAATGTTATTTGGATGTTTGTTTGCATGAATTTTCTCCATTTCTTTTTTTGATCAAGATGTCTGCCAGGCCTCAGATAACCTGTTCTGCCTCCCACCACTGAAATGTTGTTGCTCCTTTGCCTTGACTTTGCTTTTGTCCACGTGATGGTAATGCTGGTGATTTTGCCAGAGATCATGTTGCCCCTTCGTAGAGTTTTCTGTCACTTTTGCTGCTTGGTGTGTCTTCTAAACCTGCCTGACCATTGGCACACAATGGGAAAAACAGCAGAAATCCCATTTTGTGTTCTTTTGCAGATTAAACCATTTTAGATGGTGCGTTTCTGAGAAGAGATCTCAGAGAGAGGTCATAATTTGGGTTGCCAACTTTTCAGCACACGAAAAAGGACGCTTTAGCATTTTGAGTTGCTTCAGTGGGACGAGGGTCCCCCTTGAGCTTTTTGATACGTCAACACGGGACACAAAGCCTTCAGTACGGGACGTTTCACCTACCGACCAGGAACGTCTTATGTCTCGCCTCCAAAATATGGGGATGACATCATTTTGGCCAAAATAAGGGATGACATCATTCTGGCCAAAATACGGGACGTCCCAGCTAATATGGGACAGTTGGCAACCCTAGTCACAATGGTCAACTAGTCCACTTGCCATTCGTCAACTGACAAGTTGATTAGTGAGGTCATCTAGATTATATATATTTTTTTGTTTTTTTATATAGAGATAAAATGCAAGGGTTTGTGAAAGTCATACTTTGAGTATAATCATAAATGGACATAAATTAATATTTTATGTCCATTTATTTATTTATTTGACAAGTAGGTGTAATGAGCATTATCATGTACAATCTACTTGTTATTATCGCAAAATAAATCTGATCACCGTGTTGGGGTTTAATGTGCCATTATGGCCAGCTGATGGTACATAATCCCATACTTATTAAAGGTGTACTTTGTTAAACTTTTCAACAAAAATAAATAGTAAGAGTAGAATATTTTTTTTAAATATGTTAAAAATATATATATTAATATCTTATAAAATTATAAGACCCTAGCTGCTTTATTCTACATATTCTACAAAGTGCTGCCATGTTGAGATCACATGACCAGACAAATATTGTTTGCTTTATATCAATAATTGACCATTTTTACTCACAGAATAAATGAATCATAACGGACTGCATATAGCACATTTTTACCGTGTATTAGTAATTGTGCTTTTTAACTTCTGTTTTGTGTGGGGTAAAAGGCTCCCCACTGAAATTTTAATCTTAACAACCTTCCGTTATTATTTCTTTTCACACAAATTATGTTGCTCTGTCAATATTCAATACAAATATATATTTGTTTTTTTAACCTTGATACATTTTGTGACTAGAATAAAGCAACATTTCCTTAAGGGGTGCCTTTAGCCCTGTTGTACCCTACTGAGTGCACCTTTAAATCCCATAATAAATCCATTGAGATTTTATTGCAAGATCGATGCATTATTTCACCCCCTACGAGACTTAGAATCAAGTATGCCATTAGCCATACAGATCTATAATTACAGGTTATTCCAAGTCTCCAACCCACCTGCGGTGCAAAAGTACCACATTAGGAGTGGCCAAAGACATCTGGAGGAATGCATTCCCGCTGGTCTGCCATAATCCTCGGGGGTCATGGAGAGGCTGTTGGGATTAATGAGGTATGATGGGAACACAGGGGTCCTGTTGAGTGGAATATTATGACAAGTTCCGAGCTCTCAAAAACAGGAAGCGCACCCTCTCCAACCCACATGTGAATTCCATAGATGGAACAGCTCCAACTGAGAACCAACTGCTCCAAAACTCCAGCAGAGAGGCAGGAGGCAAAGCCCTAGTTAGGGAACTAGATTTCGTTTTGCACTTGATTTCATTTGGAGTCCATTTCTTACTGTAGTGCAGTGGTTCCGAAACTTTTTACAGTGGCGTACCCCTTCAAACATTCAACATCCTTTCACGTACCCCCTCTCTAACTCCCTTAAATTAAACGTTACATTTTTCCATGTTTTGTACATGTTATATTAAACATGCACATACTGAATAAATGGCTGACCGATTGAGATGGGAATGCTAGATATGCTGTAACTGCATAACTTGAAAACTCCCCCCACATCGCATCACGCAGTATGCAAGAATAGCGTTCAGTTCTGTGCCTGGAATTGCGCATCATTGCAGATACGGCATTGCCGGCCGGCTTTGAGCATTGCAGGTAAGTATCTTTGCAATTGCGTGGTCAGCTCAAGGTGCTTTTTAATGTCACATCTGACACTGTTGGCAAGGTTGGTGCCAACCATTTGGTGAAAAAACATCATGCAACAATGTAAAAACAGGTCTCTAGAGTGCGAGCAAATGTGAGTGAAAATTACTGCATGTGAATATGGAAATTATTTGGTGCTGCTGAATGTCTGACACCTGTCATCAAAGTTTATGAACTGAAATATTTTTCTTGCTATCACTAAGCTACGTCACCTAGCACTGGACTGGGCTGGCGAAAAAAGATACTTGTGTGACGCTTGAGTAAATGCATTTTTTACAGTCGCAAAATATAGGGTTATTTCATAGCAAATTTTTCTGACCTTTATGACACAACCAGTTAACCAAATAATTTTTCCAGTGAGAAATACATGAACTGGGTTTGAATGTTATTTTAGACTGTGATGAAATTGAAAGAACGGTAAATCTCTGAAATGTATTCGTGTACCCCCATTGTCACCTCACGAACCCCAGGGGTACGTATACACCAGTTTGGGAAACACTGCTGTAGTGGTTTACTCAACATTAAAGGGATAGTTCACTCAGAAATTTAAATTCTGCCATCATGTATTCACACCCAGAGCCGAATGTTAGGGACTGCCTATCATTCACATTTATTGTATGGGAGAAAAGATGTAAAGTGAATGATGATTAAGGCAAAATTTCCACCGTACATCTTTTGATCTTCACAGAAGAAGGTCATACAGGTTTGAAAAAAAAAAAAAAGTTAGTTAATGATGACTAATGTTGACTAACCCTTTAATGAGGACTAAAACGAAAACTACATACACATTTTGTGTGAAATAAAAATCAAATTAAACTGCACTGTGAATTCGGCGACAGGAGGTTGAAAGTTCTTTTGCCGAAATCGATCCATTTGAAAACGCATCAATTTAGCTACGTTTACACCTTTCATCCACATTGGAGCTGCCTTTTCCTCCACCCAAAATCTCCAAAACAATGACATTAGGAAACTAAATCACAGAAGTTTCAAACTCAAACGGATTAGTGTTGATGTGGCCTGTATTTTCCGAAATTTGAATCACTGCCCACCCCAGTGGCCAAAACTGGAAGTGTCTTTGAATGTACGGGCTCGTGTGAGCTCCAGTTTCTTGGTGAAATGTCCACAGGGTGGCACCAAAAGCGAGTTGTATTTTTAGTTGTAAATGAAAACAATCAGCAGGAATTCATGTTTTATGAACTCTAATAGAGGTAGACTGATATAACGGATCTAAGCCGATAGTCGCCAACATTAAAAAAAATTATAAGAATAATTTAATTCCTCATTGTTCCTCTGAGGCCGGTGTTGGAGGGTTCCACAGTTAGAACAAATTGGAATAACAGCGGCCTCTAGAGGTGAAATAAAATCAATCACGCAGGGATTTGTTGTATCTAAAATCGCGAAAATGCGACTATATGTAAATGTGCCTCATCAGCACATACATTGTATCACTCAACGACATATCTTGTGAAATGAATCCTCATCTGGTAAAAATGTACATAATTACATAACCCTTTTTCTGGTTAATATACTGTATATAATATAAAAATAAGCTATAAAAAACTTACTTTGGTAAATTTTTATGTAAATATAAAGCATTGTAACGGAGCCTCCGTCATTTCATAATAAGAGTCCCCCTTATCTTGTTTACAGATAATAGTCCTGTGTTATGTACCAGATCGTAATTTTTCTGGTTATTTTTGTTGTTTTTGGTTGAACAATAAACTTCATCTGGTATATTATTCATTTGGGACTTCTTAGCCTTCTGTAGCATATCTGTGCCTTTTATAGTAAGAAAATACTTGCATTTTTTTTTTTTACATTCAATAGACGATTTTAAAACTATCGGCCGATAAATTGGTTATCAGCCTTTTCCTTGATCTTAGATATTGTATTGGCAAAATCCACTATCAGTCAACTTCTAAACTCTTATACCCTTACCCAAATCTTAAACCTAACCATCAGTGGAGTAAAAATGTCATTTTAGAGCACAACTACAACCTCCAAATTGCACTCAATGTTATTTATGTGAACGTGATTACTTCCTGGTTCCCACGGCCCTAGAACATGCGTCTCCGGGGTTGTTCGCACAACGTGCCATTAGTAGTGTTAGCGGGAAATGCGTTTATGCTTGAACTGATGCAAAAATGTCTGATGGGGGATAGCTGTTCTGTGGGGTTGATTTCATATTTGTATATTTGAAAGCAACATGTCAATTTCCTGCATGATCAGTGTTGAATTACCATGCCTCAAGCAGCTAGAGTTGAAATTATAAGACAAATCATGCCAAGTCATTCTGGTTCACACTTTCTCTGGCAATAACCACGGGCAGATAATTACTTTAACAGCAGGTGGGAATAAAATACAGGCTTCCAGTCGAGGTCTTTGGTTATAGTCTCACACAGGGGAGTCTCCAGTAGGGTTGGCAGAAAGAACATTGTCTTTATGAATCATGGCCAATGTCGCGTACAGGATCAAGGCCTCACGCTGAGGGAGCAGATGCTATTAAACCACCTGGTTCTCTTTTATCTTACAGTAGATGGAAAAAAGGTTGATGTATAGTTAGTTTTTCGAGAAACAAACATTCAGACTAACATCTTTTTGTATTACACGGAAGAAATGAATTAGGTTTGGAACAACATGAGGATGTTAAATGATGAGAGAATTGTTCTTTTCCTTTGACCTATCCTTTTAACCAGTCAAGTGAGCGTGCGATGGGTGCAAGAGGACGGTGGAATCAATATTTAGATGTCTCAGCTTGTCTTGTCATTATGGCTTCCTCTGTGATGAATTATGCATGCTGATGCTTCATCCAGGGGCTGCTGTAACAGTTGTTGTGGTGACTAGAGAGGGCAGGGCGAGCTTTAGCCCATCAGTGACCTTTCCAATCACTCCATCACCCTTCAGAGCTGACCCCTGGGCATCTCACCATTACATTTGCGGAGCAGAGACGACACAATATGCTGTTCTCAGGTTTCGGTACATCTGTGACTCATACTGATGGATCAATCTTACCAAGGCCTCTCTCATAGGTGGAGTATTAAGGTAAATTAAATCCCATGAAATTACAGAATTTAGTAATTAATGCTAATGTTCGAGGCCGGTCATTTTTGTAGATTTAACGCAACAGGGTGATCAGGACCTTGATGCAGTGTTCGGGAAGCTAACACAAACTATCACAAACTACTAACAAAAAGGAGCTAACTACATTGAAGCTATTTAAAGAAGAAAATATTTTTGTATATGTAACAATCGTATGATAAAACGTAATTCTGTTCTGATTGCAGAATTGTGTAAAATCACCTGATAGTACAAACTAGTCTTATAGAATGAAAGTTACTATAACAAAATTCTGTTTCGTCGCAGTTTCCCGGTGAAATTAACACTGCAACTAATGATTATTTTTATAATCGACTAATCTAACGATCTCTGCACAACATGCCGAGCTCGGAGTAGAGCCGCTGCTCCTTTGCATCGAAAGGAGTCAGTTGAGGTGGTTTGGGCATCTGGTAAGGATGCCCCCTGGGCACGTCCAGATGGGAGGAGGCCTCGGGGAAGACCCAGGACTAGGTGGCGAGATTACATCTCCACACTGTCTTGGGAACGCCTCGGGGTCCCCCAGTCAGAGCTGGTTAATGTGGCTCGGGATAGGGAAGTTTGGGGCCCCCTGCTGGAGCTGCTGCCCCCGCGACCCGACTTTGGATAAGCGGTTAAAGATGGATGGATGGATAGATAATCTAACGATTATTAGAACGATTATTCGACTATTCGGGTGATTATTTCAACGATTAATCGCTAGCTATTAACCGATTAAAAAGGTTGTATTAAAAGTGCTTACTAACAATAAAGTGGACAAAATCACTTTTTATTGTTTAATTAATAAAAAATGTCACTGCAAAAAATCCTTGTTATGAAGTGTTTTTGACTTGCTTTCCATTTAAAATGGTCTAAAAATACTTGAAACATTACATTTACATACATTTACCGTGAGCTGTTCTTTCTTCCTCTCCTCAATCAAGTGCGAGCTGAAGTATCGCATCATTAGCGTTTCAAAAGATCTCATGTTGTGTTAAATGAAATCTGACGACTGTTCGACAACGAACATTTTTGTCAACAATTTTTTTATTGTCGACGTTGACGATAACGTCAACTAATCGTTTCAGCCCTATTTTATAAACAGTTATTTTTTGCACCATTACTCACACACTGCTATGTTATGATATCCACACACTTTTACTATAATGCATCATTTGAAAAACAATACATTTTAATGCTTGTATTACAGACCCACCTACATTTACACACGTACTCCAACATGATTAACTTCCATGATAACTCATCTGATAAAGTGTCTGACTTTGAACTCGAGACCAGTCAAGCACACAAGCAGATATGGGAGACGAGAGTGTCAGAAAAGCGACATGAAATGACATAGTTCTTTTCATTTTTGGACACCATCGGTTTGGTTTAGGTGTTGGTTAAGGGTAAGGATGTCTGTTTTGTTTGTCTCTCATTTGATTTTAGATTCAAAGTTTTAGGTTCGGGAGGTGTGTTTTATGTTCTCTGTTTACGAAACCCTTTCAGTCGCTTTTGGCGCCCCCTGGACATTTCACTGCAAAACTGCTGCCAAATGTGTAAAATGAATTCTTCGATAATTTCGTAATTTTGTTTATGTTGCATGATGTTTTTTCACCAAATGGTTGGCACCAACCTTGCCAACAGTGTCAGATGTGACATTAAATGTTGCGGTCATGTAATATCCAATGAGACCAGTGTTAGTTATATGTAATTAGTGTGAGATTCCCTTTATGAAAATTAACCATGGCATTACTAGTGTAACCATACTTTAACCATGGAATTTGTAGTTAATTAATAATATCCACAAAATGATCCATTACTATTCATGTTGCAGTCATGTTGACTGCAATATTACAAAAATCCTGTTTACTATACGAGTACTATAGTATAACTGAAGTAATACCATGGCTAATTGTATCAAAACTATGATTTACACTCAAAAAAAAGTTACTAAATTATTACTGTAGGAAAACCATAATTAATTTTGCATAAGAGTTTAAACATTGAAAATACACTCACCGAGCACTTTATTAGGTACACCTGTACACCTACTTAGTCATGCGATTATCTAATCAGCCAATCAGCTGTGGCAGCAGCGCAATGCATAAAATGCAGATATGTGTCAGGAGCTTCAGTTATTGTTCACATCAACCATCAGAATGGTGAAAAATGTGCTCTCAGTGATTTGGACTGTGGCATGATTGTTGGTGCCAGATGGGTTGGTTTGTGTTGGTTTCTGTAACTGTTGATCTCCTGGGATTTTCACACACAACAGTCTCCAGAATTTACTCCGAATGGTACCAAAATCTAAAATTGTAGTGAGCAGAATAGCATCTCAGAATGCACAACATGTTGAACCTTGAGGCGGATGGCCTACAAAAGCAGAAGACCATGTCAGGCACTTTAGTAGGACCATACTGCTCTAAATGAAGTCTCAGTGAGTGTAAATTTATTCTTAATATACACTAATAAATTAGAAAACACCCTATTTTGTATGACCAATTCGAAATATAGTGATAAACAGCAGCAAATAGCAAAATATTCAGCTTAAAAAAAGAAGGCAATGTCCCTTTAAGGTTGCGCAGGCTCAAGTGAACTAGTGAATCATTTATGTGATCTAGTTCATTTAAACGAACCGTCCAAACGAACTGACTCTGAATCAGAGTTGATTAAATGTTAAATCTAAGGGAATAATATATTTGAACCAGTTTTATGCAAAGGTTTCACTCACCATGAAATCAGAGTTTGAGTTTTATGCCTTTTAGGCCATGTCTGTTATTTTTAGTTATCTAAATGCTGTTGTGCTCCTTAAAGGGAAAGTTCATAAAAATAAGAAGAAAATTCTGTCATTTTCTCACTCTCATGTTGTGCCAAACTTGTATGACTTTCTTCCGGGTCATCACCTAGACATTATACTGTACATACAGTATTTCTTATGAAGCTGTCGAATAGCTTTGTATGAGAAACAAACCAAAGTTTAAGCCATTAATCACTTAATATTTTTCTATAAATTATTAAACATAAATGTTTTGACCCAAAAAGAGGAAAGGTGGCTCATGTCATCTTTTCTACAACAAATCTTGGGCTTGCAGACTATTGCATGGACCTTATGTGATCAGATAAATATTATATAAAATAACTAGACCCTTAACACCAATTTTATGGTGTGAAATCCCTGTTTTATATTTAAAATTTGTGGTTGTAAGCCATCATACAAACAGTATGTTTCCCATTAGACAGAAGTAATACAGACAATGAAAGAAGAATGAATGGGTGACAAATCAGTGTGGATGAAACAGGCTTTTGAAAGAGAAGAGAATGTGAATGATTTGTGCAATAATTAGATAAATTAACCTCGGGTCAGAGAGAACAGACGCACGCCGTGGGCCTCCACTCTGAGCTACTGTAAATGTTTAATGAAGCTGCCTTTGAACTTGTCCGATCTGGGACTCGCATATGAGCTGTGGGAACCCTTTGAAAGTGTGGATTTATTTTATTTTAAATATAAGCTTTTGGTGCATTTATTTTTGTTCACCCAAAAATTAAAATTCTGTAATTATTTACTCGCCCTCATGCCATTTCATCCAAACCTGCATGCTGCTATTTTTCCATGGGACACAAAAAGGAGACTTTTGGATGAATCGTTGCACAGCTCTTTTATGTACAGTATCAAAAACAGACTTGTCAGTAGATAATATGAACAATTTCTGTTTTCAACTATAATAATAATAAAAGTTATGTGTAAAAATGCAGTTTGTTGCATCTCAGTTGCTTTGGTTTAGTTATTTAAACATTAAAATGTTATCCGTCATTGACTAGCATCAGCCATTAAACATCCACATGGTTCAGCCACATACTTTTAAATAATGTTTATGCCACTTTTACATTTTTGTTGAGATATTTGTTTTATAACATTTGCATACATGGCAGCTAGGCTTTTAACAGTGTCAAGAAATAGGGATCTCAAGGATGAGACGTTTTAGCATCTCTACACTGGCTTCCCATGAAATTCAGGTTCTGCTTTATGTCTACAAGGCACTATCTGGTCTCAATACATGCCCCAATATATCAGTGAACTTCCTCCCGTACTCCCCCACCAGAGCGCTCGGGTCTTCTGATCAGCTTCTTTTAATTTGAGGGTTCCTCGTTGCCGCTGTCTAAAGCTGCGTTCACACTGCCAGTGACAAAATGACCTCATCTCAATCATTTTCAATGAGAGCTGGCGACTTCCGGGAACATGAGCAACGGCGACCTTTGGTGAACGGATGTGTGCGTGTCCAGCAACACAACAAAGTTGAGAAATGTTTAACTTTATGCAATTGAAGAGTGACTTTAGAGATGTCAAACAAAAGAGGTTTTCACATTGTCATTATGGGGTATTGTTTGTAGAATTTTGAGGAAAATAATGAATTTAATCCATTTTGGAAAAAGGCTGTAACATTACAAAAAGTCACTCTTGTCTTTGTAAATTTATTTGTTTGATCTGTAAAGCACTTTGGGTCAATTTCTGTTGTTTGTAAATGTGCTCTATAAATAAAGGCTGACTTGACTATTCTTTGAAAGCATGCTAAATATTTACAGGCCCTTATGGATTTCTTCTTCTTTTTTTCTTCTTCATTATTTTAACTGTTTGATAAGCAAGTTAGGCCCGCATTGAAAACCATTCAAAATGCATAAATACTTGATTAGTGTTCAATGGCTCTAATGAGCCCCATTGTATCCTATCATATAAAATCATTGTGGCACGGTGGAGGGCGGGACCGGCGCGTGATTACGCACGCCCTGTCCCGTATTAGGCTAATTAAGCCGTCAAGAGGGATAAAGGCCACTCGCAGACGGCGATCGAGAGAGAGAGCTCAATTACGGACATGTCTGTTGTCTTATGTGTTTGTATTTTGAGTTCTCCATTAAACCTTTAGTTTATATGTTAAGCCGGTTTCTCGCCTCTTCCTTGCCCATGGATATGATCTGTGTTAAAATCATGTTAGTAACCTTATTTACTAGCATATTACCTGTTCCAAACTTTAAAAATAACAAAACACAAACTTTCTGTGTGGACGTGCATGTGTGCAAAAACCCCGTTTGAGAGGTAAAATGCAATTTGTAGGATAGATGAAGCACCCAGTGGAGCAGGTGGGAAAGTAGAGAACAGAATGGTTACTCTCAGCAAAATTTGGGAAAATGTGATTTTTTTTTTTTTAGGTCAGATTTGATTCATAGAACTATTTCAAGCTGTATATTAACTAGAAAGTCAGAAGGTGAAATGTCACAACTGGTTTTTTTCATAATGTGTATTTGCGGGCCCCATTTGCTTCCATTGTAAGTGCCTTACTACAACCATGATTTTGGGGGGGGTTCATATTGAGGGACAAGTCTAAACTATTTTTGTGGTAATCAACATAATGCCACAAATGCTGTCGATTGAGCTTAACTTGTTTTGGGCTTGGAACATACTTTTAAATGCATTTCTCATATATGCCTGGCAAAAAGAACATCTCTTCACAACAAACTTCCCAGGCTCTGTCTTGACTTTCTCAAGCACTTGCTATATTTTTTTGGGAAATGATGACAGATGCCTGTTAATGCATATCTTCAAGGCACGTCTTGTTTTGTGATGTGCTCTCTTTACGACCTTTGGAAATGCTGATATTCCCAGCAGACAGCGTTTGGCCCGGCAAGCTAAAACTAGCGCATAGCTGCGAGGAAATGAGCCTTCCTGTTTCCAGCGGGTTAGAAGGAGTAGTTTGGATCTCAGATGCATGCTGAATGCGAGCATCGTTGAGTGTGATTGTCGGTGTGTGTGTGTGTGCACCTCATAGACTGGCATTCCTTTAGTTTGAACTCATGTGCTCAGCGACTCAAAACTCCACAAGGAATTGAGGACTGTGGGAGTTAACACAACCGCTGCAACTCAAAGCCACTTTTTCAAGAGCGACAGACAGCACAAATTCATTCTCATGCTATTTTATTTATGAGAATGTGTTTCAACTGTAGCTTAATTTACTTTTAGCCTCTCGACTGTCTCATAATACACCACAGAACACAAAGACAGCATCACAAGCTGCAAAAAGCATTTTTAAAATAACAAGTTCCTTCGTTTCAGTCGAAACGCCACAGAACCATTTTATGATTTATCGCATCTAAAGATGCATGTAAAATCCGGTTCACTGCCCATGCTGTGAACCTTTTGAAATGGACTCCATGTTTTCTCTTGGGAGGTATGATGTGGATTACAGAAGATTTAGCTTGGATTTCTCTTTTCATTATATTCTAATTAAATTATCTTTTTATGTACAGAAAATGTATTGTGAAAGATATGCGAGTAGTTATTCAAAATATAAGCAAAGATAACTGTATATGTTCACCCAAAAATTGTCATCAGTTACTTGTCTTATCCTCATGTTCCAAACCTGTTTGGCAGAATAAGTCTCCGAAACCACTTTTTTTTTCCATTCAATGAAAGTGAATAGTGACTGAGGCTGTTGCTTTGCCTAACATATCCGTCTGTGTTCCACGGTGGAAGTTATGTAGTTTTGGAACATCAAGAAGGTGAATAAATGTTGACTCTCCTCAGAAATTTCCAGAATGCACTGTAAAACATCTGTGGGGTAACCAGATGGCCGAGGTCAGAGCAGAACGTGACTGTCTGAAACTCATGTCCCATCCTGCCACAGACAAATGCACCTATTTTAGGAAGAAATGCCTGAGAAGCATAGACGTGTGGAAGCGCGCACACACTCTTTTCCAAAACCTAGTGAGCCGCCTTTGTTGGTAGCATTTTAGAGGAATAGGTTATTCAAAAATGAATGTTCTGTCATTATTAACTCACCCTCATGTCACTCCAAACTCGACATTCTTTCTTATGTGCAACACAAAAAGGTGAATTTTTAGGTCTTTATAAGCCTGTCGAGCTCAAAAAGACAGAAAACCCAACCTTAAATCCTCAGTAAAAGTGATGGGTACGACTTATGCACTGTATTCCAAGTCTTCTGAAGCCATGGGAACACTACAACTGGTATATCACCCACCCTTAGCACAGAGTACTGTCATTTTAAAAATAGCGTTATTAACCGTTCTTTTATTTCAGTTTAACCAATTACCATGTGAAAAGGAAGCTGTGGAACCCCGGAACCAGAATGAAAAAAAAAAAATAGTTTCTGCTCAGAATGAAAACGAAAATGCAAAATCGAAATGTAAAACTGCAGTCTTTTGTATAACATTTAGGTTTTTGTCCCTTGCTTAAGGTAAGGATGCTGCCTTAGGAACCGTTCAGACCGAACGCATTCTTGTACTAAAAATGAACTGGATGCTGCGCATCTAAATGTAATGGAATGGGTCTCAAGACATGTTTTTAAAAGTTGACAATTTAATTTTTTAACCTGTATCTTCACAAGATGGTCAAAGACATCCGTCTAGTGCACAGAGTTGCTGCCTATGCAGAGCTTTCCAAATTCAGTCACTAATGAGGTTAAATTCAGGTTAGGATGCTGCCTTAGGGGCCGTTCATACCAGACCCATTCTTGTACAACAAAAAGCTAGATTGTGTGCAATGAATGAAAAGGAACATGTGTCTTGCGATGCATTTAAAAAAAAAAATGTATCCCCTTATCTCCCAATTTGGGATGCCCAATTCTCTCTACTTAGGAGGTCCTCATGGTGTTGCGGTTACTTACCTCAATCCGGGTGGCGGAGGACAAGTCTCAGTTGCCTCCACTTCAGAGACAGTCAATCCATGCATCTTATCACGTGGCTCGTTGTGCATGACACCATGGAGTCTCCGCATGCGGAGGCTCATGCAACCCTTTGCTATCCATTCACAACATACCGCATGCCCCATTAAGAGCGAGAAACACTAATTGCGACCACAAGGAGGTTACCCCATGTGACTACCCTCCCTAGTAACCGGGCCAGTCTGGTTGCTTTGGAGACCTGGCTGGAGTCACAAAACCCACCCTGGATTCCAGGGACGGTAGCTAGTGTCAGTACATGCTGAGCTACCCAGGCCCCCCTTGCGAAGCATTTTTAAAAGTGGACTTGGATTATGCATCGAGACACACCGCAATGGTCAAAGACGTCCTTATAGTGCATGTGTATGCAAACCATTTAAAAACACTGTCAGTGTAAACAGTATAAAGAAGGCCTACAGTATGTAGGCAGTAGTCCACACAGCGAGGCAGCTCACTGGATTTTTGAACAAAGCCACAGATTCTCTCCTAATTGCGACTTGCAACGGTCGGTCCAGCGGGGATTCTGAGCTCATTAGAGTGTCTCGATGACTGCTCTTACCCCTTTCCTGCTCCACAGACCCCATGGCTGGTGTGGTCTCTAATTTCTTGCACTCTTCTCTCTCGCTCTGCCCTTTCTCCGCCTTTTAATAAGGATGGGAAATCTCAAAGACAGGACCGTCCTGTGTTTTTTACCCTCAGGTTTGAGACACAAGGAAACTGGATGATAACGAAAAGTGTTGGAGCGTACTTTTTAAAGTTTGTCCTCGTTTAACCGAAGGGAATAAAATCTAGATGAATTTGCTATAATACTGACGTAACCTAATAAACACACCTGGCAGGTTTGTGGATCTTTGGAGTAGATTTTGTAAATGGATGATTGCCAGTTTTGATAAACCAATTAAACTACTGTAACCTAATTGTACTTGACAAGAAAATCAATCTTTACCCATAATCTTTTCAAAATGCTGGTATAAGCTTTTTTACTCTTACAATTCTGTTTAATGGTTTTTTGTTTTATTTTTGCATTTTTTAATAATGTAATAATATAATAATAAACTTTTGATTAAAGCTTCAATTCAGTATTGAATTCCCAGTCTAATTACAGGACTACGGATGATATCAACTCGTGTCTGTTACAATTAAAGACACATTTTGCAGTGAATAATTAATTGGCTCTATTTTGCCCTTTTATGGGCAGACATCTATTTGTACCATCTGTCTCAGCATTGTGGCAAAACCTTTTGTAGCCTTTAACCATTTAACTCAGTTACTGTACAGTGAAAGTTATGACTATGAGCAAGTTTTTCGAACTCTGGGGAGACTTGGGACCTTGTTATGGGGTGGACTTTGTGTCCTAGTTTCTTAACGAATGTGCTTTATGTACCCAAGTTTAATTTGGAGGCTGTTAATTCTCTTGAGTTCAGTTTATGTAGAACATTAACAGGCGAGATGTTTTTCTTAGATCGGAAATAACGTTGAAGGTGAAGGATGTAACTTTTGCGGCACTAGTGGTTTCAAACAGAATTGTAATCGGTTTGTTTTTAACTGTGTGACAGGACCGGACATAACACTATTGTCTCAGCCACTGGTGTAAGTTTGGGAATTTTTCCATTTGTGTGTTATCAAAACTTCATTGCATTGCATACGTACTTTGAAATATGTTCATGCACTGGCACTACTACATTGTATTAGCTGCAGTAGCTCTTCGGGACTTTACAAATGGTATTTTACTCTGTCAGCAGAGGAGGATTATTGGATAAGTGGACATCGGCAAACCAGTTCTGCCTGAGCTATTAATGTCTTATTTTTTGATTGCACAGAGAGTGCATGCCAGCGTTGCACATTTGCCCTGACACACATTGTTGTCTTTGGAAGTCAGATGCCAACAATGTTTTAAAAGTGAAAGCCAGAGAGACAACCTATGTAATATGACAGACAGGGTTTTGTGGCAAAAAGAGCATTTTATCTTCTTTTTAAAACAATTTCCGTGCTGAACAATGCACATAAAGTGGGTAAGATTAGATTAGATTGTGGGTTATACTGTCTGCAAATTTGCCTCTGAGTAAAGCCTTGAATTTAAAGCTGAGTGTTTGTTGGAGTAAATAAGATTGTAACTTCTGTTCCACAGTATGCCATAAATGATGTCCTTTTAGCTTTATTCTTGGTTTATTTAGAGGTAGTAACTTTGGAAAAGGTGAATTGCTCTTAATGTTTCCCATACAAAAATGTAGTGGATAGTGATGTATCAGATGGTATTATCATGGTACTATGATATAGATCAACCATGAGACTGAATGGTAACCATATTTTTTTACAGTATATCAGGGTATTGCCATGCAGTTACCATGGTATATGCCCACAAATCATGGTACAAACATGATGCATGTCCCACTATGGCATTACCATGGTACCATGTCCAAAAATCATGGTATTACTATAGGACCATCTACAAATAAAATAACTATATTATATAACCATAGTACTACCATGGGATTATGATTTTAAAAAAACATGGTTTTACTATGGTAAATGTAAATAAAAACATGGTATTCCCATGCTTTCTTGTGCAAAATTATTACCATGGTGCCAAACGTTGGATATTACTGTGGTACCATGTCCAAAAAGAATGGTATTACTATGGTACATGTAAATAAAAACATGGTTTTACTATGGAACCATGTCCAAAAACATAGTTTTACTATGGTACCATGTCCAAAAACAAACATGGTATTACTATGGAACCATGTCCAAAAACATGGTATTACTATGGAACCATGTCCAAAAACATGGTATTACTATGGAACCATGTCCAAAAACATGGTTTTACTAGGGAACCATGTCCAAAAACATGGTATTACTAGGGGACCATGTCCAAAAACATGGTATTACTAGGGAACCATGTCCAAAAACATAGTTTTACTATAGAACCATATCCAAAAACATGGTATTACTATGGAACCATGTCCAAAAACATGGTATTACTAGGGAACCATGTCCAAAAACATGGTATTGCTATGGAACCATGTCCAAAAACATGGTATTACTAGGGAACCATGTCCAAAAACATTGTATTACTAGTGAACCATGTCCAAAAACATGGTTTTACTATGGGACCATGTCCTAAAACATGGTATTACTATGGAACCATGTCCAAAAACATGGTATTACTAGGGAACCATGTCCAAAAACATGGTATTACTATGGAACCATGTCCAAAAACATGGTATTGCTATGGAACCATGTCCAAAAACATGGTATTACTAGGGAACCATGTCCAAAAACATGGTATTACTAGGGAACCATGTCCAAAAACATGGTATTACTATGGAACCATGTTCAAAAACATAGTTTTACTATGGGACCATGTCCTAAAACATGGTATTACTATGGAACCATGTCCAAAAACATGGTATTACTATGGAACCATGTCCAAAAACATGGTTTTACTATGGTACATGTAAATAAGAGCATTGTATTATCATAGTATCTTGTACTAAAACATTGTATTACCACGTATATGTCTAGAACATTCTGGTAATACCATAGTACATTTTGCCTTGTTGGCTATCTTTAATTCTTGCCTGACCATTGGTAACGTGATCAATGATGTGAATCATTTCATTTATTTTTCAGAGTGGAACCAATATAATACAAAAGATCATATCACAACACAATAGTATTGTAGGAAGGACAAATGTGGGGTTTAACAAATACAGATAATGTTTTTACTCAAAATACCTTAGGCTGTTTATAACAGTGGGGATAATTCATTCAACCGCACATGAGGAGTCGGGTCACTTTACCTTATTATGTGCAAAACCACTTTAATAACACAGAATGCAGCATCATAAATCTGTATCATAGGGCATATGTCTTCATACTGCATTCCAGATGGCAGGTCTGGATTTAGCATCCACAAAAGGCTGTAACCAACTGTTTTATAAGGATCAGCTTGTGGTATCTGCAAATGCAGTTCTGCACGCTTTATGGTTTATTTCATAGATCTTGAGCATGTAAAATTGCTCAGTTTTGTGTGGGTGAATCTCACGAAACCTGACAAGAACATGTCCAGGTCATATTTCCCCCCAAAATAAAAATTAAAACATTATATTTTGCAAGAAATTTTTAGGTCCAATCTCATTTATATATTGTAAAAACAAATAATATAATATTCATATTGTTAAGTATTTATGCAATATGGTTGTATTTGTAATTTAGGCTGAATTAAATTATGAGCAATAATTGTATTAAAGTATTTTTTTACTGTAATAAAGTACAAATGTATCTTGTAATGATAATCTAATAGTACAAAAAATAAATAAGAATGTATTGATTAATTTAGCTGATTTGAATAATAAACATTATACTACAGTAATTCTTACTGTAATACAGTAAATATACATTTTTAAATAATGTAGTTCCAATAGTACAAAAAAATCTGACAAAACATGTCACGTTACAGCATTGAGAATTTAAGAAGTATATTTAATTTAGTGAAAATAATGTTAAAATGCAAACAATTATAATTTAATATTTAAGATGTTAACCATTCATTTTTTAAGTATTTTTTGCAATTAACTGCTTTTAATTTATGCTGATTTGAATTTTAAAAATAATTGAATTACAGTCATTTTTAATCTTAAACAGTAATGATAGTCTAATAGTACAAAATAAAATTAGAATTTGGGAGGAAAATGTGTTTAATAAAAAAATGTAAACGTTGCAATTAAAAAATAACTATACAATATTTAATTGCAAAATATGAATGCTTTATGAAAGCATTTGTTGAACTGCTTTTAATGCATGCTGATTTGAATAAAAATGTATAACAGTAACTTTTACTGTATTAAAGTAAAAAATATTTAACTGTAATGAGATTCTAATAGTACAATAATAATAATAATAATTAAAATATCACATTACTAGGAAATGTGCAATGAAATGCAAAAAAATAAAAAGAATTATATAATATTTCAATGATAAAATATTTATGCATTATGGTAGTATTTGTTAAACTGATTCGAATTTACAAAAATCATTTTATTACAGTAATTTTACTGTGATGAATTCAAGTAATTTTTATTAGTATAGTACCTTTCACAACACACTTTCAAAGCAGCTTTACAGAAGATCAGGCATTAACAGACGATAAAACTGTAAAGTCTATAATGTCGATGAGTCATCATTGTGTAATTTGATTAAATACAATTGTGAATTGTGTTTAAAAATAAGTAATTAAATAATAATTGTATTCATAACCCCAGTGAGCAAGTTGAAGGTGACTGTGGTAAGGAACACAAAACTCCTGAAGATGTTGATTTATGGAGAAAAATAACCTTGGGAGAAACCAGACTCACTGTGGGGGCCAGTTCCCCTCTGGCTAAACAACATGAATATAATGCCAATATTACTCACAGTATGTATAGTGCAGTGCAGGTCATGGTTTAAAATGATTAAACTAAGTAAGTGTTAAAGGTCAGTGTTTAAACAAAGATTTTGTTTGAACTGTAAGATTAATGACTAATGTCTTTGAAGTTCATCCTGGATTAACTGCAGAAGTTCACATAGATGTATTGTTCTTGTTAATTGGCTGATTAAGTCTTTTTTTGCCAATTAATTGATATTCTTTGTATTTCATTTCAAGAGTGTAGTCCATTATTAGACAGAGGTGATGCAGGCAGAGATCAGTGAGGTGCATCACAGTTCAACCGGCCGGTAATTTCGATGAGGTCTAAGTCCAAGGTTCAGGCAATAGCATATGAAGTATCCCATGTCTTATGGTTGGAGTTGGAGTTGGCATTAGTTCATCCTCTTAAGTCCATCGTAACAGACTGAAGTGATGTTTGGCTGGCACCGGCTATTAGTCATCATCATACAGTGACACGTAGCAGTGGAGTCCAACACGAAGCAGGAATGGTGCTGGATCCAGACAGTTCTGGTAACCTCAGGAAAACTAATATTTGACTTAGAATTTGACAGGAAAATATGTTTATTTGTTATGAAAATAGTTACATTTAAAGTAATGTATAAAAAGACTCTAAAATAGTATTATTTTCCTTATGCAAAATATAATTTCTTATTTTTTCTTTTAATTTTGGGGTGAAATAAATATGATCTGGATCAGTTTTTGTGAGATTCATCTACAGTATGTCTGTGTGTGTGTGTGTGTGTGTGTGTGTGTGTGTGTGTGTGTGTGTGTGTGTGTGTGTGTTGGGAAGTTAATTACGGATTTAATCTTGTTCTAATTACAGTCATTACAAGCAGGTTGGCAGCGTTGGTGAAACCAGCAGTTGTCATGTGATTTCTCATTTTCATTAATCTGATTTAAGGCACAGATGCCACCCATGCCAACCTGTGACAACAATGCCAAATATAAACGTAACAAAACAAAAAATGTAGACCATTTTGGGGCCTTTCTTTCATGTCTCAAGTTGCCCATTGTTGTCAGTCCTGTATCTGGTGCATTTGTCAGCATGATGAAGGGGAATTGCATTGGGTGAATGCCGCCCACCGAACCACAGCGGCGGTTTAAAGACACGTAATAAACGCTAAAGTCATGCTTACTTTACAACAGTTGACCCCCTTCACGAAGTAGATACACTGAGGCTTGATACGCAGTTATTCAGGCTTTTGACTATATTCAATACATATCTCTATAGTTATGCAATTATTCTGGCATGCTTTCAAGCCAGAGTCTCTGATTGTTTTCTGGGCAATGTGGCAGAGCTGCATGTGGTCATCAGCGTGTAACCCTGCGGAGTGACTTCTCATGGAGATAACGCCCCCCCAGGAGCATCTGAATTATGGATGTGTTTACTCCAACAGAATGTTCTTTCCAACACCCCTCTCAATCACTTCCTGAACGCAATCAGCAGCACTTCCTCGCCAGCCTGAGTGTGTTATGAGTAGAAGATCCCACTATGCTCCAGTGGCTTCTTCTGTTTGATAATCAACACAGTTAGTGGAGTGCAGTTAGGCCTGAGCTGCATCTGGAAACTCACTGTTTTATAGTATGAGCAGCCGTGTGGTCTTGCTGCCCGGGCGCACGCCTCACAGCCCTATCTGTATACAACACACATCCCACAAAACACTTGGGTGGGCGAAATAGCTGAAACAAACGCATCGATCTATCTGTCATTCTTTCGTTCTTTTGTTCATTCTGTAATTTGTTTTTCTGTCATTCTATTGTTTATTTCTTTATCATACATTTGTTTCCTTCCATTGTTTGTTCTTTCTTTCATTTCTTCCTTTCTATCTGTCTATCGTTCTTTCTTTCTAATGTTCATTCTTTCTAAAATGTGTTCTTTCTATCAATCGTTCATTTGATTGTTCTTTCTGTAATTTCTTTGTCTTTTCTCTCTGTCCGTTTTTCTTTAGTTGTTTTGTTCATTCTTTCTTTCTATCATTTCTTCTTCCTATGATTTGTTCTTTCTATCTATCGTTCATTTGTTTGTTCTTTCTATCGTTTCTTTGTCCCTTATATCTGTCTATCATTCTTTTGTTCATTCATTCTATCATTTGTTTATTCATTCTTTCTGTCACTCGTTCATTCTTTCTGATATTCGTTCTTTTGTTCTTTCTATCGTTCCTTCTATTGTTTGTTCTGTTTGGTCTATCGATCATTTGTTTGTTTGTTCTTTCCATCATTCCTTCGTCCTTTCTATCTGTCTATCGTTCTTTCTTTCAATCATTTGTTCCTGTTTATTTCTATTGTTCGTTTAGTTGTCCTTTCTATTGTTTTTTCATCCTTTCTATCTGTATCATTCTTTTATTCGTTCTTTCATATGTTCTTTCTTTTTATCATTTGTTCTTTCTATTGTTCTTTCTTTTTCTATTATTAGTTCTTTCATGTGCTCTTTTTTTCTATCATTTTTTCTTTCTATCATTTTTTCTTTCTATCTATATATTGTTTGTTGTTTTTCTATCGTTCATGCATTCGTTCTTCCTATCATTTGTTCCTTCTGTCATTCTTTCCTTTGTTCTTTATATATTTTTTGTATTCTATCTGTCTGTCGTTTTTCTATCATTATTTCTATCGTTTGTTCTTTCTATTTTTCGTTTGTTCTATCGTTCATTTGTTTGTTCATTCTTTCGTTCATTTGATTGTTCATTCTATCATTTCTTTGTCTTTTCTCTCTGTCTATTTTTCTTTAGTTGTTTTGTTCATTCTTTCTTTCTATCATTTCTTCTTCCTATGATTTGTTCTTTCTATCTATCGTTCATTTGTTTGTTCTTTCTATCGTTTCTTTGTCCCTTATATCTGTCTATCATTCTTTTGTTCATTCTTTCTTTCTCTCATTTGTTTATTCGTTCTTTCTGTCACTCGTTCATTCTTTCTGATATTCGTTCTTTTGTTCTTTCTATTGTTTGTTCTGTTTTGTCTATCAATCATTCGTTCGTTTGTTCTTTCTATCGTTCCTTCAGCCTTTCTATTTGTCTATCGTTCTTTCTATTATTCGTTCTTTCATGCGTTCTTTATATTGTTTGTTCTTTCTTTCCATCTTTCATTTGTTTGTTCTTTCCATCATTCCTTCGTCCTTTCTATCTGTCTATCGTTCTTTCTTTCAATCATTTGTTCCTGTTTATTTCTATTGTTCGTTTAGTTGTCCTTTATTTTGTTTTTTCATCCTTTCTATCTGTATCATTCTTTTATTCATTCTTTCATATGTTCTTTCTTTTTATCATTCGTTCTTTCTATTGTTCTTTCTTTTTCTATTATTAGTTCTTTCATGTGCTCTTTCTTTCTATCATTTTTTCTTTCTATCGTTCGTTTAGTCGTTCTTTCTATCGTTTGTTCGTCCTATCTATTTATCTGTCTATCATTCTTTTTTTCGTTCTTCCTATCATTTGTTCCCTCTGTCATTCTTTCCTTTGTTCTTTATATATTTTTTGTATTCTATCTGTCTATCGTTTTTCTATCATTATTTCTTTCATTTGTTCTTTCTATTTTTCATTTGTTCTATCGTTCATTTGTTTGTTCATTCTTTCGTTCATTTGATTGTTCTTTCTATCATTTGTTTGTCCTTTCTATCTATCTGTCTGTTTTTTTCTATTGTCCGTTCTTTCTATACTTCATTTGTCAGTTTGTTATATCGTTCATTCTTTAGTGTATGTGTTCATTCTTTTTTTCTATATATTGTGCTTTTTCTGAAGTTCATTCATTTGTTCTTTCCACCTATCGCTTGTTTCTTTTTCTATAATTTGATCATTTGTTCTTTCATTCTTTTGACTGTTCTTTCTATCATTCTATTGTTCTTTCTATAGTTGTCATTCAATATATCTGTTGTTTCATTCTGTTCTTTCTGTCTATCATTCTATCGTTCTTTCTATCACTCTATCATTTGTTTCTTTTGATCGTCTGATCTATTGCTTTGTATCTCTCTAATTCTATAACTCTATCGTTCTGTTAATCTTTCTATCTCTCTTTTGGTCATTTGTTTTGCCATTCTGTCTATAGGAATTATTGACGTTCGATTAAAAAAATATAGTGTTGATTTCAATTGAAGGAACAATAATTTTGACAATAATGTTTGCGGAGCAGAATAAAATTTTAATGCCAGAAAAAAAGCCCAGTTAAATCTAGCACAAATATTGAGTTAATGTGTGCACTTTTTTTTTTTTCAGATATACTTTGTGAAATTTATCATTTACATTTCTCTAGCTTTGTCTACCAACTTGGATGGATTTTTTTCCACTGTGCTCATTGCATTATACTGTATGTGCTCAGAATAAACGATGGGATTGCTCTTTCTGCAAAAGATACATGTGATGCTGCCAAATGTGGTATCTTGGACCCTTACCTTTTGGAACAGACTTTGCATTGGAGCACACCTGTGATACCTTAAAATGCTGCTTACATGTGTCATGCCCTGGTTAGCTGCCTAAGACCAATGCTCAGTTCAACTCTCAGTATCTTCAGGCATCTTGGCCTGCTCATTTATTTTTTGAAGAGCAAAGGTAAAGTAAGGCCCCAGGAATTACACATTGGAATGCACAGCAGCATTGATTACTTACCAGAGAGATGGAGGGGGGTTGAAGAATGTGGGATAGGTGCAAAGAATGTCTAAGAGAGAATGCGGCTTGGAGCGGACAAGCCCCGGCACTCAATGTCGCCTTGAGAATACCAAACAGCCCCTTGATCCAAGTGCTGACTGAACCGCTGCTCACAGCATTTGCTGTAGTTTTATCCCCACATAGCACGAGACCAAACTACAAAGCAGAGGTCGATAGGTCAAGAGAGTGAACAGGGATTTCTAAGAGCTTCCAACTTGTCTGTGGATAGTTGTTATACATTTTAAGGGGCTAAATATTTTTATCCCTTTTTGAAGCTATTTTTGCTCACACTGCATGCAGTAGATCATTACCATGGTTAGATCAACAAAAACTCTCAGAAATGGAAATTTTGGCATACTTTTTTATGATAATAAATAAAGGTACATTTCCAGTTATTATTTGTACTTCAGACCTTTGTTTTGTTGGACAAGAAAAACTAGCTTCGTGCCATTTGATGCACATTTGGATTTTGAACATTGGGTAAAATTGAACAGTTTATACATGGAGCCACATTGAGAGCCCCATATCTCTGGGATTTAACCATAATAGGGCCTTAAAAGTAAAAACGGAAAAGTTAAGTTAGTTTTGAACCAGAATCAAAACGTACAATAACATATCTTTAATACTTTTGGAGTTATAGAGGCTCCAGCTTTGGAAAAACAACACAAAAGAATATTTTACCCATTTTTGGACACCATTAGCTTATAATGCAACAAGGGGTGCTGAAGTCAACTGATTTTAGTAATAGATCTACCTTTCTCTGCGTCAAAATAAGATAATGATGCTGCCACATTTCTAAGCACATTTTTGACCTGTAGTTTTGCTCCATAGTCATAGGCAAAAATTGTCCTTTTGACCCAACTCTCAGTATTTACGCAGTTAGTATTGATTCATGGCATTTCATAGTTTTGCTTTCATCATCATTTATGTTTATGTTACTTCAGAAAAAGTATTAGTAAAATCTAATTGAATTTTGGTTGATTTGACATGGCATAATCCAGTATGATTTTCTGAACATAATTATCATAATAGAGGCTTCCAAGTCTTTCTAGACACTTGATCATACGTAATTAACTACAGTTTGTGAGATTGCATATTATATTGTGCACAGTGTTTGAATTATGATGTTAACTAAAAAACATTTGGATTAAGTATGATGGAAATTTTCTTGTTTGTATTGCTACAATTTGATTACAGATAAAATCATTTTTCTGCAGTCAATCAATCGTGGGATATCCAACATTTTCCATTTTAACAGCACAATGAATAAAAATATTTTATTCGACATGCAATGAAGAGGGGTTGAAGACCATTAAATAAAGACCTTGAATTGGCTTTAGTTGGTGCCAGGAATTGCCACTCTGATTAAATCAGACAACAAGGTCTGAGGTCTGAAGTCCTTATTTAAAGGACAAAGATTTATGAAGAGAACGGAAGATCTCCGAACTCATGCATGAGTATTTATGGGTCATGGCGATCCAGTTACGATCAGTGCTAGTTTAGGATGACCGCTTCACTGTTTCCATTCTAACGGAATGGGCACCTCCTGTTTTCCTGGTCCAGGATGTTTACTTGCATACTTTTGACCTCGGTTCTTAATATGTGCTTCCTCTGTTCCTTTTTCTGCAGGTATGACTATAAAGAAATGCTACACAACTCCACATTCTGTCTAGTACCGAGAGGACGTCGCCTTGGCTCTTTCCGTTTCCTAGAAGCACTGCAGGTAAATTTTCCCAGTTTGTTTCCATCATCAGGGCTCCGAGCCAATGGAAAACACTTAAAGTTGCATCCAGTTCTTCCTCCTGCCCACACACACACACACACACACACACACACGCACACACTGCCTCCCTCTCTCCCATTGTTGAAGTGCCCACACAACAGTAAGGAAACAAATAACATGGATTTGTGTCCCAGTTCATACATCCAACATTACTTGTTTTGCTCTACATGGGTGTTTCTTCAACTATGGGCAGGTTTGGCCTTGAAAAGTTTAATGAAGGTTGTTGAAAAATAAACTTAAACACACTTTTCACCATCTCAATAGATTTTTTAATTAAAGGGTTAGTTCACACAAAAATGAAAATCCTCTCACGATTTACTTGTCTTTAAGCTGTCCCAGATTTGTATGACTTTCCCTCTTCAGCAGACCCGAAGTGGAGATTTTTATAAGCAGATTTCAGCTGTTTGTCCATACAATGCATGTAAATGGGTGCCATCCGGGTGCTGGCTGTTTGACAGTCCAAAAGGCATATTTAGGAAGCATAAAATAATCCACATGACTCCAGTCGATCAATTAATGTCTTCAAAATCATTAGGTTGGTATAAAGAATTAATTGATCATTAAAGCTTTATTAGAATGTAGTGCTGAAGACTCATCCCATCTTCAACTGGCACACCAAGGATCGCACTTTGATCATGAGACACCTAGTGAAGGCATGTGGATTAGTACAGAGTAGGGTCGTTAATATTTTTGCTTGATTGATTTTGCTTTAAAAATTACATTCATTTATTGAAACACGAAAAGCATAAACAAAAGACATTTCTAAATTCAAATTGCACTTTAAACAAAAAAAGCAATAAAATAACAATGTGATTTAAAAATCTTGTTTAACCACCTTATTTAAACATTTACCTTCTCTGACGGCTCCATTTGCCATCACGCAAGCATCCGTCAACGACAACAGGTGGAACATTTCTAATAGCCTACAGATTGAGAGCTATAGACAATTATAAATGTAAAGATAATAATAATCATAATAATAAAGCCTAATAAATTCCCTGTGTTCCCAATGTAAAGCTGGAAAATGTGTGTTTGTATTGCATTTGGGCAATACAGTTAATGCTGGCTCAGGTGGTAGAACGGGTTGGCTGCTAATCACAGGGTTGGCGGTTCGATTCCCGGCCCACACGACTCCACATGCCGAAGTATCCTTGTCCAAGACACTGAACCCCAAGTTGCTCCCAATGGCAGGCTAGTGCCGTGCATGGCATCTCTACCGCCATTGGTGTACGAGTGTGAATGTGTGTGTGAATGGGTGATTGGGACACAGTGTAAATTGCGTTGGTAACCTCTAAGGTTAAAAAAAAGTGCTATATAAGTGCAGACCATTTATCATTTAATAGAAAGCAATGTATTACAGAACCTGCAGAGTTGCGTTCACAGTGCATGTTAACCGCAAACTGGTCCATGGAAATAAAGCGAACTAAACTCACAGCACCTCCTGAGATAATCGGAGATCAATTGCAGCATTCTCATTGATGAAATCATTCTTCCAAACAGTTTTCAGATGTATGAAACCGGAAAAAGAGTTTCGCTACACACCAACATGCGCTTGTTCCATGAGACAGGCTCGTTGTGCTGCACACCTCTGAACAAACAACGAATCAGACACAAGCATTGACGGCTTTTCTTTTGTCGCTCCTTAAAAATGTAATCAAGTGTGATTCTTCAAGCACGTGTCTTTGTGACTAACAGCATTTCTTGTCATGTGTCACTTCGAGACGTCGATAAGCAAAATGACTCGCGCATGAAATACATTTGGACGAGGAGATTGCGGACTGGATTCAGCCTCGTCACATTTTGCGGGTGGCTATTGTTTAATATATTTGTTGACTTCCCAGATCCATGGTTTTGCCATTTCCCGATATTGTCGATCATCATCTGTCAGCAATCAGCATCGGGATCTTTGTAAGATATTGTCGATATCCGATTACATCGTCCTATCGCCCAGTCTTAGTACAGAGCATTGTAATCATGCACAAAGAGCGTACGGTCAACGTGTGTTTAGCATAACTCACTAAATTCATTCTGAGGCTTCTCCAAATATGAGGGGAAATTATTGAAGCACAAGAGTTCAGACCTCAGTTGGCTCTGATTACTTTTGTGGGAAACATGACATATTAATAAAGCCAACCACTTACTAGCAATACATTTAATTTTATGGAATTCATAAGAGACTTTTAATAGTTCAACACATTTTCTCTGAGATTATCTAAGCAGTCTATATTGCATGTTTCATAACAATCTACTTTCGTTGTTGGTAAAGTCATTAGCTATTCTATGACATATTCAATGGGACTCCTAATTAACCATTGTTTGCTTCAGAAAGTACATCAAGAGCTGACCAGCATCTCCATTTTTGGCTCTAAAAATGTCCATGAGCCATGTATTGTGATGATCAAGGCTCTAATAGAATTCATACTTTAGGTTCTTATCAACAATCCTATTAAACGCCATCTAGATCTGAAAAACAAGGAAAGAAAATGCAGGTGATGGCATGTAGAAAAGACAAGACTTATGCTTGCTAATTTTTCAAGATCACATCAGATTCTCACACAAGAATGTTTTCCAGCCAAAGAAATTACTTTGTGTTGCTTTCACATATATTAACTGAAGTCTACATAAGCTTACCTATAAAAAGAGCAAATTGAAAAATTTAATGACACAACAAATAGAAAAAGGAATTTAACCGTGCCTCGTGGAAGAGAGCTGGCCAGCGGTCAAGCACATCACTTAGCGCAGGCGCTGACTCAACCATCTCTTTGAGACAAAGTTCAAAAGTCAAGTAAATTTGTTTGTAACAGTAGAGATGCACTGGGATTTCTCTTCTTCATTTCTTCTCCCAGTTCTTTATGAGCCCTCGCAAGGCTGCCATCATCATGTCCTTTGGGAAAGCTAGGTAGGATTCTATATGGTTTTTTTCATGATGGCTCTCCTTCTGGGTTGTTTGCACCTCACTTTCCAACATTTACTGTTACAGCAGTATACCCCAACTTTCACAACTTTCCCCATGGATTCTACTGGAGAAAAGAGGTCAGACAAAAAATATATGTCCAAGCAAAAGCATTGGACCAGTATGTCAACTAAAAGTTTAGGTGTCACCATCATCCTCCCCTTAACAATGTTACCTGAAAGAAGGAAAACCTCATTAAGCTCCGACACCTTAACCACACACAGAGAAGTGACAGAGAAGTGTAAATGTGACAGGCTAAACGACGAATTCAGTATTGACGATGGAAACAAATTTTACATCAAAATCATCACGGACATATACAAATTGTAAAATAAATATCCTCAATCTTGTACATGCACATCTTTCAGAATTTTGTTGCAACTCTAAATACATTTTCCAGTACATTTCAGCGGGCTTGGAGCTAAATTCTAGTGGGAGGTAGATCTCCAGAAGCAGGGTTATTGCAAATTAACACAGCTTATTAATGTCGACTGGGTGACATTGACTAGGTTTGACCAGGAAATTGAGCCACTCAGCTGTTCTCACAGAAACTTAATATTAACTCAAATGTGTTTATACCTTGTAAATCACATTAGAATAAAACTGATGAGGCAATTAAGTAAAGTTTATACATTTGTTTTTACTTCAACCAACCAATTTAACGTACTCCAGGGGATTTCATCTTTATCATGATGATTCTTCTGCCTGCCTTCCCATTGCATGAGGAAAGTTCTAGTACAAGGCCAAATAATTCTTGCCTTGTATTATTATCTACCAATCAGCGCGGTTGTCAGTCTGAACTTCAAGCATGGCCAATCAAATTAAACAAAGATAGAGCAAATCATTTAAATAAATTCTAATTTTGAGTTCTTAACAATTGAAATCTTAATTTGCTGCCAAATAATTTCATAACACATATCTGTTTCAGTTATGATGCCAAAACATGATATTTTAAGTAATGTTAAGTTATGATCACTCGATTGCTTTATTATTGACAACCCCTTCTCGGGTTTACAGTGTTTGTAAGCGAATGTAATACTGAGAGCGGGAGAGAGAAGTGCCTTTTAAGCGGGAGGGATCTGATATCCGTCTGATGTGTGAGATCGATTGATCCGACAGCACAAGAGAAAATGTAAGTTTACAGAGGTTTAATAATAGGGCCATATTAATCTACTATATAGAATGCTGAATATGTATAATAATATGTCAAATGTCATGTCTGATTTGATTTCATCAGTACATTTCAGTGGGGTTTTAAGTAGGGACATTATTTAACTGGATAACATAATGTTCAAAGCTTCCATTGCCGAAGCCGCAGTGGAGAGCTGTGGCCTCAAGGTCTTAGGTGGCTCAAGGGGCGGTAACCTTCAAACACCGTGGTGAACACTGGTAGCCGCCCCACTGAAGAAAGAGGCCTTCCGGTATTTGTTGTCCCGGAGGTCTCCGGAGGCAGTTGCAAGGTACCGACAGGCCCGAAGGGCTGTGGCCTCTGCCGTGAGGGAGGCAAAGCAGTGGGTGTGGGAAAAGTTCAGAGAAGCCATGGAGAAGGACTTTCGGTCCGCACCAAAGTGCTTCTGGAAAACCGTCTGCCACCTTAGGAGGGGGAAACGGGGAACCATCCAAGCTGTATACAGCAAAGATGGGACGCTGTTGACCTCAACCGAGGAGGTTATTGTCGGTGGAAGGAATAATTTGAAGTACTTCTAAATCCCAACATGCCCTCTATGCTAGAGGCAGAGCCGGAGGCTGATGGGGGATCAGATTAAATTTCCCTGGGGGAGGTCACTGAGGTAGTCAAACAACTCCACATTGGCAAAGCCCCGGGGATTGATGAGATCTGACCAGAAATGCTGAAAGCTTTGGATGTGGATGACACACCTCAGAACGGGGTGGTGGTTCCCCTCTTCAAAAAGGGGAACCAGAGAGTGTGTACCAACTAAAGGGGTATCACACTTCTCAGCCTCCCTGGTAAAGTTTACTCCAAGGTGCTGGAGAGGAGGGTTCGGCTGATTGTCGAACCTTGGATTGAAGAGGAACAATGCAGGTTCTGTCCTAGCCGTGGAACGACGGACCAGATCTTTACTCTCGCAAGGATCCTGGAGGGCGCCTGGGAGTATGCTCATCCAGTCTACATGTGTTTTGTGGATCTTGAGAAGGCATATGACCGGGTCCCCCGGGAGATACTGTGGGAGGTGCTGCAGGAGTACGGGGTGGGGGGGTTCCTTCTTAGGGCGATCCAATCCCTGTACCTCCAAAGCGAGAGCTGTGTCCGGGTGCTCTGCACGAAGTCGAGTTCGTTCCATGTGTAGGTTCGTTTCTGCCAGGGCTGCACTTTGTCACCAATCCTGTTTGTGATATTCATGGACAGGATATTGAGGCGTAGTCGGGGTGGGGGAAGGGGTGCGGTTCGGTGAGCTGGGGATCTCATCGCTGCTTTTTGCAGATGATGTGATCTTCATGTCATAATCGGTCCGTGACCCTCAGCTCTCACTGGATTGCTTGGCAGTCGAGTGTGAAGCGGCTGGGATGAGGATTAGCACCTCTAAATCTGAGGCCATGGTTCTCAGCAGGAAACCGATGGAGTGCGTTCTCCAGGTAGGGAAGAAGGTATTGCCCCAAGTGAAGGAGTTCAAGTACCTCGGGGTCTTGTTCACGAGTGAGGGGACAATGGATCAGGAGGTTGGTCGGAGTATTGGGGCAGCAGGGGCGGTATTGCACTCGCTCTATCACACAGTTGTCATGAAAAGAGAGCTGAGCTGGAAGGCAAAGCTCTCAATCTACCAGTCAATTTTCATTCCTACCCTCACCTATGGTCATGAAGGCTGGGTCATGACTGAAAGAAGTAGGTCGCGAGTACAAGCGGCTGAAATGGGTTTCCTCAGAAGGGTGGCAGGCTTCTCCCTTAGAGATAGGGTGAGGAGCTCAGTCATCCGTGAGGAGCTCGGTGTAGATCCACTGCTCCTTTGCGATGAAAGGAGTCAGTTGAGGTGGTTTCCCTAGGGAGGTGTTTCAGGCACATGCAGCTGGGAGGAAGCCTCGGGGAAGACCTCGACTTCGGATAAGCGGTTGAAGATGGATGGATGATTGGACATGCATTTCCATTAAATATGTATTTGTGAAAAGAATTTTTAGATGTAATCAGAGACTATATTAATTTAGAAAATTTTTGCTTTCATTTAAAATATTTTAAATGTATGTAATCAGGGATGGTGTGTAAGCAGCATATGTATCAAACTTTATTCCGTATTTTCAGCAAAGCTAATTATTAGCTAATATTTCAATTTGGTGTCACCATTGCCCTGTTCTAGGCTGATTTTTAACCCAGTACATCTCTGATGGATCATACAGTGCTACATTTGAAATGTTTTGCATATGTCATTAATGTAATAGTAATTATAATAATAATTATACTTTAAATCTAAACTTTTATTGATTAATTAGTATAAAGAATTGTAAACTGAACCGAATCATGAGATGAGTGAACCATTACACCCCTAATTAACATCAAATCATATTTTATGTGAAAATATGTATAACTATACCTAGAAAGGAATATATCAGAATCAGAATGAGCTTTATTGCTAAGAAAACTTAGCAGAAGCTTCCATTGCACAAACAATACAACAAGACAGAAATAATAAAAAAAATAAAAACGCACTTTTGCACAGTGCGTGCGTGTGTGCGTGTGTTCAAATACAAATTCAAATATGTTATATACAGATTAATAACTATATTAAATCTAATTCATTATGGGGATTTTTTTTTTTTTTTTTTTGGCACAAAGTTTTGAATTTCACAGGCATTTTTACCCAGAGCCCCCTTTAATTTCTGTTGTCTCCTTGGCAAATAAGTACACTAACTTGTTTGCTAAATAAACCATATCAGTGTCAAATTTGTTGGTTGTGACATAAATGATGGCCCAGCTGAAAGGCAATATTATTTTATGTAAAAATCGATATAAATTATTTTCAAAATAAATATTGAAATAGTTATTTTTTATTTCACATCATTATGATTTTGATGTTTATTATAAAATATAATATTTTTATGATGCATTTTCATATTATAAGATTAGATGTCTCAGTCTGGAACAAGGGCAAAACAATAGCATCTGTACTTAAAAGGCATTGCAAAAGTAGCACATATAAATGGTGTGGTCAAATTTACAGTTTTACCCTCATATAAGCAGAAATTTCTGTTTTAATTAGAAACAAAACACTGGAACAGAAAAGTGCCCAAAGTTGAAGAAACACCTAGATACTACTAGCCTTCTTCAAATACTTGCCATGAATTGAAACACTGTAGAGGAGTTATTTAGAGTTGGCATGATAATTCTTGCCTAGCATGATGGATGCTGACATGCACCGGAATATCCAACTGGCCGACAGCCACCTTCTTTGATTCTACCTACATTCAATCTCTTTCCAATACTTAACTACATTTTTGACTGTAGCTCTGATGTTTTTCAAAGGTTTCCCTGCTGAAAAAGCAACTTGAACCATCCTTGGCTGGTTTTCTGGTCTCCAGGCCTAGTTTTTAGAGGGGTTTTGGACACTTTTCAGCTGGTCTGTCTGCATAATCTTTTATTAAAATCAAACAGCTAGCTCCGCCTCTTAAACGACTTTCCTTTTCAGCAGGCGTCATGAATCCTTCTTTTCGACCCCTCCCTTTCAACTACCTAAATCCTGGTTCTGATGTGTAACGCCCACTTTTCATGATCCAATCAATTCCCGATGGATAAAACCAAGTCCCCGCCTACTTTTGTATCACATTGAATATGCTGTTTTATCATATATACTGTACATCTAGTTATGGAAGTAAGCTTTTCATCTTGATTTCAAGATAATTTGTTTGCTATTTGAGCTCATTTCTGTCTAGGAGCAACACTGAGATACAAAAGTGATCTCATTTGAGATTTTTCACTCCCAAGTTCTAAGTCAAGTCACCCGATCTATCTTTAGCCATAAGCACGTTGTTCTGCGGTGCTTATGTCGTTATGATGTCGGCAGCTGTCTATTGTGTGGGAGTGCGACTGTGCTGTCTCAGGTTGTCTAATGTTGTGCAGATCTGACGCTTAACTCAACAGGTCATTATGTATTGTGTTTTGAATCGTGTGGGTGCTGAGGATTGACTGGCGAAGGTTTTCTGGGCTTTTATGATGCATATGTGCATTTAAATCTCTCTCTCGGAGCACAGCGCGGATTTAGCTCTCAGCGGCTGGGCTGTATTGGTCTGTATGTATTTCAGCAGATTGGAGGACTGGTTAATGACACTGAAAGGATTAGTCTATAACAGCGGGATGATATTAGAGATTGGGGGGCGGGGGGGTGACAGTTTAACAGATTAAGGGCAAGACAACAGGACTATGTAAACGCACACACAGTTATTCTTGAACGCTTCAAAAAGTTGAATATTTAGGAACATTTTGTCCCATTGTCTCATAATAAAGTTCAGAAGAGGTATTATGGCACAGTGATGTATCAGATGATAATACCTTGGCATAATGTGCTATGCCATGGTACTGAGTTTTCATATGATTACCATATTCATATACCGTGGTATTTATTTGGCAGTCCAGTATACTTTGGTGAATGCAGTGGATTGGTACATGGAAGAAACATGGTTTATTATGATGTCATGATGAAATCAACATGGTATTACTTTGTTACCACATCCAAAAACATGTTAGCACTATTGTTCAATGTATAAAGAAAAAGCATGGTTTTACTAGCCATAATGCCTCCCCAAAACATGGTATTATTACCATTGTATAAAAAACATGGTATTGCAAAAGTACTATGGAAAGATGTCATGATGTCACAAAAAACATGGTATTATTACCATTGTTCATTTAAACATGGCATTACAATGATACATGTCCTAAAACATGGTGTTACTATAGTACTATGCACAAACATGGTATTACTATAATGGTACAAATCCAAAAAACATGATAATGCCATGGTGCATGTCCAAAAATAATGGTATTGCTATTGTACTATGCCCAAAAACCATGGTATTATTACCAATGTACATAAAAACAGGGTATTACTATGGTACATGTCCAAAAAAACAAACAAACATGGTAATACTATAGTACTATTTCCAAAAACGTTGCATTATTACTATTGGACACAAAAAGCATGGTATTTCTATATTACATAGTACCAAAAACATGCTAGCAACGTGTCTAAAAACATGGTATTTATGGTACTCTTCACTCTCAAGTGAATGCTTACAGTTATTGGTCAAGTGCTATGAATTCTGAAATGTAATGTACATTAAAGCAGCTGTGTATTTCCACTGTGAAACATGTTCTCTATTCAGCTGTAAATTGTCCATTGTCATTTGTTCCTACAGTAGCAGCACACCAGGAGACAACAATACACAGATGGCCTATTGTTTATATTATCTAATGACTACCTGCTTTCTGATTTGCATATCGGTTGGCGTTAATGGTCATTACTGCCAAGTTTAAAACATCTGTTACTAGTTTTGTCTTCACTTGGACATGATACAATATGGTAAATCATGGTACAATAGTCTTGAGACAGCTTTTCTATGGTGTGTTTATAAATCACTGAGACATAGGTGGGACTTAAAGGAATAGTTCACCCAAAAATGCAAATTCTCTCAACATTTACTCACCCTCATGCCATCCCAGATGTTTATGGCTTTCTGTCTTCTGCGGAACACAAACAAATATTTTTAGAAGAATATATCAGCTCTGTAGGTCCATGCAAATGTAAAGTGAATGGTGGCCAGACATTTGTAGCTTCAAAAAGCACATAAAGGCAGCATATAAGTAATTCTTAAAGACTCCAGTTGTTAAATCCATGTCTTCAGAAGCGATATGATAGGTGTGGGTGAGAAACAGATCAGTATTTAAGTCTTTTTTACTATAAGTTCTCCTCCCTGCCAGAAGGTTGAGATATGTACAAAGAATGTGAATAGCCAAAAACAAAAGAAGAAGGTGAAAGTGGAAATTTATAATGAAAAATGACTGAAATATTGATCCATTTCTCACCCACACCTATCATATCACTTCTGAATATATGGATTAAACCATTGGAGTCATGTAAATTACTTGAATGCTGCCTATATGCGCTTTTTTGGACCTTCAAAGTTCTGGTCACCATTAACTTTCATTGTATGGACCTACAGAGCTGAAATATTCTTCTAAAAATCTGATCATACTCTACAGAGGAAAGAGAGTCTGGGATGGCATGAGGGTGAATAAAGGATTAGAGAATTGTTACCTTTGGGTGAACTATCCCATTCAATAACACTATAACAATTCTTTAGACATGTCACAGTGCCGTTCATTATTTAGCATTGAATTATAGTGAAAACAGTCGAGCAGACAGGAGGATATTCTTGTAATAAGACAAGCATTTGTACAGTGAAGCTTTGAGAAGTCAAGTTCATTTTAGATGGTTTAATAGCAACTTCAGGAATAAAATGAGTTAGTTTACGATTCGGAAACTTTGGATTGTTCACTCAGAAATGTTTGATTGAAAATAATATATATAGAGATACTGTATGTTTATTCTTCTTGCCTTTGAAATCTGAAACATCGGCTCTATTCTAAATCCTAGTGAGCAGCTTTGCTACATCGAGTATATAAATTCTTAAGCATATTGTCAAACATCTAGAAAATATCAAGCATATATTTCCGATGTATCGCATTGTGAATTGGTCTCTGTCTCCATCGTTGACTGTTATCTCTAATCCTCTTTCCATGGTTATGACCCGTGAGGCTTCTGTGCTTTTGCTTTGTGTCCCCTCTACCTCTGCCAAATTCCCAAAGTGAGAGATGAGTCTTAATTTCTCATTCTGAAGCCAGAGCTCCTCAAGCTTCAAGACTTTCAATTTGAAGACGCTCATAAAATCATAAGACTCTTTGTTTTATGTTTTCTTCAGCCTGTTTTAACGTGTCTGTGTGTGCGCAGGCCGCTTGCGTTCCAGTGGTGCTCAGTAACGGCTGGGAGCTGCCCTTCTCGGAGATTATTGACTGGCGTACGGCTGCAGTCATTGGTGATGAGAGACTTCTGCTACAGGTATGTCTGTGCCGCCCACTACAGTATATCACGACTACACGCTACAGTAACCCCTCATTTTACTGTGTTTATTCTCCATGCTTGGGAAATCTCAAACATTGGCTCTGTTCTAAAATCTAGTGAGATGCTTAGCTGTCTGCTGCCTACATAAGCAGCTGCCTTCTAAGTGGCTGTTTACACAGAAATCATTTTTAAGTCATTTAGTCAAATTATTTTCTAGTAGCAAATTTCCAAATGCCATCTCCGCAAAGGATACATGCCATGCTGCCTTGAAAATTGTCCAGTCCGAGTTATCTTAGAAGGCAGCATATCCATGTCAAAACTTTGACATGTCACTGCGCCATTCATTATTTAACCATTGAATTATAGTGAAAACTATATTTTCATAACCATGCTGCCTACCTTTTGGAACCTCCTTTTACATCAGCAATACACAGATGATACCTAAAAACGCTGCCTACGTGGGCAGTTCACAAGTTTTATGATCAGAGCCAATATGTTTGAAGTGTTGAAATGTACCTGAATGTACTATGTAGCATGCTTGTGCTTTAATTAATCGTGCACCAATAAAATAGTTCTTATGTCTCATGCTAATTTCCTGGGCACAAGCTTGCGACTATCACTGACCTCGAGAGACTTCAACACTGAGAGCAAAAGCATGTTGCTTTGTAATTGAAATGGGACCTCTTGCCCTCACCTATTAACAGCCCGCGGCTCAAAGGCACTCTGGGGTGGGGAAAGTGACAGGTTCTGTCAGGACGCAGTAGCACATTTCTACATTTAATATGCTCTTGTGCCCCTTGGCAATGACTCGCTCAACAAAAGGCGAGTCGAATCGGCCAGTGAAATATTCATAATGGGAATCTACCTCAAGGGGTGTTTGTGTTTAGAATGATTAGAGTTTTTAATAAATGCACACCTGTTGTGACTTATTCCTCCTCTCAGTTGGTTGTATACATACTGGAACAGTTGATGGACTAAGAGAGGCTGACACTTTTTCAGTGGTATTATATGCGGTAGTTCTGTTTATTTACTTTTGCCTGCTTATTGCCTGATTAAAGGAATATTCCAGGTTCAATACAAATTCAGTGTTGGATAGTAATCACATTCAGCCTGTTGTTATTGCAAAATAAAGCCTGACAGGGTGAGCAGGACCCCGACGTACACGGCTATTAAATGTACTACACGCTTATTACACAGCTTCTAACCAAGTAAATAAATACATGGATATAAAATGTTGATTTGCATTGAAATTATGTAATTATGTGACAAGAAAGAAATTGAGTGCTGAAATCATCCTCCTGTTTGCTTTGGAGTTCTGTTAATTAGTAGTTAAACTACAGTCATCCTACCCTTTTAAATAGTAGTTAGCTACTAGAGATGGGCGGATCAATACTAAAGTATCGATACTTCCGATACTGATGTTGTATCAAGAATATCGATCCTCACATAAAAAAAAAAAAACATTTTTTAACTAGTGATCTTATTATTTAGATAACATGAATATGAATGCATCTTATAAGCTTCGAAGCGGAAAAACAAATATTATATGAGCGAATTGTTGCATGCACCGGAACTGTTTTTTCTTCCGCTCATCGTGACGTGCAGAAATGCTAAAATACTCTATCAGTCAGACAGTGCTCACCCTTTCAGTCACAGCGCTCGGTCAAAGAGGGAACAGTGTTTTTACAGGTTTATTTAAATTCATGTGTCAAAACATTGGTAATGATCTTTAATCCTCGTTAATAAATGATACCCTTATGTAAACTACCCATGGATTTAATGTAGTAATATTGTATTAACCATGACTAGTATCCACGACTGTAGTAACCATGTTTTTTTTTTTATTTTTTAGGCAGTAAACAATTTTTTGATGCAATTAACCATGGTTTTGCTACAGCATTAATGTAGTATCCATATTGTAACTTGGTTTTAGTAATAGTAACCATATAATAAGGAGGTGGTGGTGGCATAGTGGCTAGAGCACAGGGCTGCTAATCAGAAGGTTGCTGGTTCGAACCCCACAGCCACCACCATTGTGCCCTTGAGCAAGGCACTTAACTCCAGGTTGCTCCGGGGGGATTGTCCCTGTAATAAGGGCTCTGTAAGTCGCTTTGGATAAAAGCGTCTGCCAAATGCATAAATGTAAATGTAATAATATCTATGGTTAATTTTCTGGGTTTATATGTTGCTAATACATATATTTGAATATAAATATACTTTAAAAATATATATAATTTAAGTTACTAATTTTATCTAAAGAATTTGTAAAAATTGAATTTATTAGAGGTATCGGTATATATAATATACAAAATTTAACTGAACATAAAATGATACTTGCAATGCACTTTTGAACTAGAAAACAACCTATTTTATGAAACTGAATCAAAATATTATGGAAAATCTGCAGCAATTAACGGAATATTTTCTTTTTCTTTAAAGTCTCTTTAAGGCTCTATTGAATCAGTGAATAATTTATGTGAACTAGTTCAGTTATTTGAATCATCAGAAAAGAATCGACTCACCAAACCATATTTATAGATACCAATGCTTAATATCATCAATATGGTTTGTTTATTTTAACCAGTTCATTTACATGAGTGGTTTTCCCAGCGCTATACGTGCGAGAGAGGGCGGTTTAGATGAGCGTGTTTGATTACTCCCTTTACTTCACCACTGAATTTACAATACAACGTGACAATTGTAGTGTTTTATGGCTTATATATGGCTGGAATATTAAGCTTGTTACTAAAAAAGCTACTCTGAACCATTGTCACCCTACTGAAAATTTGTTAAGTTAGTAGCTTTGCTCATTTTAGTTAACTACTCCACAGCGCTGGACATGAGGGTGAGTCAATAAGGGCAGAATTTAGATTTAACTTGTATTTAACCTAGAATAATTCCCTCAATGACTATAACGCAGAGTGCTCTATCAAATGGAAAAAATATCTTTATTTTAACATGCATCTCTCAGATTGGAAAGGCTTATTGAATCGAAAAACTCAATATCACACTGCTGTCTTCTCCTCACAGATTCCATCTACAGTCCGTTCCATCCATCAAGATCGCATACTCGCTCTCCGCCAGCAGACGCAGTTCCTGTGGGAAGCATACTTCTCTTCTGTAGAGAAAATTGTTCTCACTACACTGGAGGTAAGCAATTGCTTGATCAATTAACATCGCTCACTGCGTTCAAGGCGTGCAGCTATTAAGATCTAAAAGTTGTTTGGATGAATCTTTCGAAAACCTGGGTCGCATTTCACTCCAGAATGAAAAGAGAAAAATAGGATGTTTTGCGTAAAGAAATCTATATTCGTGGCCATTCAGATTTTTTGCATTTATTTTCATGACAATCTTCCCCCTCAAAAGTCATTACCGTAATGCGAAAAAATCTCCTTCTCATTACCGTAATGAGAACAGTGTTCGAATGTTTTACTTTGTTTGTAATTCCCATTATTCTCAGTGAGGATTCTCATTAGATTCTGATTACTCTAATACAGTAATGACAATCACCCTCCCCAGACACATTGATTTATCTAAATCGACATGAATTAACAGCTGTACGACAAATACAAGCTTCCTGGAAATTGAAGTACTTTGCCATTGTTATGGCACTCAGATCCAGTAGTGGTTCTAGCTTGTATGGCGCCCCTGGCGAAACTCCCTTCAGCACAAGCCTCACCTCAAATAACTTCTTCATGAAAATGAAATCTTTTTTCACATAATAATGTTTTTTCATATTAAGCTTCAATGCAAAGTCACTTTTTTTCTTTCATTTGTATTTATTTTACTTTTGGGTGAAATATGACATGGACTTATTCTTTGCAGTCCTTATGTGGTTTACCCTTTCCATTTCATTGCTCTATTGCGTCTCTACCTCTGAATAATGTTACAAAAACACTTTTCAGTCTCCCAGTAGACTAAAACCAATAAAAAAACAGAGTATACAGTGGCCAGTCATACAGATTGGAACGGGACAGTTTTGTCTGGCCAATCAATCATGTCGAGAGCTTTTCCTGAATAAAAGCGGAGCTACACTGATGACCGGGGCTCTGATTTCACACGATTTTCCCTGGAGGAAGTGTTGGAGCTTAGAAATGTTCTGGGTTGTAAGAGGACACCCAGGTCAGGTCTTGAAGGGTGGATCTGAGACACGGAGCAATAACATGTGCCAAAAAAAAAAGACAGTTCCATTCTCGATGGCCACAGGTTTATGTCAGGAAGGGGCCGTTCACACCGAAACGTCCTTGGGCTGAAAAAAGCTAAACGCATTGCCAAGGGCAAAGGTGTCTTGAGATGCGTTTTTAAAAGTTGAAGTACTTTTTAACTCAGCGGGGCACTCCTGCGCAAGATATTGAGAAAGAAAAGTAGCAAG